>JAUJEM010000238.1:0-126880 GCA_030448935.1 Citrus cavaleriei
TTGGGCTCACGGAGGCACATCGCAGAAAGTCTCGCACCATTCCGAGTCCGGCGGACCAGTTGGCCAGCCCCACCCCCAAGGCTATAGCCCACCCGTTTTTGTGGCCTTTTTCCGCTGGACGAACTTGGCGCCCCGGCCTTCGGGCGAGTATTTTTGGGCGCGGCTGTGCCCACGGCCTAGTTTTGGCACGCGGAGGCACCTCGCAAAGTCTCGCGAGTCCGGCGGACGAAGTTGGCCAGCCCCACCGCCCAAGGCTATAGCCCACCCGTTTTTGTGGCCTTTTTCCGCTGGACGAACTTGGCGCCCCGGCCTTCGGGCGGGTATTTTTGGGCGCGGCTGTGCCCCATGACCTATTTTTGGCAAACGGTGGCGCCTCGCAAAGTCTCGCGCCATTCCGAGTCCGGCGGACGAAGTTGGCCAGCCCCACCCCCCAAGGCTATAGCCCACCCGTTTTTGTGGCCTTTTTCCGCTGGACGAACTTGGCGCCCAGGCCTTCGGGCGGGTATTTTTGGGCGCGGCCGTGCCCGCGGCCTATTTTTGGTACACGGAGGCGCCTCGCAAAGTCTCGCGCCATTCCGAGTCCGGCGGACGAAGTTGGCCAGCCCCACCCCCCAAGGCTATAGCCCACCCGTTTTTGTGGCCTTTTTCCGCTGGACGAACTTGGTGCCCGGCCTTGGGCGGGTATTTTTAGCGGCTGTGCCCGCGGCCTACCCCAGTACACGGAGGTGCCTCGCAAAGTCTCGCGCCATTCGAGTCCGAGGCGGACAGAGTGGGCAAGCCCCACACCCCAAGGCTATAGCCCACCCGTTTTGCGGCCTTTTTCCGCTGGACGAACTTGGCGCCCCTGCCTTCGGGTGGGTAATTTTGGGTGCGGCTGTGCCAGCGGCTATTTTACAGCACATGGAGGCGCCTCATAAGGTCTCGCGCCATTCCAAGTCCGGCGGACGAGTTGGCCAGCCCCACCCCCATGGCTATAGCCCACCCGTTTTGTGGCCTTTTTCCGCTGGACGAACCGCGCCCGGCCTTCGGGCGGGTATTTTTAGGCGAGGCTGTGCCCATGCCTATTTTGGCACACGGAGGTGCCTCGAAAGTCTCGCACCATTCCGAGTCCGGCGGACGAAGTTGGCCAGCCCCACCCCCCAAGGCTGTAGCCCACCCGTTTTTCTGGCCTTTTTCCGCTGGACGAACTTGGTGCCCCGGCCTTCGGGCGGGTATTTTTGGACGCGGCCGTGCCCGCGGCCTATTTTTGGCACACGTAGGCGCCTCGCAAAGTCTCGCGCCATTCCGAGTCCGGCGGACGACGTTGGCCAGCCCCAGCCCCCAAGGTTATAGCCCACCCGTTTTTATGGCCTTTTTCCGCTGGACGAACTTGGCGCCCCGGCCTTCGGGCGGGTATTTTTGGGCGCGGCTGTGCCCGCGGCCTATTTTGGGCTCACGGAGGCACATCGCAAAGTCTCGCGCCATTCCGAGTCCGGCGGATGAAGTTGGCCAGCCCCACCCCCCAAGGCTATAGCCCACCCGTTTTTGTGGCCTTTTTCCGCTGGACGAACTTGGCGCCCCGGCCTTCGGGCGAGTATTTTTGGGCGCGGCTGTGCCCACGGCCTAGTTTTGGCACGCGGAGGCACCTCGCAAAGTCTCGCGCCATTCCGAGACCGGCGGACGAAGTTGGCCAGCCCCACCCCCCAAGGCTATAGCCCACCCGTTTTTGTGGCCTTTTACCGCTGGGCGAACTAGGCGCCCCGGCCTTTGGGGAGGTATTTTTGGGCGCGCCTGTGCCCGCGGCCTATTTTTGGCACACGGAGGTGCCTCGCAAAGTCTCGCGCCATTCCGAGTCCGGCGGACGAAGTTGGCCAGCCCCACCCCCCAAGGCTATAGCCCACCCGTTTTTGTGGCCTTTTACCGCTGGACGAACTTGGCGCCCCGGCCTTCGGACGCGTATTTTTGTGCGCGGCTGTGCCCGCAGCCTAGTTTTGGCACACGGAGGTGCCTCGCAAAGTCTCGCGCCATTCCAAGTCCGGCGGACGAAGTTGGCCAGCCCCACCCCCCAAGGCTATAGCCCACCCGTTTTTGTGGCCTTTTTCCACTGGACGAACTTGACGCCCCGGCCTTCGGGTGGGTATTTTCGGACGCAGCTGTGCCCACGGCCTATTTTTGGCACACGGAGGTGCCTCGCAAAGTCTCACGCCATTCCGAGTCCGGCGGACGAAGTTGGCCAGCCCCACCCCCCAAGGCTATAGCCCACCCGTTTTTGTGGCCTTTTTCCGCTGGACGAACTTGGCGCCCCGGCCTTCGGGCGGGTATTTTTGCGCGCGGCCATGCCCGCGGCCTATTTTTGGTACACGGAGGCGCCTCGCAAAGTCTCGCGCCATTCCGAGTCCGGCGGACGAAGTTGGCCAGCCCCACCCCCCGAGGCTATAGCCCACCCGTTTTTGTGGCCTTTTACCGCTGGACGAACTTGGCGCCCCGGCCTTCGGACGCGTATTTTTGTGCGCGGCTGTGCCCGCAGCCTATTTTTGGCAAACGGAGGTGCCTCGCAAAGTCTCGCGCCATTCCAAGTCCGGCGGACGAAGTTGGCCAGCCCCACCCCCCAAGGCTATAGCCCACCCGTTTTTGTGGCCTTTTTCCGCTGGACGAACTTGACGCCCCGGCCTTCGGGCGGGTATTTTCGGACGCAGCTGTGCCCACGGCCTATTTTTGGCACACGGAGGTGCCTCGCAAAGTCTCACGCCATTCCGAGTCCGGCGGACGAAGTTGGCCAGCCCCACCCCCCAAGGCTATAGCCCACCCGTTTTTGTGGCCTTTTTCCGCTGGACGAACTTGGCGCCCCGGCCTTCGGGCGGGTATTTTTGGGCGCGGCCATGCCCGCGGCCTATTTTTGGTACACGGAGGCGCCTCGCAAAGTCTCGCGCCATTCCGAGTCCGGCGGACGAAGTTGGCCAGCCCCACCCCCCAAGGCTATAGCCCACCCGTTTTTGTGGCCTTTTTCCGCTGGACGAACTTGGTGCCCAGGCCTTCGGGCGGGTATTTTTGGGCGCGGCTGTGCCCGCGGCCTATTTTTGGCACACGGAGGTGCCTCGCAAAGTCTCGCGCCATTCCGAGTCCGGCGGACGAAGTGGGCAAGCCCCACCCCCCAAGGCTATAGCCCACCCGTTTTTGCGGCCTTTTTCCGCTGGACGAACTTGGCGCCCCTGCCTTCGGGCGGGTATTTTTGGGCGCGGCTGTGCACGCGGCCTATTTTTGGTACACGGAGGTGCCTCGCAAAGTCTCGGACCATTCCGAGTCCGGCGGACGAAGTTGGCCAGCCCCACCCCCCAAGGCTGTAGCCCACCCGTTTTTGTGGCCTTTTTCCGCTGGACGAACTTGGCGCCCCGGCCTTCGGGCGGGTATTTTTGGGCGCGGCCGTGCCATGGCCTATTTTGGCACACGAGGCGCCTCGCAAAGTCTCGCCCCATTCCGAGTCCGGCGGACGACGTTGGCCAGCCCCACCCCCCAAGGCTATAGCCCACCCGTTTTTATGGCCTTTTTCCGCTGGACGAACTTGGCGCCCCGGCCTTCGGGCGGGTATTTTTGGACGCGGCTGTGCCCACGGCCTATTTTGGGCACACGGAGGCACATCGCAAAGTCTCGCGCCATTCCGAGTCCGGCGGACGAAGTTGGCCAGCCCCACCCCCCAAGGCTATAGCCCACCCGTTTTTGTGGCCTTTTTCCGCTGGACGAACTTGGCGCCCCGGCCTTCGGGCGAGTATTTTTGGGCGCGGCTGTGCCCGCGGCCTAGTTTTCGCACGCGGAGGCACCTCGCAAAGTCTCGCGCCATTCCGAGACCGGCGGACGAAGTCGGCCAGCCCCACCCCCCAAGGCTATAGCCCACCCGTTTTTGTGGCCTTTTACCGCTGGGCGAACTAGGCGCCCCGGCCTTTGGGGAGGTATTTTTGGGCGCGCCTGTGCCCGTGGCCTATTTTTGGCACACGGAGGTGCCTCGCAAAGTCTCGCGCCATTCCGAGTCCGGCGGACGAAGTTGGCCAGCCCCACCCCCCGAGGCTATAGCCCACCCGTTTTTGTGGCCTTTTACCGCTGGACGAACTTGGCGCCCCGGCCTTCGGACGCGTATTTTTGTGCGCGGCTATGCCCGCAGCCTATTTTTGGCACACGGAGGCGCCTCGCAAAGTCTCGCGCCATTCCGAGTCCGGCGGACGAAGTTGGCCAGCCACACCCCCAAAGGCTATAGCCTATCCGTTTTTGTGGCCTTTTACCGCTGGACGAACTTGGCGTCCCGGCCTCCGGGTGGGTATTTTTGACACACGGAGGCGCCTCGTAAAGTCTCGCGCCATTCCGAGTCTGGCGGACGAAGTTGGCCAGCCCCACAGCCCAAGGCTATAGCCCACCCGTTTTTGTGTCCTTTTTCCGCTGGACGAACTTGGCGCCCCGGCCTTCGGGCGGGTATTTTTGGGCGCTGCTGTGCCCGCGGCCTATTTTTGGCACACGGAGGCGCCTCACGAAGTCTCGCGCCATTCCGAGTCCGGCGGACGAAGTTGGCCAGCCCCACCCCCCAAGGCTATAGCCCACCCGTTTTCGTGGCCTTTTTCCGCTGGACGAACTTGGCGCACCGGCCTTCGGGCGGGTATTTTTGGGAGCGGCTGCGCCCGCAGCCTAGTTTTGGCACACGGAGGCGCCTCGCAAAGTCTCGCGCCATTCCCAGTCCGGCGGACGATGTTGGCCAGCCCCACCGCCCAAGGCTATAGCCCACCCGTTTTTGTGGCCTTTTTCCGCAGGACGAACTTGGCGCCCCGGCCTTCGGGCGGGTATTTTTGGGCGCGGCTGTGCCCGCGGCCTATTTTTGGCACACGGTGGTGCCTCGCAAAGTCTCGCGCCATTCCGAGTCCGGCGGTCAAAGTTGGCCCGCCCCGCCCCCCAAGGCTATAGCCCACCCGTTTTTGTGGCCTTTTTCCGCTGGACGAACTTGGCGCCCCGGCCTCCGGGCGGGTATTTTTGGGCGCGGCTGTGTCCGCGGCCTATTTTTGGCACACGGAGGCGCCTCAAAAAGTCTCGCGCCATTCCGAGTCCGGCGGACGAAGTTGGCCCGCCCCACCCCCCAAGGCTATAGCCCACCCGTTTTCGTGGCCTTTTTCCGCTGGACGAACTTGGCGCCCCGACCTTCGGGCGGGTATTTTTGGACGCGGCTGTGCCCGCAGCCTTTTTTTGGCACACGGAGGCGCCTCGCAAAGTCTCGCGCCATTCCGAGTCCGGCGGACGAGTTGGCCAGCCCCACCCCCAAGGCTATAGCCCACCGTTTTTGTGGCCTTTTTCCGCTGGACGAACTTGGCGCCCGGCCTTCGGGCGGGTATTTTTGGCGCGGCTGTGCCCCCTGCCTATTTTTGGCACACGGTGGCGCCTCGCAAAGTCTCGCGCCATTCCGAGTCCGGCGGGCCAGTTGGCCAGCCCCACCCCCCAAGGCTATAGCCCACCCGTTTTCGTGGCCTTTTTCCGCTGGACGAACTTGGCGCCCCGACCTTCGGGCGGGTATTTTTGGACGCGGCTGTGCCCGCAGCCTTTTTTTGGCACACGGAGGCGCCTCGCAAAGTCTCGCGCCATTCCGAGTCCGGCGGACGAAGTTGGCCAGCCCCACCCCCCAAGGCTATAGCCCACCCGTTTTTGTGGCCTTTTTCCGCTGGACGAACTTGGCGCCCAGGCCTTCGGGCGGGTATTTTTGGGCGCGGCTGTGCCCGCGGCCTATTTTTGGCACACGGAGGTGCCTCGCAAAGTCTCGCGCCATTCCGAGTTCGGCGGACGAAGTTGGCCAGCCCCACCCCCCGAGGCTATAGCCCACCCGTTTTTGTGGCCTTTTACCGCTGGACGAACATGGCGCCCCGGCATTCGGGCAGGTATTTTTGGGAGTGGCTGTGCCCGCGGCCTATTATTGGCACACGGAGGCACCTCGCAAAGTCTCGCGCCATTCCGAGTTCGGCGGACGAAGTGGGCCAGCCCCACCCCCCGAGGCTATAGCCCACCCGTTTTTGTGTCCTTTTACCGCTGGACGAACTTGGCGCCCCGGCCTTCGGGCGGGTATTTTTAGGCGCGGCTGTGTCCGCAGCCTATTTTTTGCACACGGAGGCGCCTCGCAAAGTCTCGCGCCATTCCGAGTCCGGCGGACGAAGTTGGCCAGCCCCACCCCCCAAGGCTATAGCCCACCCGTTTTTATGGCCTTTTACCGCTGGACGAACTTGGCGCCCCGGCCTCCGGGCGGGTATTTTTGGGTGCGGCTGTGCCCGCGGCCTATTTTTGGCACACGGAGGCGCCTCACAAAGTCTCGCGCCATTCCTAGTCCGGCGGTCGAAGTTGGCCCGCCCCGCCCCCCAAGGCTATAGCCCACCCGTTTTTATGGCCTTTTACCGCTGGACGAACTTGGCGCCCCGGCCTCCGGGCGGGTATTTTTGGGCGCGGCTGTGTCCGCGGCCTATTTTTGGCACACGGAGGCGCCTCACAAAGTCTCGCGCCATTCCGAGTCCGGCGGACGAAGTTGGCCCGCCCCACCCCCCAAGGCTATAGCCCACCCGTTTTCGTGGCCTTTTTCCGCTGGACGAACTTGGCGCCCCGACCTTCGGGCGGGTATTTTTGGACGCGGCTGTGCCCGCAGCCTTTTTTTGGCACACGGAGGCACCTCGCAAAGTCTCGCGCCATTCCGAGTCCGGCGGACGAAGTTGGCCAGCCCCACCCCCCAAGGCTATAGCCCACCCGTTTTTGTGGCCTTTTTCCGCTGGACGAACTTGGCGCCCAGGCCTTTCGGGCGGGTATTTTTGGGCGCGGCTGTGCCCGCGGCCTATTTTTGGCACACGGAGGTGCCTCGCAAAGTCTCGCGCCATTCCGAGTTCGGCGGACGAAGTTGGCCAGCCCCACCCCCCGAGGCTATAGCCCACCCGTTTTTGTGGCCTTTTACCGCTGGACGAACATGGCGCCCCGGCATTCGGGCAGGTATTTTTGGGAGTGGCTGTGCCCACGGCCTATTATTGGCACACGGAGGCACCTCGCAAAGTCTCGCGCCATTCCGAGTTCGGCGGACGGAGTGGGCCAGCCCCACCCCCCGAGGCTATAGCCCACCCGTTTTTGTGTCCTTTTACCGCTGGACGAACTTGGCGCCCCGGCCTTCGGGCGGGTATTTTTAGGCGCGGCTGTGTCCGCAGCCTATTTTTTGCACACGGAGGCGCCGCAAAGTCTCGCGCCATTCCGAGTCCGGCGGACGGTTGGCCAGCCCCACCCCCAAGGCTATAGCCCACCGTTTTTATGGCCTTTTACCGCTGGGCCGAACTTGGCGCCCGGCCTCCGGGCGGGTATTTTTGGTGCGGCTGTGCCCATGGCCTATGGCCCAGCACACGGAGGCGCCTCGCAAAGTCTCGCGCCATTCCTAGTCCGGCGGTCGAAGTTGGCCCGCCCCGCCCCCCAAGGCTATAGCCCACCCGTTTTTATGGCCTTTTACCGCTGGACGAACTTGGCGCCCCGGCCTCCGGGCGGGTATTTTTGGGCGCGGCTGTGTCCGCGGCCTATTTTTGGCACACGGAGGCGCCTCGCAAAGTCTCGCGCCATTCCGAGTCCGGCGGACGAAGTTGGCCCGCCCCACCCCCCAAGGCTATAGCCCACCCGTTTTTGTGGCCTTTTTCCGCTGGACGAACTTGGCGCCCCGGCCTTCGGTAGGGTATTTTTGGACGCGGCTGTGCCCGCGGCCTTTTTTTGGCACACGGAGGCACCTCGCAAAGTCTCGCGCCATTCCGAGTTCGGCGGACGAAGTGGGCCAGCCCCACCCCCCGAGGCTATAGCCCACCCGTTTTTGTGTCCTTTTACCGCTGGACGAACTTGGCGCCCCGGCCTTCGGGCGGGTATTTTTAGGCGCGGCTGTGTCCGCAGCCTATTTTTTGCACACGGAGGCGCCTCGCAAAGTCTCGCGCCATTCCGAGTCCGGCGGACGAAGTTGGCCAGCCCCACCCCCCAAGGCTATAGCCCACCCGTTTTTATGGCCTTTTACCGCTGGACGAACTTGGCGCCCCGGCCTCCGGGCGGGTATTTTTGGGCGCGGCTGTGCCCGCGGCCTATTTTTGGCACACGGAGGCGCCTCACAAAGTCTCGCGCCATTCCTAGTCCGGCGGTCGAAGTTGGCCCGCCCCGCCCCCAAAGGCTATAGCCCACCCGTTTTTATGGCCTTTTACCGCTGGACGAACTTGGCGCCCCGGCCTCCGGGCGGGTATTTTTGGGCGCGGCTGTGTCCGCGGCCTATTTTTGGCACACGGAGGCGCCTCGCAAAGTCTCGCGCCATTCCGAGTCCGGCGGACGAAGTTGGCCCGCCCCACCCCCCAAGGCTATAGCCCACCCGTTTTTGTGGCCTTTTTCCGCTGGACGAACTTGGCGCCCCGGCCTTCGGGCGGGTATTTTTGGACGCGGCTGTGCCCGCGGCCTTTTTTTGGCACACGGAGGTGCCTCGCAAAGTCTCGCGCCATTCCGAGACCGGCGGACGAAGATGGCCAGCCCCACCCCCCGAGGCTATAGCCCACCCGTTTTTGTGTCCTTTTACCGTTGGACGAACTTGGCGCCCCGGCCATCGGGCGGGTATTTTTAGGCGCGGCTGTGTCCGCAGCCTATTTTTTGCACACGGAGGCGCCTCGCAAAGTCTCGCGCCATTCCGAGTCCGGCGGACGAAGTTGGCCAGCCCCACCCCCCGAGGCTATAGCCCACCCGTTTTTATGGCCTTTTACCGCTGGACGAACTTGGCGCCCCGGCCTCCGGGCGGGTATTTTTGGGCGCGGCTGTGCCCGCGGCCTATTTTTGGCACATGGAGGCGCCCACAAAGTCTCGCGCCATTCCTAGTCCGGCGGTCGAAGTTGGCCCGCCCCGCCCCCCAAGGCTATAGCCCACCCGTTTTTATGGCCTTTTACCGCTGGACGAACTTGGCGCCCCGGCCTCCGGGCGGGTATTTTTGGGCGCGGCTGTGTCCGCGGCCTATTTTTGGCACACGGAGGCGCCTCGCAAAGTCTAGCGCCATTCCGAGTCCGGCGGACGAAGTTGGCCCGCCCCACCCCCCAAGGCTATAGCCCACCCGTTTTCGTGGCCTTTTTCCGCTGGACGAACTTGGCGCCCTGGCCTTCGGGCGGGTATTTTTGGACGCGGCTTTGCCCGCGGCCTATTATTGGCACACGGAGGAGCCTCGCAAAGTCTCGCGCCATTCCGAGTCCGGCGGACGAAGTGGGCCAGCCCCACCCCCCAAGGCTATAGCCCACCCGTTTTTGTGGCCTTTTACCGCTGGACGAACTTGGCGCACCGGCCTTCGGGCGGGTATTTTTGGGCGCGGCTGTATCCGCGGCCTATTTTTGGCACACGGAGGTGCCTCGAAAAGTCTCGCGCCATTCCGAGTCCGGCGGATGAAGTTGGCCAGCCCCACCCCCCAAGGCTATAGCCCACCCGTTTTTGTGGCCTTTTACCGTTGGACGAACTTGGCGCCCCGGCCACCGGGCGGGTATTTTTGGGCGCGGCTATGCCCGCGGCCTATTTTTGGCACATGGAGGCGCCTCGCAAAGTCTCGCGCCATTCCGAGTCCGGCGGACGAAGTTGGCCAGCACCACCCCCCAAGGCTATAGCCCACCCGTTTTTGTGGCCTTTTTCCGCTGGACGAACTTGGCGCCCAGGCCTTCGGGCCGGTATTTTTGGGCGCGGCTGTGCCCGCGGCCTATTTTTGGCACACGGAGGTGCCTCGCAAAGTCTCGCGCCATTCCGAGTTCGGCGGACGAAGTTGGCCAGCCCCACCCCCCAAGGCTATAGCCCACCCGTTTTTGTGGCCTTTTTCAGCTGGACGAACTTGGCGCCCCGGCCTTCGGGCGGGTATTTTTGGGCGCGGCTGTGCCCGCGGCCTATTATTGGCACACGGAGGCGCCTCGTAAAGTCTCGCGCCATTCCGAGTTCGGCGGACGAAGTGGGCCAGCCCCACCCCCCAAGGCTATAGCCCACCCGTTTTTGTGGCCTTTTACTGCTGGACGAACGTGGCGCCCCAGCATTCGGGCAGGTATTTTTGGGCGCGGCTGTGCCCGCGGCCTATTTTTGGTACACGGAGGTGCCTCGCAAAGTCTCGCGCCATTCCGAGTCCGACGGATGAAGTTGGCCAGCCCCACCCCCTAAGGCTATAGCCCACCCGTTTTTGTGGCCTTTTACCGTTGGACGAACTTGGCGCCCCGGCCATCGGGCGGGTATTTTTGGGCGCGGCTGTGCCCGCGGCTTATTTTTGGCACATGGATGCGCCTCACAAAGTCTCGTGCCATTCCGAGTCCGGCAGACGAAGTTGGCCAGCCCCACCCCCCGAGGCTATAGCCCACCCGTTTTTGTGGCCTTTTACCGCTGGACGAACATGGCGCCCCGGCATTCGGGCAGGTATTTTTGGGAGTGGCTGTGCCCGCGGCCTATTTTTAGCACACGGAGGCACCTCGCAAAGTCTCGCGCAATTCCGAGTCCGGCGGACGAAGTGGGCCAGCCCCACCCCCCAAGGCTATAACCCACCCGTTTTTGTGGCCTTTTCCGCTAGGCGAGACTTGCGCCCGGCCGGGCTGGTATTTTTGGGCGCGGCTGTGCCCGCGGCCTATTTTTGGCACACGGAGGCGCCTCTTAAAGTCTCACGCCATTCCGAGTCCGGCGGACGAAGTTGGCCAGCCCCACCCCCCAAGGCTATAGCCCACCCGTTTTTGTGGCCTTTTTCCGCTGGACGAACTTGGCGCCCCGGCCCTCGGGCGGGTATTTTTGGGCGCGGCTGTGCCCGCGGCCTATTTTTGGCACATGGAGGTGCCTCGTAAAGTCTCGCGCCATTCCGAGTCCGGCGGACGAAGTTGGCCAGCCCCACTCCCCAAGGCTATAGCCCACCCATTTTTGTGGCCTTTTTCCGCTGGACGAACTTGGCGCCCCGGCCTTCGGGTGGGTATTTTTGGGCGCGGCCGTGCCCGCAGCCTATTTTTGGTACACGGAGGCGCCTCGCAAAGTCTCGCGCCATTCCGATTCCGGCGGACGAAGTTGGCCAGCCCCACCCCCCAAGGCTATAGCCCACCCGTTTTGTGGCCTTTTTCCGCTGGACAAACTTGGCGCCCCGGCCTTCGGGGTATTTACCGGGCGCGGCTGTGCCCGCGGCCTATGTTTGACATACGGAGGCGCCTCGCAAAGTCTCGCGCAATTCCGAGTCCGGCGGACGAAGTGGGCCAGCCCCACCCCCCAAGGCTATAACCCACCCGTTTTTGTGGCCTTTTTCCGCTGGACGAACTTGGCGCCCCGGCCTTCGGGCGGGTATTTTTGGGCGCGGCTGTGGCCGCGGCCTATTTTTGGCACACGGAGGCGCCTCGCAAAGTCTCGATCCATTCGGAGTCCGGCGGACGAAGTTGGCCAGCCCCACCCCCAACGCTATAGCCCACCCGTTTTTATGGCCTTTTTCCGCTGGACGAACTTGGCGCCCCGGCCTTCGGGCGGGTATTTTTGGGCGCGGCTGTGGCCGCGGCCTATTTTTGGCACACGGAGGCGCCTCGCAAAGTCTCGCTCCATTCGGAGTCCGGCGGACGAAGTTGGCCAGCCCCACCCCCAAGGCTATAGCCCACCCGTTTTTGTGGCCTTTTACTGCTGGACGAACGTGGCGCCCCAGCATTCGGGCAGGTATTTTTGGGCGCGGCTGTGCCCGCGGCCTATTTTTGGTACACGGAGGTGCCTCGCAAAGTCTCGCGCCATTCCGAGTCCGACGGATGAAGTTGGCCAGCCCCACCCCCTAAGGCTATAGCCCACCCGTTTTTGTGGCCTTTTACCGTTGGACGAACTTGGCGCCCCGGCCATCGGGCGGGTATTTTTGGGCGCGGCTGTGCCCGCGGCTTATTTTTGGCACATGGATGCGCCTCACAAAGTCTCGTGCCATTCCGAGTCCGGCAGACGAAGTTGGCCAGCCAATCCCCCGAGGCTATAGCCCACCCGTTTTTGTGGCCTTTTACCGCTGGACGAACATGGCGCCCCGGCATTCGGGCAGGTATTTTTGGGAGTGGCTGTGCCCGCGGCCTATTTTTAGCACACGGAGGCACCTCGCAAAGTCTCGCGCAATTCCGAGTCCGGCGGACGAAGTGGGCCAGCCCCACCCCCCAAGGCTATAACCCACCCGTTTTTGTGGCCTTTTTCCGCTAGACGAACTTGGCGCCCCGCCTTCGGGCGGGTATTTTTGGGCGCGGCTGTGCCCGCGGCCTATTTTTGGCACACGGAGGCGCCTCTTAAAGTCTCACGCCATTCCGAGTCCGGCGGACGAAGTTGGCCAGCCCCACCCCCCAAGGCTATAGCCCACCCGTTTTTGTGGCCTTTTTCCGCTGGACGAACTTGGCGCCCCGGCCCTCGGGCGGGTATTTTTGGGCGCGGCTGTGCCCGCGGCCTATTTTTGGCACATGGAGGTGCCTCGTAAAGTCTCGCGCCATTCCGAGTCCGGCGGACGAAGTTGGCCAGCCCCACTCCCCAAGGCTATAGCCCACCCATTTTTGTGGCCTTTTTCCGCTGGACGAACTTGGCGCCCCGGCCTTCGGGTGGGTATTTTTGGGCGCGGCCGTGCCCGCAGCCTATTTTTGGTACACGGAGGCGCCTCGCAAAGTCTCGCGCCATTCCGATTCCGGCGGACGAAGTTGGCCAGCCCCACCCCCCAAGGCTATAGCCCACCCGTTTTTGTGGCCTTTTTCCGCTGGACGAACTTGGCGCCCCGGCCTTCGGGGGGGTATTTTCGGGCGCGGCTGTGCCCGCGGCCTATGTTTGACATACGGAGGCGCCTCGCAAAGTCTCGCGCAATTCCGAGTCCGGCGGACGAAGTGGGCCAGCCCCACCCCCCAAGGCTATAACCCACCCGTTTTTGTGGCCTTTTTCCGCTGGACGAACTTGGCGCCCCGGCCTTCGGGCGGGTATTTTTGGGCGCGGCTGTGGCCGCGGCCTATTTTTGGCACACGGAGGCGCCTCGCAAAGTCTCGATCCATTCGGAGTCCGGCGGACGAAGTTGGCCAGCCCCACCCCCAACGCTATAGCCCACCCGTTTTTATGGCCTTTTTCCGCTGGACGAACTTGGCGCCCCGGCCTTCGGGCGGGTATTTTTGGGCGCGGCTGTGGCCGCGGCCTATTTTTGGCACACGGAGGCGCCTCGCAAAGTCTCGCTCCATTCGGAGTCCGGCGGACGAAGTTGGCCAGCCCCACCCCCAAGGCTATAGCCCACCCGTTTTTGTGGCCTTTTTCCGCTGGACTAACCTGGCGCCCCGGCCTTCGTGCGGGTATTTTTGGGCGTGGCTGTGCCCGCGGCCTATTTTTGGCACACGGAGGTGCCTCGCAAAGTCTCGCGCCAATCCGAGTCCGGCGCACGAAGTTGGCCAGCCCCACCCCCCAAGGCTATAGCCCACCCGTTTTTGTGGCCTTTTTCCGCTGGACGAACTTGGAGCCCCGGCCTTCGGGCGGGTATTTTTGGGCGGGGCTGTGCCCGCGGCCTATTTTTGGCACACGGAGGTGCCTCGCAAAGTCTCGCGCCATTCCAAGTCCTGCGGACGAAGTTGGCCAGCCCCACCCCCCAAGGCTATAGCCCACCCGTTTTTGTGGCCTTTTTCCGCTGGACGAACTTGGCGCCCCGGCCTTCGGGCGGGTATTTTCGGACGCAGCTGTGCCCACGGCCTATTTGTGGCACACGGAGGTGCCTCGTAAAGTCTCGCGCCATTCCGAGTCCGGCGGACGAAGTGGGCCAGCCCCACCCCCCAAGGCTATAGCCCACCCATTTTTGTGGCCTTTTTCCGCTGGACGAACTTGGCGCCCCGGCCTTCGGGCGGGTATTTTTGGGCGCGGCCGTGCCCGCAGCCTATTTTTGGTACACGGAGGCGCCTCGCAAAGTCTCGCGCCATTCCGATTCCGGCGGACGAAGTTGGCCAGCCCCACCCCCCAAGGCTATAGCCCACCCGTTTTTGTGGCCTTTTTCCGCTGGATGAACTTGGCGCCCCGGCCTTCGGGTGGGTAATTTTGGGTACGGCTGTGCCCGCGGCCTATTTTTGGGACACGGAGGCGCCTCGCAAGGTCTCGCGCCATTCCAAGTCCGGGGGAAGAAGTTGGCCAGCCCCACCCCCCAAGGCTATAGCCCACCCGTTTTTGTGGCCTTTTTCCGCTGGACGAACTTGGCGCCCCGGCCTTCGGGCGGGTATTTTTGGGCGCGGCTGTGCCCGCGTCCTATTTTTGGCACACGGAGGCGCATCGCAAAGTCTCGCGCAATTCCGAGTCCGGCGGACGAAATTGGCCAGCCCCACCCCCCAACGCTATAGCCCACCCGTTTTTATGGCCTTTTTCCGCTGGACGAACTTGGCGCCCCGGCCTTCGGGCGAGTATTTTTGGGCGCGGCTGTGGGCGCGGCCTATTTTTGGCACACGGAGGCGCCTCGCAAAGTCTCGCTCCATTCGGAGTCCGGCGGACGAAGTTGGCCAGCCCCACCCCCAAGGCTATAGCCCACCCGTTTTTGTGGCCTTTTTCCGCTGGACTAACATGGTGCCCCGGCCTTCGTGCGGGTATTTTTGGGCGTGGCTGTGCCCGCGGCCTATTTTTGGCACACGGAGGTGCCTCGCAAAGTCTCGCTCCATTCGGAGTCCGGCGCACGAAGTTGGCCAGCCCCACCCCCCAAGGCTATAGCCCACCCGTTTTTGTGGCCTTTTTCCGCTGGACGAACTTGGCGCCCCGGCCTTCGGGCAGGTATTTTTGGGAGCGGCTGTGCCCGCGGCCTATTTTTGGCACACGGAGGCGCCTCGCAAAGTCTCGCGCCAATCCGAGTCCGGCGCACGAAGTTGGCCAGCCCCACCCCCCAAGGCTATAGCCCACCCGTTTTTGTGGCCTTTTTCCGCTGGACGAACTTGGAGCCCCGGCCTTCGGGCGGGTATTTTTGGGCGGGGCTGTGCCCGCGGCCTAATTTTGGCACACGGAGGTGCCTCGCAAAGTCTCGCGCCATTCCAAGTCCTGCGGACGAAGTTGGCCAGCCCCACCCCCCAAGGCTATAGCCCACCCGTTTTTGTGGCCTTTTTCCGCTGGACGAACTTGGCGCCCCGGCCTTCGGGCGGGTATTTTTGGGCGCGGCTGTGGTCGCGGCCTATTTTTGGCACACGGAGGCGCCTCGCAAAGTCTCGCTCCATTCGGAGTCCGGCGGACGAAGTTGGCCAGCCCCACCCCCAACGCTATAGCCCACCCGTTTTTGTGGCCTTTTTCCGCTGGACGAACTTGGCGCCCCGGCCTTCGGGCGGGTATTTTTGGGCGCGGCTGTGGCCGCGGCCTATTTTTGGCACACGGAGGCGCCTCGCAAAGTCTCGCTCCATTCAGAGTCCGGCGGACGAAGTTGGCCAGCCCCACCCCCAAGGCTATAGCCCACCCGTTTTTGTGGCCTTTTTCCGCTGGACTAACTTGGCGCCCCGGCCTTCGTGCGGGTATTTTTGGGAGTGGCTGTGCCCGCAGCCTATTTTTGGCACACGGAGGTGCCTCGCAAAGTCTCGCGCTATTCCGAGTCCGGCGCACGAAGTTGGCCAGCCCCACCCCCCAAGGCTATAGCCAACCCGTTTTTGTGGCCTTTTTCCGCTGGACGAACTTGGCGCCCCGGCCTTCGGGCAGGTATTTTTGGCCGCGGCTGTGCCCGCGGCCTATTTTTGGCACACGGAGGCGCCTCGCAAAGTCTCGCGCCAATCCGAGTCCGGCGCACGAAGTTGGCCAGCCCCACCCCCCAAGGCTATAGCCCACCCGTTTTTGTGGCCTTTTTCCGCTGGACGAACTTGGAGCCCCGGCCTTCGGGCGGGTATTTTTGGGCGGGGCTGTGCCCGCGGCCTATTTTTGGCACACGGAGGTGCCTCGCAAAGTCTCGCGCCATTCCAAGTCCTGCGGACGAAGTTGGCCAGCCCCACCCCCCAAGGCTATAGCCCACCCGTTTTTGTGGCCTTTTTCCGCTGGACGAACTTGGCGCCCCGGCCTTCGGGCGGGTATTTTCGGACGCAGCTGTGCCCACGGCCTATTTTTGGCACACGGAGGTGCCTCGTAAAGTCTCGCGCCATTCCGAGTCCGGCGGACGAAGTTGGCCAGCCCCACCCCCCGAGGCTATAGCCCACCCATTTTTGTGGCCTTTTTCCGCTGGACGAACTTGGCGCCCCGGCCTTTGGGCGGGTATTTTTGGGCGCGGCCGTGCCCGTAGCCTATTTTTGGTACATGGAGGCGCCTCGCAAAGTCTCGCGCCATTCCGATTCCGGCGGACGAAGTTGGCCAGCCCCACCCCCCAAGGCTATAGCCCACCCGTTTTTGTGGCCTTTTTCCGCTGGATGAACTTGGCGCCCCGGCCTTCGGGTGGGTAATTTTGGGTGCGGCTGTGCCCGCGGCCTATTTTTGGGACACGGAGGCGCCTCGCAAGGTCTCGCGCCATTCCAAGTCCGGGGGACGAAGTTGGCCAGCCCCACCCCCCAAGGCTATAGCCCACCCGTTTTTGTGGCCTTTTTCCGCTGGACGAACTTGGCGCCCCGGCCTTCGGGCGGGTATTTTTGGGCGCGGCTGTGCCCGCGTCCTATTTTTGGCACACGGAGGCGCATCGCAAAGTCTCGCGCAATTCCGAGTCCGGCGGACGAAGTTGGCCAGCCCCACCCCCCAACGCTATAGCCCACCCGTTTTTATGGCCTTTTTCCGCTGGACGAACTTGGCGCCCCGGCCTTCGGGCGAGTATTTTTGGGCGCGGCTGTGGACGCGGCCTATTTTTGGCACACGGAGGCGCCTCGCAAAGTCTCGCGCCAATCCGAGTCCGGCGCACGAAGTTGGCCAGCACCACCCCCCAAGGCTATAGCCCACCCGTTTTTGTGGCCTTTTTCCGCTGGACGAACTTGGCGCCCCGGCCTTCGGGCGGTTATTTTTGCGGACAGCTGTGCGTGCTGCCTATTTTTGGCACACGGAGGTGCCTCGCAAAGTCTCGCGCCATTCCAAGTCCTGCGGACGAAGTTGGCCAGCCCCACCCCCCAAGGCTATAGCCCACCCGTTTTTGTGGCCTTTTTCCGCTGGACGAACTTGGCGCCCCGGCCTTCGGGCGGTTATTTTCGGACGCAGCTGTGCCCTGCCTATTTTTGGCACACGGAGGTGCCTCGTAAAGTCTCGCGCCATTCCGAGTCCAGCGGACGAAGTTGGCCAGCCCCACCCCGAGGCTATAGCCCACCCATTTTTGTGGCCTTTTCCGCTGGGACGAACTTGGCGCCCGGCCTTCGGGCGGGTATTTTGGCGCGGCGTGCCCGCAGCAGCCTTTTTTTGGTACAGGGAGGGGACTCGCAATTTCTCGCGCCATTCCGATTCCGGCGGACGTAGTTGGCCATCCCCACCCCCAAGGCTATAGCCCACCCGTTTTGTGGCCTTTTTCCGCTGGATGAACTTGGCGCCCCGGCCTTCGGGTGGGTAATTTTGGGTGCGGCTGTGCCCGCGGCCTATTTTTGGGACACGGAGGCGCCTCGCAAGGTCTCGCGCCATTCCAAGTCCGGGGGACGAAGTTGGCCAGCCCCACCCCCCAACGCTATAGCCCACCCGTTTTTGTGGCCTTTTTCCGCTGGACGAACTTGGCGCCCCGGCCTTCGGGCGGGTATTTTTGGGCGCGGCTGTGCCCGCGTCCTATTTTTGGCACACGGAGGCGCATCGCAAAGTCTCGCGCAATTCCGAGTCCGGCGGACGAAGTTGGCCAGCCCCACCCCCCAACGCTATAGCCCACCCGTTTTTATGGCCTTTTTCCGCTGGACGAACTTGGCGCCCCGGCCTTCGGGCGAGTATTTTTGGGCGCGGCTGTGGACGCGGCCTATTTTTGGCACACGGAGGCGCCTCGCAAAGTCTCGCTCCATTCGGAGTCCGGCGGACGAAGTTGGCCAGCCCCACCCCCAAGGTTATAGCCCACCCGTTTTTGTGGCCTTTTTCCGCTGGACTAACTTGGCGCCCCGGCCTTCGTGCGGGTATTTTTGGGCGTGGCTGTGCCCGCAGCCTATTTTTGGCACACGGAGGTGCCTCGCAAAGTCTCGCGCTATTCCGAGTCCGGCGCACGAAGTTGGCCAGCCCCACCCCCCAAGGCTATAGCCAACCCGTTTTTGTGGCCTTTTTCCGCTGGACGAACTTGGCGCCCCGGCCTTCGGGCAGGTATTTTTGGCCGCGGCTGTGCCCGCGGCCTATTTTTGGCACACGGAGGCGCCTCGCAAAGTCTCGCGCCAATCCGAGTCCGGCGCACGAAGTTGGCCAGCCCCACCCCCCAAGGCTATAGCCCACCCGTTTTTGTGGCCTTTTTCCGCTGGACGAACTTGGAGCCCCGGCCTTCGGGCGGGTATTTTTGGGCGGGGCTGTGCCCGCGGCCTATTTTTGGCACACGGAGGTGCCTCGCAAAGTCTCGCGCCATTCCAAGTCCTGCGGACGAAGTTGGCCAGCCCCACCCCCCAAGGCTATAGCCCACCCGTTTTTGTGGCCTTTTTCCGCTGGACGAACTTGGCGCCCCGGCCTTCGGGCGGGTATTTTCGGACGCAGCTGTGCCCACGGCCTATTTTTGGCACACGGAGGCGCCTCGCAAAGTCTCGCGCCATTCCGATTCCGGCGGACGAAGTTGGCCAGCCCCACCCCCCAAGGCTATAGCCCACCCGTTTTTGTGGCCTTTTTCCGCTGGATGAACTTGGCGCCCCGGCCTTCGGGTGGGTAATTTTGGGTGCGGCTGTGCCCGCGGCCTATTTTTGGGACACGGAGGCGCCTCGCAAGGTCTCGCGCCATTCCAAGTCCGGGGGACGAAGTTGGCCAGCCCCACCCCCCAAGGCTATAGCCCACCCGTTTTTGTGGCCTTTTTCCGCTGAACGAACTTGGCGCCCCGGCCTTCGGGCGGGTATTTTTGGGCGCGGCTGTGCCCGCGTCCTATTTTTGGCACACGGAGGCGCATCGCAAAGTCTCGCGCAATTCCGAGTCCGGCGGACGAAGTTGGCCAGCCCCACCCCCCAACGCTATAGCCCACCCGTTTTTATGGCCTTTTTCCGCTGGACGAACTTGGCGCCCCGGCCTTCGGGCGAGTATTTTTGGGCGCGGCTGTGGGCGCGGCCTATTTTTGGCACACGGAGGCGCCTCGCAAAGTCTCGCTCCATTCGGAGTCCGGCGGACGAAGTTGGCCAGCCCCACCCCCAAGGTTATAGCCCACCCGTTTTTGTGGCCTTTTTCAGCTGGACTAACTTGGCGCCCCGGCCTTCGTGCGGGTATTTTTGGGCGTGGCTGTGCCCGCGGCCTATTTTTGGCACACGGAGGTGCCTCGCAAAGTCTCGCGCTATTCCGAGTCCGGCGCACGAAGTTGGCCAGCCCCACCCCCCAAGGCTATAGCCCACCCGTTTTTGTGGCCTTTTTCCGCTGGACGAACTTGGCGCCCCGGCCTTCGGGCAGGTATTTTTGGGCGCGGCTGTGCCCGCGGCCTATTTTTGGCACACGGAGGCGCCTCGCAAAGTCTCGCGCGAATCCGAGTCCGGCGCACGAAGTTGGCCAGCCCCACCCCCCAAGGCTATAGCCCACCCGTTTTTGTGGCCTTTTTCCGCTGGACGAACTTGGAGCCCCGGCCTTCGGGCGGGTATTTTTGGGCGGGGCTGTGCCCGCGGCCTAATTTTGGCACACAGAGGTGCCTCGCAAAGTCTCGCGCCATTCCAAGTCCTGCGGACGAAGTTGGCCAGCCCCACCCCCCAAGGCTATAGCCCACCCGTTTTTGTGGCCTTTTTCCGCTGGACGAACTTGGCGCCCCGGCCTTCGGGCGGGTATTTTCGGACGCAGCTGTGCCCACGGCCTATTTTTGGCACACGGAGGTGCCTCGCAAAGTCTCGCGCCATTCCGAGTCCGGCGGACGAAGTTGGCCAGCCCCACCCCCCAAGGCTATAGCCCACCCATTTTTGTGGCCTTTTTCCGCTGGACGAACTTGGTGCCCCGGCCTTCGGGCGGGTATTTTTGGGCGCGGCCGTGCCCGCAGCCTATTTTTGGTACACGAAGGCGCCTCGCAAAGTCTCGCGCCATTCCGATTCCGGCGGACGAAGTTGGCCAGCCCCACCCCCCAAGGCTATAGCCCACCCGTTTTTGTGGCCTTTTTCCGCTGGATGAACTTGGCGCCCCGGCCTTCGGGTGGGTAATTTTGGGTGCGGCTGTGCCCGCGGCCTATTTTTGGGACACGGAGGCGCCTCGCAAGGTCTCGCACCATTCCAAGTCCGGGGGACGAAGTTGGCCAGCCCCACCCCCCAAGGCTATAGCCCACCCGTTTTTGTGGCCTTTTTCCGCTGGAAGAACTTGGAGCCCCGGCCTTCGGGCTGGTATTTTTGGGCGCGGCTGTGCCCGCGGCCTATTTTTGGCACACGGAGGTGCCTCGCAAAGTCTCGCGCCATTCCGAGTCCGGCCGACGAAGTGGGCAAGCCCCACCCACCAAGGCTATAGCCCACCCGTTTTTGCGGCCTTTTTCCGCTGGACGAACTTGGCGCCCCTGCCTTCGGGCGGGTATTTTTGGGCGCGGCTGTGCACGCGGCCTATTTTCGGTACACGGAGGCGCCTCGCAAAGTCTCGCACCATTCCGAGTCCGGCGGACGAAGTTGGCCAGCCCCACCCCCCAAGGCTGTAGCCCACCCGTTTTTGTGGCCTTTTTCCGCTGGACGAACTTGGCGCCCCGGCCTTCGGGCGGGTATTTTTGGGCACGGCCGTGCCCGCAGCCTATTTTTGGCACACGTAGGCGCCTCGCAAAGTCTCGCGCCATTCCGAGTCCGGCGGACGACGTTGGCCAGCCCCACCCCCCAACGCTATAGCCCACCCGTTTTTATGGCCTTTTTCCGCTGGACGAACTTGGCGCCCCGGCCTTCGGGCGGGTATTTTTGGGCGCGGCTGTGGCCGCAGCCTATTTTTGGCACACGGAGGCGCCTCGCAAAGTCTCGCTCCATTCGGAGTCCGGCGGACGAAGTTGGCCAGCCCCACCCCCAAGGCTATAGCCCACCCGTTTTTGTGGCCTTTTTCCGCTGGACGAACTTGGCACCCCGGCCTTCGGGCGGGTATTTTTGGGCGCGGCTGTGGCCGCGGCCTATTTTTGGCACACGGAGGCGCCTCACAAAGTCTCGCTCCATTCGGAGTCCGGCAGACGAAGTTGGCCAGCCCCACCCCCAAGGCTATAGCCCACCCGTTTTTGTGGCCTTTTTCCGCTGGACTAACTTGGCGCCCCGGCCTTCGTGCGGGTATTTTTGGGCGTGGCTGTGCCCGCGGCCTATTTTTGGCACACGGAGGTGCCTCGCAAAGTCTCGCGCTATTCCGAGTCCGGCGCACGAAGTTGGCCAGCCCCACCCCCCAAGGCTATAGCCCACCCCGGTTGGTGGGGTTTTTACGCTGGACGAACTTGGCGCCCCGGCCTGGGGGCAGGGGTTTTTGGGCGCGGCTGTGCCCGCGGCCTATTTTTGGCACACGGAGGCGCCTCGCAAAGTCTCGCGCCAATCCGAGTCCGGCGGACGAAGTTGGCCAGCCCCTCCCCCCAAGGCTATAGCCCGCGCGTGGTGGTGGCCTTTTTCCGCTGGACGAACTTGGCGCCCCGGCCTTCGGGCGGGTATTTTTGGGCGCGGCTGTGCCCGCGGCCTATTTTTGGCACACGGAGGTGCCTCGCAAAGTCTCGCGCCATTCCAAGTCCTGCGGACGAAGTTGGCCAGCCCCACCCCCCAAGGCTATAGCCCACCCGTTTTTGTGGCCTTTTTCCGCTGGACGAACTTGGCGCCCCGGCCTTCGGGCGGGTATTTTTGGGCGCGGCCGTGCCCGCAGCCTATTTTTGGTACACGGAGGCGCCTCACAAAGTCTCGCGCCATTCCGATTCCGGCGGACGAAGTTGGCCAGCCCCACCCCCCAAGGCTATAGCCCACCCGTTTTTGTGGCCTTTTTCCGCTGGATGAACTTGGCGCCCCGGCCTTCGGGTGGGTAATTTTGGGTGCGGCAGTGCCCGCGGCCTATTTTTGGGACACGGAGGCGCCTCGCAAGGTCTCGCGCCATTCCAAGTCCGGGGGACGAAGTTGGCCAGCCCCACCCCCCAAGGCTATAGCCCACCCGTTTTTGTGGCCTTTTTCCGCTGGAAGAACTTGGGGCCCCGGCCTTCGGGCTGGTATTTTTGGGCGCGGCTGTGCCCGCGGCCTATTTTTGGCACACGGAGGTGCCTCGCAAAGTCTCGCGCCATTCCGAGTCCGGCCGACGAAGTGGGCAAGCCCCACCCACCAAGGCTATAGCCCACCCGTTTTTGCGGCCTTTTTCCGCTGGACGAACTTGGCGCCCCTGCCTTCGGGCGGGTATTTTTGGGCGCGGCTGTGGGCGCGGCCTATTTTTGGCACACGGAGGCGCCTCGCAAAGTCTCGCTCCATTCGGAGTCCGGCGGACGAAGTTGGCCAGCCCCACCCCCAAGGCTATAGCCCACCCGTTTTTGTGGCCTTTTTCCGCTGGACGAACTTGGCGCCCCGGCCTTCGGGCGGGTATTTTTGGGCGCGGCTGTGCCCGCGGCCTATTTTGGGCACACGGAGGCACATCGCAAAGTCTCGCGCCATTCTGAGTCCGGCGGACGAAGTTGGCCAGCCCCACCCCCCAAGGCTATAGCCCACCCGTTTTTGTGGCCTTTTTCCGCTGGACGAACTTGGCGCCCCGGCCTTCGGGCGAGTATTTTTGGGCGCGGCTGTGCCTGCGGCCTAGTTTTGGCACGCGGAGGCACCTCGCAAAGTCTCGCGTCATTCCGAGTCCGGCGGACGAAGTTGGCCAGCCCCACCCCCCAAGGCTATAGCCCACCCGTTTTTGTGGCCTTTTACCGCTGGGCGAACTTGGCGCCCCGGCCTTTGGGGAGGTATTTTTGGGCGCGCCTGTGCCCGCGGCCTATTTTTGGCACATGGAGGTGCCTCGCAAAGTCTCGCGCCATTCCGAGTCCGGCGGACGAAGTTGGCCAGCCCCACCCCCCGAGGCTATAGCCCACCCGTTTTTGTGGCCTTTTACCGCTGGACGAACTTGGCGCCCCGGCCTTCGGACGCGTATTTTTGTGCGCGGCTGTGCCCGCAGCCTATTTTTGGCACACGGAGGCGCCTCGCAAAGTCTCGCGCCATTCCGAGTCCGGCGGACGAAGTTGGCCAGCCACACCCCCAAAGGCTATAGCCCAGCCGTTTTTGTGGCCTTTTACCGCTGGACGAACTTGGCGCCCCGGCCTCCGGGCGGGTATTTTTGGCACACGGAGGCGCCTCGCAAAGTCTCGCGCCATTCCGAGTCCGGCGGACGAAGTTGGCCAGCCCCACCGCCCAAGGCTATAGCCCACCCGTTTTTGTGGCCTTTTTCCGCTGGACGAACTTGGCGCCCCGGCCTTCGGGCGGGTATTTTTGGGTGCTGCTGTGCCCGCGGCCTATTTTTGGCACACAGAGGCGCCTCACGAAGTCTCGCGCCATTCCGAGTCCGGCGGACGAAGTTGGCCAGCGCCATCCCCCAAAGCTATAGCCCACCCGTTTTCGTGGCCTTTTTCCGCTGGACGAACTTGGCGCCCCGGCCTTCGGGCGGGTATTTTTGGGCGCGGCTGTGCCCGCGGCCTTTTTTTGGCACACTGAGGTGCCTCGCAAAGTCTCGCGCCATTCCCAGTCCGGCGGACGAAGTTGACCAGCCCCACCGCCCAAGGCTATAGCCCACCCGTTTTTGTGGCCTTTTTCCGCTGGACGAACTTGGCGCCCCGGCCTTCGGGCGGGTATTTTTGGGCGCGGCTGTGCCCGAGGCCTATTTTTGGCACAGGGTGGTGCCTCGCAAAGTCTCACGCCATTCCGAGTCCGGCGGACGAAGTTGGCCTGCCCCACCGCCCAAGGCTATAGCCCACCCGTTTTTGTGGCCTTTTTCCGCTGGACGAACTTGGCGCCCCGGCCTTCGGGCGGGTATTTTTGGGTGCTCTTCCCGCGGCCTAGTTTTGGCACACGGAGGCGCCTCACAAAGTCTCGCGCCATTCCGAGTCCGGCGGACGAAGTTGGCCAGCCCCACCCCACAAGGCTATAGCCCACCCGTTTTCGTGGCCTTTTTCCACTGGACGAACTTGGCGCCCCGGCCTTCGGGCGGGTATTTTTGGACGCGGCTGTGCCCGCGGCCTTTTTTTGGCACACTGAGGTGCCTCGCAAAGTCTCGCGCCATTCCCAGTCCGGCGGACGAAGTTGGCCAGCCCCACCCCCCAAGGCTATAGCCCAACCGTTTTTGTGGCCTTTTTCCGCTGGACGAACTTGGCGCCCCGGCCTTCGGGCGGGTATTTTTGGGCGCTCTGCCCGCGTCCTATTTTTGGCACACGGAGGCGCCTCACAAAGTCTCGCGCCATTCCGAGTCCGGCGGATGAAGTTGGCCAGCCCCACCCTCCAAGGCTATAGCCCACCCGTTTTCGTGGCCTTTTTCCGCTGGACGAACTTGGCGCCCCGGCCTTCGGGCGGGTATTTTTGGACGCGGCTGTGCCCGCGGCCTTTTTTTGGCACACTGAGGTGCCTCGCAAAGTCTCGCGCCATTCCCAGTCCGGCGGACGAAGTGGGCCAGCCCCACCCCCCAAGGCTATAGCCCACCCGTTTTTGTGGCCTTTTACCGCTGGACGAACTTGGCGCACCGGCCTTCGGGCGGGTATTTTTGGGCGCGGCTGTGTCCGCGGCCTATTTTTAGCACACGGAGGTGCCTCGCAAAGTCTCATGCCATTCCAAGTCCGGCGGATGAAGTTGGCCAGCCCCACCCCCCAAGGCTATAGCCCACCCGTTTTTGTGGCCTTTTACCGTTGGACGAACTTGGCGCCCCGGCCATCGGGCGGGTATTTTTGGGCGCGGCTGTGCCCGCGGCCTATTTTTGGCACACGGATGCGCCTCACAAAGTCTCGTGCCATTCCGAGTCCGGCGGACGAAGTTGGCCAGCCCCACCCCCCGAGGCTATGACCCACCCGTTTTTGTGGCCTTTTACCGCTGGACGAACATGGCGCCCCGGCATTCGGGCAGGTATTTTTGGGAGTGGCTGTGCCCGCGGCCTATTTTTGGCACACGGAGGCGCCTCGCAAAGTTTCGCGCCATTCCGAGACCGGCGGACGAAGTTGGCCAGCCCCACCCCCCGAGGCTATAGCCCACCCGTTTTTGTGTCCTTTTACCGCTGGACGAACATGGCGCCCCGGCCTTCGGGCGGTTATTTTTAGGCGCGGCTGTGTCCACAGCCTATTTTTTGCACACGGAGGCGCCTCGCAAAGTATCGCGCCATTCCGAGTCCGGCGGACGAAGTTGGCCAGCCCCACCCCCCAAGGCTATAGCCCACCCGTTTTTATGGCCTTTTACCGCTGGACGAACTTGGCGCCCCAGCCTCCGGGCGGGTATTTTTGGGCGTGGCTGTGGGCGCGGCCTATTTTTGGCACACGGAGGCGCCTCACAAAGTCTCGCGCCATTCCTAGTCCGGCGGTCGAAGTTGGCCCGCCCCGCCCCCCAAGGCTATAGCCCACCCGTTTTCGTGGCCTTTTTCCGCTGGACGAACTTGGCGCCCCGGCCTTCGGGCGGGTATTTTTGGACGCGGCTGTGCCCGCGGCCTTTTTTTGGCACACTGAGGTGCCTCGCAAAGTCTCGCGCCATTCCCAGTCCGGCGGACGAAGTTGGCCAGCCCCACCCCCCAAGGCTATAGCCCAACCGTTTTTGTGGCCTTTTTCCGCTGGTCGAACTTGGCGCCCCGGCCTTCGGGCGGGTATTTTTGGGTGCTCTGCCCGCGGCCTATTTTTGGCACACGGAGGCGCCTCACAAAGTCTCGCGCCATTCCGAGTCCGGCGGACGAAGTTGTCCAGCCCCACCCCCCAAGGCTATAGCCCACCCGTTTTCGTGGCCTTTTTCCGCTGGACGAACTTGGCGCCCCGGCCTTCGGGCGGGTATTTTTGGACGCGGCTGTGCCCACGGCCTTTTTTTGGCACACTGAGGTGCCTCGCAAAGTCTCGCGCCATTCCGAGTCCGGCGGACGAAGTGGGCCAGCCCCACCCCCCAAGGCTATAGCCCACCCGTTTTTGTGGCCTTTTACCGTTGGACGAACTTGGCGCCCCGGCCTCCGGGCGGGTATTTTTGGGCGTGGCTATGCCCGCGGCCTATTTTTGGCACACGGAGGCGCCTCGCAAAGTCTCGCGCCATTCCGAGTCCGGCGGACGAAGTTGGCCAGCCCCACCCCCCAAGGCTATAGCCCACCCGTTTTTGTGGCCTTTTTCCGCTGGACGAACTTGGCGCCCCGGCCTTCGGGCGGGTATTTTTGGGCGCGGCTGTGCCCGCGGCCTATTTTTGGCACATGGAGGTGCCTCGCAAAGTCTCGCGCCATTCCGAGTTCGGCGGACGAAGTTGGCCAGCCCCACCCCCCAAGGCTATAGCCCACCCGTTTTTGTGGCCTTTTTCAGCTGGACGAACTTCGCGCCCCGGCCTTCGGGCGGGTATTTTTGGGCGCGGCTGTGCCCGCGGCCTATTATTGGCACACGGAGGCGCCTCGGCGGACGAAGTTGGCCAGCCCCACCCCCCAAGGCTATAGCCCACCCGTTTTTGTGGCCTTTTTCCGCTGGACGAACTTGGCGCCCCGGCCTTCGGGCGGGTATTTTTGGGCGCGGCTGTGTCCGCGGCCTAATTATGGCACACAGAGGTGCCTCACAAAGTCTCGCGCCATTCCGAGTCCGGCGGACGAAGTTGGCCAGCCCCACCCCTCAAGGCTATAGCCCACCCGTTTTTGTGGCCTTTTTCCGCTGGACGAACTTGGCGCCCCGGCCTTCGGGATGGTGTTTTTGGGCGCGGCTGTTCCCGCGGCCTATTTTTGGCACACGGAGGTGCCTCGTAAAGTCTCGCGCTATTCCGAGTCCGGCGGACGAAGTTGGCCAGCCCCACCCCCCAAGGCTATAGCCCACCCGTTTTTGTGGCCTTTTTCCGCTGGCCGAACTTGGCGCCCCGGCCTTCGGGCAGGTATTTTTCTGCGCGGCTGTGCCCGCGGCTTATTTTTGGCACACGGAGGCGCCTCGCAAAGTCTCGCGCCATTCCGAGTCCGGCGGACGAAGTTGGCCAGCCCCACCCCCCAAGGCTATAGCCCACCCGTTTTTGTGGCCTTTTTCCGCTGGCCGAACTTGGCGCCCCGGCCTTCGGGCGGGTATTTTTCGGCGCGGCTGTGCCCGCGGCTTATTTTTGGCACACGAAGGCGCCTCGCAAAGTCTCGCGCCATTCCGAGTCCGGCGGACGAAGTTGGCCAGCCCCACCCCCCAAGGCTATAGCCCACCCGTTTTTGTGGCCTTTTTCCGCTGGCCGAACTTGGCGCCCCGGCCTTCGGGCGGGTATTTTTCGGCGCGGCTGTGCCCGGGGCTTATTTTTGGCACACGAAGGCGCCTCGTAAAGTCTCACGCCATTCCGAGTCCGGCGGACGAAGTTGGCCAGCCCCACCCCCCAAGGCTATAGCCCACCCGTTTTTGTGGCCTTTTTCCGCTGGACGAACTTGGCGCCCCGGCCTGTGGGTGGGTATTTTTGTACGCGGCTGTGCCCGCGGCCTAATTTTGCCACACGGAGGCGCCTCGCAAAGTCTCGCGCCATTCCGAGTCCGGCGCACGAAGTTGGCCAGCCCCACCCCCCAAGGCTATAGCCCACCCATTTTTGTGGCCTTTTTCCGCTGGACGAACTTGGCGCCTCAGCCTTCGGGCTGGTATTTTTGTGCAAGGCTGTGGCCGCGTTCTATTTTTGGCACACGGAGGCGCCTCGCAAAGTCTCACGCCATTCCGAGTCCGGCGGACGAAGTTGGCCAGCCCCACCCCCCAAGGCTATAGCCCACCCATTTTTGTGGCCTTTTTCCGCTGGACGAACTTGGCGCCCCAGCCTTCGGGCTGGTATTTTTGGGCGCGGCTGTGGCCGCGTTCTATTTTTGGCACACGGAGGCGCCTCGCAAAGTCTCACGCCATTCCGAGTCCGGCGGATGAAGTTGGCCAGCCCCACCCCCCAAGGCTATAGCCCACCCGTTTTGGTGGCCTTTTTCCGCTGGACGAACTTGGCGCCCCGGCCTTCGTGTGGGTATTGTTGGGCGCGGCTGGGCCCGCGGCCTATTTTTGGTACACGGAGGTGCCTCGCAAAGTCTCGCGCAATTCCGAGTCCGGCGGACGAAGTTGGCCAGCCCCACCCCCCAAGGCTATAGCCCACCCGTTTTTGTGGCCTTTTTCCGCTGGACGAACTTGGCGCCCCGGCCTTCGGGCTGGTGTTTTTGGGCGCGGCTGTTCCCGCGGCCTATTTTTGGCACACGGAGGTGCCTCGTAAATTCTCGCGCTATTCCGAGTCCGGCGGACGAAGTTGGCCAGCCCCACCCCCCAAGGCTATAGCCCACCCGTTTTTGTGGCCTTTTTCCGCTGGCCGAACTTGGCGCCCCGGCCTTCGGGCAGGTATTTTTCGGCGCGGCTGTGCCCGCGGCTTATTTTTGGCACACGGAGGCGCCTCGCAAAGTCTCGCGCCATTCCGAGTCCGGCGGACGAAGTTGGCCAGCCCCACCCCCCAAGGCTATAGCCCACCCGTTTTTGTGGCCTTTTTCCGCTGGCCGAACTTGGCGCCCCGGCCTTCGTGTGGGTATTGTTGGGCGCGGCTGGGCCCGCGGCCTATTTTTGGCACACGGAGGTGCTTCGCAAAGTCTCGCGCAATTCCGAGTCCGGCGGACGAAGTTGGCCAGCCCCACCCCCCAAGGCTATAGCCCACCCGTTTTTGTGGCCTTTTTCCGCTGGACGAACTTGGCGCCCCGGCCTTCGGGCGGCTATTTTTGGCCGCGGCTGTGCCCGCGGCCTATTTTTGGCACACGGAGGTGCCTCGCAAAGTCTCGCGCCATTCCGAGTCCGGCGGACGAAGTTGGCCAGCCCCACCCCCCAAGGCTATAGCCCACCCGTTTTTGAGGCCTTTTTCCGCTGGACGAACTTGGCGCCCCGGCCTTCGGGCGGGTATTTTTGGGCGCGGCTGTGTCCGCGGCCTAATTATGGCACACAGAGGTGCCTCACAAAGTCTCGCGCCATTCCGAGTCCGGCGGACGAAGTTGGCCAGCCCCACCCCTCAAGGCTATAGCCCACCCGTTTTTGTGGCCTTTTTCCGCTGGACGAACTTGGCGCCCCGGCCTTCGGGCTGGTGTTTTTGGGCGCGGCTGTTCCCGCGGCCTATTTTTGGCACACGGAGGTGCCTCGTAAAGTCTCGCGCTATTCCGAGTCCGGCGGACGAAGTTGGCCAGCCCCACCCCCCAAGGCTATGGCCCACCCGTTTTTGTGGCCTTTTTCCGCTGGCCGAACTTGGCGCCCCGGCCTTCGGGCGGGTATTTTTCGGCGCGGCTGTGCCCGCGGCTTATTTTTGGCACACGGAGGCACCTCGCAAAGTCTCGCGCCATTCTGAGTCCGGCGGACGAAGTTGGCCAGCCCCACCCCCCAAGGCTATAGCCCACCCGTTTTTGTGGCCTTTTTCCGCTGGCCGAACTTGGCGCCCCGGCCTTCGGGCGGGTATTTTTCGGCGCGGCTGTGCCCGCGGCTTATTTTTGGCACACGAAGGTGCCTCGCAAAGTCTCTCCCCATTCCGAGTCCGGCGGACGAAGTTGGCCAGCCCCACCCCCCAAGGCTATAGCCCACCCGTTTTTGTGGCCTTTTTCCGCTGGACGAACTTGGCGCCCCGGCCTTCGGGCGGGTATTTTTGGGCGCGGCTGTGTCCGCGGCCTAATTTTGGCACACAGAGGTGCCTCGCAAAGTCTCGCGCCATTCCGAGTCCGGCGGACGAAGTTGGCCAGCCCCACCCCCCAAGGCTATAGCCCACCCGTTTTTGTGGCCTTTTTCCGCTGGACGAACTTGGCGCCCCGGCCTTCGAGCGGGTATTTTTGGGCGCAGCTGTGCCCGCGGGCTATTTTTGGCACACGGAGGCGCCTCACAAAGTCTCGCGCCATTCCGAGTCCGGCGGACGAAGTTGGCCAGCGCCACCCCCCAAGGCTATAACCCACCCGTTTTTGTGGCCTTTTTGCGCTGGATGAACTTGGCGCCACGGCCTTCGGGCGGGTATTTTTGGGAGCGGCTGTGCCCGCGGCCTATTTTTGGCACACGGAGGCGCCTCGCAAAGTCTCGCGCCATTCCGAGTCCGGCGGACGAAGTTGGCCAGCCCCTCCCCCCAAGGCTATAGCCCACCCGTTTTTGTGGCCTTTTTCCGCTGGACGAACTTGGCGCCCCAGCCTTCGGGCGGGTATGTTTGGGCGCGGCTGTGCCCGCGGCCTATTTTTGGCACACGGAGGCGCCTCGCAAAGTCTCACGCCATTCCGAGTCCGGCGGACGAAGTTGGCCAGCCCCACTCCCCAAGGCTATATAGCCCACCCGTTTTTGTGGCCTTTTTCCGCTGGACGAACTTTGCGCCCCGGCCTTCGGGCGGGTATTTTTGGGCGCGGCTGTGCCTGCGGCCTATTTTTGTCACGTGGAGGCGCCTCGCAAAGTCTCACGCCATTCCGAGTCCGGCGGACGAAGTTGGCCAGCCCCACCCCGCAAGGCTATAGCCCACCCGTTTTTGTGGCCTTTTTCCGCTGGACGAACTTGGCGCCCCGGCCTTCGGGCGGGTATTTTTGCGCGCAGCTGTGACCACGGCCTATTTTTAGCACACGGAGGCGCCTCGCAAAGTCTCACGCCATTCCGAGTCCGGCGGACGAAGTTGGCCAGCCCCACCCCCCAAGGCTATAGCCCACCCGTTTTTGTGGCCTTTTTCCGCTGGACGAACTTGGCGCCCCGGCCTTCGGGCGGGTATTTTTGGGCGCGGCTGTGCCCGCGGCCTATTTTTGGCACACGGAGGCACCTCGCAAAGTATCGCGCCATTCCGAGTCTGGCGGACGACGTTGGCCAGCCCCACCGCCCAAGGCTATAGCCCACCCGTTTTTGTGGCCTTTTTCCGCTGGACGAACTTGGCGCCCCGGCCTTCGGGCGGGTATTTTTTGGCGCGGCTGTGCCTGCGGCCTATTTTTGGCACACGGAGGCTCCTCGCAAAGTCTGGCACAATTCCGAGTCCGGCGGACGAAGTTGGCCAGCTCCACCCCCCAAGGCTATAGCCCACCCGTTTTTGTGGCCATTTTCCGCTGGACGAACTTGGCGCCCCGGCCTTCGGGGGGGTATTTTTGGGCGCGGCTGTGTCCGCGGCCTATTTTTGGCACACGGAGGCACCTCGCAAAGTCTCGCGCCATTCCGAGTCCGGCGGACGAAGTTGGCCAGCCCCACCCCCCAAGGCTATAGCCCACCCTTTTTTGTGGCCTTTTTCCGCTGGACGAACTTGGCGCACCGGCCTTCGGGCGGGTATTTTTGGGCGCGGCTGTGCCCGCGACCTATTTTTGGCACACGGAGGCGCCTCACAAAGTCTCGCGCCATTCCGAGTCCGGCGGACGAAGTTGGCCAACCCCACCCCCCAAGGCTATAGCCCACCCGTTTTTGTGGCCTTTTTCCGCTGGACGAACTTGGCGCCCCGGCCTTCGGGCAGGTACTTTTGGGTGCGGCTGTGCCCGCGGCCTATTTTTGGCACACGGAGGCACCTCGCAAAGTCTCGCGCCATTCCGAGTCCGGCGGACGAAGTTGGCCAGCCCCACTCCCCAAGGCTATATAGCCCACCCGTTTTTGTGACCTTTTTCCGCTGGACGAACTTGGCGCCCCGGCCTTCAGGCGGGTATTTTTGGACGCGGCTGTGCCCGCGGCCTATTTCTGGCACCCGGAGGCACCTCGCAAAGTCTCACGCCATTCCGAGTCCGGCGGACGAAGTTGGCCAGCCCCACTCCCCAAGGCTATAGCCCACCCGTTTTTGTGGCCTTTTTCCGCTGGACGAACTTTGGGCCCCGGCCTTCGGGCGGGTATTTTTGGGCGCGGCTGTGCCTGCGGCCTATTTTTGGCACATGGAGGCGCCTCGCAAAGTCTCACGCCATTCCGAGTCCGGCGGACGAAGTTGGCCAGCCCCACCCCGCAAGGCTATAGCCCACTCGTTTTTGTGGCCTTTTTCCGCAGGACGAACTTGGCGCCCCGGCCTTCGGGCGGGTATTTTTGGGCGTGGCTGTGCCCGCGGCCTATTTTTGGCACACGGAGGCGCCTCGCAAAGTCTCACGCTATTCCTAGTCCGGCGGGTTGGCCAGCCCCACCCCGCAACGCTATAGCCCACCCGTTTTTGTGACCTTTTTCCGCTGGACGAACTTGGCGCCCCGGCCTTCGGGCGGGTATTTTTGGGCGCGGCTGTGCCCGCGGCCTATTTCTGGCACCCGGAGGCGCCTCGCAAAATCTCACGCCATTCCGAGTCCGGCGGACGAAGTTGGCCAGCCCCACTCCCCAAGACTATAGCCCACCCGTTTTTGTGGCCTTTTTCCGCTGGACGAACTTTGCGCCCCGGCCTTCGGGCGGGTATTTTTAGGTGCGGCTGTGCCTGCGGCCTATTTTTGGCACAGGGAGGCGCCTCGAAAAGTCTCACGCCATTCCGAGTCCGGCGGACGAAGTTGGCCAGCCCCACCCCGCAAGGCTATAGCCCACCCGTTTTTGTGGCCTTTTTCCGCAGGACGAACTTGGCGCCCCGGCCTTCGGGCGGGTATTTTTGGGCGCGACTGTGCCCGCGGCCTATTTTTGGCACACGGAGGCGCCTCGCAAAGTCTCACGCCATTCCTAGTCCGGCGGACGAAGTTGGCCAGCCCCACCCCCCAAGGCTATAGCCCACCCGTTTTTGTGGCCTTTTTCCGCTGGACGAACTTGGCGCCCCGGCCTTCGGGCGCGTATTTTTGGGCGCGGCTGTGCCTGTGACCTATTTTTGGCACACGGAGGTGCCTCACAAAGTCTTGCGCCATTCCGAGTCCGGCGGACGAAGTTGGCCTACCCCACCCCCCAAGGCTATAGCCCACCCGTTTTTGTGGCCTTTTTCCGCTGGACGAACTTGGCGCCCCGGCCTTCGGGCAGGTATTTTTGGGTGCGGCTGTGACCGCGGCCTATTTTTGGCACACGTAGGCACCTCGCAAAGTCTCGCGCCATTCCGAGTCCGGCGGACGAAGTTGGCCAGCCCCACCCCCCAAGGCTATAGCCCACCCGTTTTTGTGGCCTTTTTCCGCTGGACGAACTTGGCGCCCCGGCCTTCGGGCAGGTATTTTTGGGCGCGGCTGTGCCCGCTTCCTATTTTTGGCACACGGAGGTGCCTCGCAAAGTCTCGCGCCATTCCGAGTCCGGCGGACGAAGTTGGCCAGCCCCACCCCCCAAGGCTATAGCCCACCTGTTTTTTGTGGCCTTTTTCCGCAGGACGAACTTGGCGCTCCGGCCTTCGGGTGGGTACTTTTGGGCGCCGCTGTGGCCGCGGCCTATTTTTGGCACACGGAGGCGCCTCGCAAAGTCTCACGCCATTCCGAGTCCGGCGGACGAAGTTCGCCAGCCCCACCCCGCAAGGCTATAGCCCACCCGTTTTTGTGGCTTTTTTCCGCTGGACGAACTTGGCTTCCCGGCCTTCGGGCGGGTATTTTTGGGCACGGCTGTGCCCGCGGCCTATTTTTGGCACACGGAGGCGCCTCGCAAAGTCTCGCGCCATTCCGAGTCCGGCGGACGAAGTTCGCCAGCCCCACCCCGCAAGGCTATAGCCCACCCGTTTTTGTGGCTTTTTTCCGCTGGACGAACTTGGCGCCCCGGCCTTCGGGCGGGTATTTTTGGGCGCAGCTGTGCCCGCGGCCTATTTTTGGCACACAGAGGCGCCTCGCAAAGTCTCGCGCCATTCCGAGTCCGGCGGACGAAGTTGGCCAGCCCCACCCCCCAAGGCTATAGCCCACCCGTTTTTGTGGTCTTTTTCCGCTGGCCGAACTTGGCTCTCCGGCCTTTGGGCGGGTACTTTTGGGCGCGGCTGTGCCCGTGGCCTATTTTTGGCACACGGAGGTGCCTCGCAAAGTCTCGTGCCATTCCGAGTCCGGCGGACGAAGTTGGCCAGCCCCACCCCCCAAGGCTATAGCCCACCCGTTTTTGTGGCCTTTTTCCGCTGGACGAACTTGGCGCCCCGGCCTTCGGGCGGGTATTTTTGGGCGCGGCTGAGCCCGCGGCCTATTTTTGGCACACGGAGGCGCCTCGCAAAGTCTCGCGCCATTCCGAGTCCGGCGGACGAAGTTGGCCAGCCCCACCCCCCAAGGCTATAGCCCACCCGTTTTTGTGGCCTTTTTCCGCTGGACGAACTTGGCGCCCCGGCCTTCGGGCGGGTATTTTTGGGCGCGGCTGTGGCCGCGGCCTATTTTTGGCACACGGAGGCGCCTCGCAAAGTCTCGCGCCATTCCGAGTCCGGCGGACGAAGTTGGCCAGCCCCACTCCCCAAGGCTATAGCCCACCTGTTTTTGTGGCCTTTTTCCGCTGGACGAACTTGGCGCCCCGGCCTTCGGCCGGGTATTTTTGGGCGCGGCTGTGCCCGCGGCCTATTTTTGCCACACGGAGGCGCCTCGCAAAGTCTCACGCCATTCCGAGTCCGGCGGACGAAGTTGGCCAGCCCCACCCCGCAAGGCTATAGCCCACCAGTTTTTGTGACCTTTTTCTGCTGGACGAACTTGGCACCCCGGCCTTCAGGCGGGTATTTTTGGGCGCGGCTGTGCCCGCGGCCTATTTCTGGCACCCGGAGGCGCCTCGCAAAGTCTCACGCCATTCCGAGTCCGGCGGACGAAGTTGGCCAGCCCCACTCCCCAAGGCTATAGCCCACCCGTTTTTGTGGCCTTTTTCCGCTGGACGAACTTTGCGCCCCGGCCTTCGGGCGGGTATTTTTGGGCGCGGCTGTGCCTGCGGCCTATTTTTGGCACATGGAGGCGCCTCGCAAAGTCTCACGCCATTCCGAGTCCGGCGGACGAAGTTGGCCAGCCCCACCCCGCAAGGCTATAGCCCACCCGTTTTTGTGGCCTTTTTCCGCAGGACGAACTTGGCGCCCCGGCCTTCGGGCGGGTATTTTTGGGCGCGGCTGTGCCCGCGGCCTATTTTTGGCACACGGAGGCGCCTCGCAAAGTCTCACGCTATTCCTAGTCCGGCGGGTTGGCCAGCCCCACCCCGCAAGGCTATAGCCCACCCGTTTTTGTGACCTTTTTCCGCTGGACGAACTTGGCGCCCCGGCCTTCGGGCGGGTATTTTTGGGCGCGGCTGTGCCCGCGGCCTATTTCTGGCACCCGGAGGCGCCTCGCAAAGTCTCACGCCATTCCGAGTCCGGCGGACGAAGTTGGCCAGCCCCACTCCCCAAGGCTATAGCCCACCCGTTTTTGTGGCCTTTTTCCGCTGGACGAACTTTGCGCCCCGGCCTTCGGGCGGGTATTTTTGGGCGCGGCTGTGCATGCGGCCTATTTTTGGCACAGGGAGACGCCTCGAAAAGTCTCACGCCATTCCGAGTCCGGCGGACGAAGTTGGCCAGCCCCACCCCGCAAGGCTATAGCCCACCCGTTTTTGTGGCCTTTTTCCGCAGGACGAACTTGGCGCCCCGGCCTTCGGGCGGGTATTTTTGGGCGCGGCTGTGCCCGCGGCCTATTTTTGGCAAACGGAGGCGCCTCGCAAAGTCTCACGCCATTCCTAGTCCGGCGGACGAAGTTGGCCAGCCCCACCCCCCAAGGCTATAGCCCACCCGTTTTTGTGGCCTTTTTCCGCTGGACGAACTTGGCGCCCCGGCCTTCGGGCGGGTATTTTTGGGCGCGGCTGTGCCCGCGACCTATTTTTGGCACACGGAGGTGCCTCACAAAGTCTCGCGCCATTCCGAGTCCGGCGGACGAAGTTGGCCAACCCCACCCCCCAAGGCTATAGCCCACCCGTTTTTGTGGCCTTTTTCCGCTGGACGAACTTGGCGCCCCGGCCTTCGGGCAGGTATTTTTGGGCGCGGCTGTGCCCGCGGCCTATTTTTGGCACACGGAGGTGCCTCGCAAAGTCTCGCGCCATTCCGAGTCCGGCGGACGAAGTTGGCCAGCCCCACCCCTCAAGGCTATAGCCCACCCGTTTTTGTGGCCTTTTTCCGCAGGACGAACTTGGCGCTCCGGCCTTCGGGCGGGTACTTTTGGGCGTGGCTGTGTCCGCGGCCTATTTTTGGCACACGGAGGCGCCTCGCAAAGTCTCGCGCTATTCCTAGTCCGGCGGACGAAGTTGGCCAGCCCCACCCCCCAAGGCTATAGCCCACCCGTTTTTGTGGCCTTTTTCCGCAGGACGAACTTGGCGCTCCGGCCTTCGGGCGGGTACTTTTGGGCGCGGCTGTGTCCGCGGCCTATTTTTGGCACACGGAGGCGCCTCGCAAAGTCTCACGCTATTCCTAGTCCGGCGGACGAAGTTGGCCAGCCCCACCCCCCAAGGCTATAGCCCACCCGTTTTTGTGGCCTTTTTCCGCTGGACGAACTTGGCGCCCCGGCCTTCGGGCGGGTATTTTTGGGCGCGGCTGTGCCCGCGACCTATTTTTGGCACACGGAGGCGCCTCGCAAAGTCTCGCGCCATTCCGAGTCCGGCGGACGAAGTTGGCCAACCCCACCCCCCAAGGCTATAGCCCACCCGTTTTTGTGGCCTTTTTCCGCTGGACGAACTTGGCGCCCCGGCCTTCGGGCAGGTATTTTTGGGTGCGGCTGTGACCGCGGCCTATTTTTGGCACACGTAGGCACCTCGCAAAGTCTCGCGCCATTCCGAGTCCGGCGGACGAAGTTGGCCAGCCCCACCCCCCAAGGCTATAGCCCACCCGTTTTTGTGGCCTTTTGCCGCTGGACGAACTTGGCGCCCCGGCCTTCGGGCAGGTATTTTTGGGCGCGGCTGTGCCCGCTTCCTATTTTTGGCACACGGAGGTGCCTCGCAAAGTCTCGCGCCATTCCGAGTCCGGCGGACGAAATTGGCCAGCCCCACCCCCCAAGGCTATAGCCCACCTGTTTTTTGTGGCCTTTTTCCGCAGGACGAACTTGGCGCTCCGGCCTTCGGGCGGGTACTTTTGGGCGCCGCTGTGTACGCGGCCTATTTTTGGCACACGGATGCGCCTCGCAAAGTCTCGCGCCATTCCGAGTCCGGCGGACGAAGTTGGCCAGCCCCACCCCCCAAGGCTATAGCCCACCCGTTTTTGTGGCCTTTTTCCGCTGGACGAACTTGGCGCCCCGGCCTTCGGGCGGGTATTTTTGGGCACGGCTGTGTCCGCGGCCTATTTTTGGCACACGGAGGTGCCTCGCAAAGTCTCGCGCCATTCCGAGTCCAGCGGACGAAGTTGGCCAGCCCCACCCCCCAAGGCTATAGCCCACCCGTTTTTGTGGCCTTTTTCCGCTGGACGAACTTGGTGCCCCGGCCTTCGGGCGGGTATTTTTGGGCGCGGCTGTGGCCGCGGCCTATTTTTGGCACACGGAGGCACCTCGCAAAGTCTCACGCCATTCCGAGCCCGGCGGACGAAGTTGGCCAGCCCCACCCCGCAAGGCTATAGCCCACCCGTTTTTGTGGTCTTTTTCCGCTGGCCGAACTTGGCTCTCCGGCCTTTGGGCGGGTACTTTTGGGCGCGGCTGTGCCCGTGGCCTATTTTTGGCACACGGAGGTGCCTCGCAAAGTCTCGCGCCATTCCGAGTCCGGCGGACGAAGTTGGCCAGCCCCACCCCCCAAGGCTATAGCCCACCCGTTTTTGTGGCCTTTTTCCGCTGGACGAACTTAGCGCCCCGGCCTTCGGTCGGGTATTTTTGGGCGCGGCTGAGCCCGCGGCCTATTTTTGGCACACGGAGGCGCCTCGCAAAGTCTCGCGCCATTCCGAGTCCGGCGGACGAAGTTGGCCAGCCCCACCCCCCAAGGCTATAGCCCACCCGTTTTTGTGGCCTTTTTCCGCTGGACGAACTTGGCGCCCCGGCCTTCGGGCGGGTATTTTTGGGCGCGGCTGTGGCCGAGGCCTATTTTTGGCACACGGAGGTGCCTCGCAAAGTCTCGCGCCATTCCGAGTCCGGCGGACGAAGTTGGCCAGCCCCACCCCCCAAGGCTATAGCCCACCCGTTTTTGTGGCCTTTTTCCGCTGGACGAACTTGGCGCCCCGGCCTTCGGGCAGGTATTTTTGGGCGCGGCTGTGCCCGCTTCCTATTTTTGGCACACGGAGGTGCCTCGCAAAGTCTCGCGCCATTCCGAGTCCGGCGGACGAAGTTGGCCAGCCCCACCCCCCAAGGCTATAGCCCACCTGTTTTTTGTGGCCTTTTTCCGCAGGACGAACTTGGCGCTCCGGCCTTCGGGCGGGTACTTTTGGGCGCCGCTGTGTGCGCGGCCTATTTTTGGCACACGGAGGCGCCTCGCAAAGTCTCGCGCCATTCCGAGTCCGGCGGACGAAGTTGGCCAGCCCCACCCCCCAAGGCTATAGCCCACCCGTTTTTGTGGCCTTTTTCCGCTGGACGAACTTGGCGCCCCGGCCTTCGGGCGGGTATTTTTGGGCACGGCTGTGTCCGCGGCCTATTTTTGGCACACGGAGGTGCCTCGCAAAGTCTCGCGCCATTCCGAGTCCAGCGGACGAAGTTGGCCAGCCCCACCCCCCAAGGCTATAGCCCACCCGTTTTTGTGGCCTTTTTCCGCTGGACGAACTTGGTGCCCCGGCCTTCGGGCGGGTATTTTTGGGCGCGGCTGTGGCCGCGGCCTATTTTTGGCACACGGAGGCACCTCGCAAAGTCTCACGCCATTCCGAGCCCGGCGGACGAAGTTGGCCAGCCCCACCCCGCAAGGCTATAGCCCACCCGTTTTTGTGGCTTTTTTCCGCTGGCCGAACATGGCTCTCCGGCCTTTGGGCGGGTACTTTTGGGCGCGGCTGTACCCGTGGCCTATTTTTGGCACACGGAGGTGCCTCGCAAAGTCTCGCGCCATTCCGAGTCCAGCGGACGAAGTTGGCCAGCCCCACCCCCCAAGGCTATAGCCCACCCGTTTTTGTGGCCTTTTTCCGCTGGACGAACTTAGCGCCCCGGCCTTCGGTCGGGTATTTTTGGGCGCGGCTGAGCCCGCGGCCTATTTTTGGCACACGGAGGTGCCTCGCAAAGTCTCGCGCCATTCCGAGTCCGGCGGACGAAGTTGGCCAGCCCCACCCCCCAAGGCTATAGCCCACCCGTTTTTGTGGCCTTTTTCCGCTGGACGAACTTGGCGCCACGGCCTTCGGGCGGGTATTTTTGGGCGCGACTGTGCCCACGGACTATTTTTGGCACACGGAGGCGCCTCGCAAAGTCTCGCGCCATTCCGAGTCCGGCGGACGAAGTTGGCCAGCCCCACCCCCCAAGGCTATAGCCCACCCGTTTTTCTGGCCTTTTTCCGCTGGACGAACTTGGCGCCCCGGCCTTCGGGCAGGTATTTTTGGGCACGGCTGTGACCGCGGCCTATTTTTTGCACACGTAGGCACCTCGCAAAGTCTCGCGCCATTCCGAGTCCGGCGGACGAAGTTGGCCAGCCCCACCCCCCAAGGCTATAGCCCACCCGTTTTTTGTGGCCTTTTTCCGCTGGACGAACTTGGTGCCCCGGCCTTCGGGCGGGTATTTTTGGGCGCGGCTGTGGCCGCGGCCTATTTTTGGCAAACGGAGTCGCCTCGCAAAGTCTCGTGCCATTCCGAGTCCGGCGGACGAAGTTGGCCAGCCCCACCCCCCAAGGCTATAGCCCACCCGTTTTTGTGGGCTTTTATTGCCGGACGAACTTGGCACCCCGGCCTTCGGGCGGGTATTTTTGGGCGCGGTTTGCCCGCGGCCTATTTCTGGCACATGGAGGCGCCTCGTAAAGTCTCGCGCCATTCCGAGTCCGGCGGACGAAGTTGGCCAGCCCCACCCCCCAAAGCTATAGCCCACCCGTTTTTCTGCCCTTTTTCCGCTGGACGAACTTGGCGCCCCGGCCATCGGGCGGGTATTTTTGGGCGCAGCTGTGCCCGCGGCCTATTTTTGGTACACGGAGGCGCCTCGCAATGTCTCGCGCCATTCCGAGTCCGGCGGACAAAGTTGGCCAGCCCCACCCCCCAAGGCTATAGCCCACCCATTTTTGTGGCCTTTTTCCGCTGGACGAACTTGGCGCCCCGGCCTTCGGGTGGGTATTTTTGGGCGCGGCTGTGCCCGCGGCCTATTTTTGGCACACGGAGGCGCCTCGTAAAGTCTCGCGCCATTCCGAGTCCGGCGGACGAAGTTGGCCAGCCCCACCCCCAAGGCTATAGCCCACCCGTTTTTGTGGCCTTTTACCGCTGGACGAACTTGGCGCCCCGGCCTTCGGGCGGGTATTTTTGGGCGCGGCTGTGCCCGCGGCCTATTTTTGGCACACGGAGGCGCCTCGCAATGTCTCGCGCCATTCCAAGTCCGGCGGACAAAGTTGGCCAGCCCCACCCCCCAAGGCTATAGCCCACCCATTTTTGTGGCCTTTTTCCGCTGGACGAACTTGGCGCCCCGGCCTTCGGGCGGGTATTTTTGGGCGCGGCTGTGCCCGCGGCCTATTTTTGGCACACGGAGACGCCTCGCAAAGTCTCGCGCCATTCCGAGTCCGGCGGACGAAGTTGGCCAGCCCCACCCCCCAAGGCTATAGCCCACCCGTTTTTGTGGCCTTTTTCCGCTGGACGAACTTGGAGCCCCGGCCTTCGGGCGGGTATTTTTGGGCGCGGCTGTGCCCGCGGCCTATTTTTGGCACACGGAGACGCCTCGCAAAGTCTCGCGCCATTCCAAGTCCGGCGGACGAAGTTGGCCAGCCCCACCCCCCAAGGCTATAGCCCACCCGTTTTTTTGGCCTTTTACCGCTGGACGAACTTGGCGCCCCGGCCTTCGGGCAGGTATTTTTGGGCGCGGCTGTGCCCGCGGCCTATTTTTGGCAAACGGAGTCGCCTCGCAAAGTCTCACGCCATTCTGAGTCCGGCGGACGAAGTTGGCCAGCCCCACCCCCCAAGGCTATAGCCCACCCGTTTTTGTGGCCTTTTTCCGCTGGACGAACTTGGCGCCCGGCCTTCTGGCGGGTATTTTTGGCGCAGCTGTGCCCGCGGCCTATTTTTGGAACACGGAGGCGCCTCGCAAAGTCTCGCGCCATTCCAAGTCCGGCTGACGAAGTTGTCCAGACACACCACCCAAGGCTATAGCACACCCGTTTTTCAGGCATATTACAGCTGGACGAACTTGGCGCCCCGGCCTTCGGGCAGGTATTTTTGGGCGCGGCTGTGCCCGCGGCCTATTTTTGGCAAACGGAGTCGCCTCGCAAAGTCTCGCGCCATTCTGAGTCCGGCGGACGAAGTTGGCCAGCCCCACCCCCCAAGGCTATAGCCCACCCGTTTTTGTGGCCTTTTTCCGCTGGACGAACTTGGCGCCCCGGCCTTCGGGCGGGTATTTTTGGGCGCGGCTGTGCCCGCGGCCTATTTTTGGCACACGGAGACGCCTCGTAAAGTCTCGCGCCATTCCAAGTCCGGCGGACGAAGTTGGCCAACCCCACCCCCCAAGGCTATAGCCCACCCGTTTTTGTGGCCTTTTTCCGCTGGACGAACTTGGAGCCCCGGCCTTCGGGTGGGTATTTTTGGGCGCGGCTGTGCCCGCGGCCTATTTTTGGCACACGGAGACGCCTCGCAAAGTCTCGCGCCATTCCAAGTCCGGCGGACGAAGTTGGCCAGCCCCACCCCCCAAGGCTATAGCCCACCCGTTTTTTTGGCCTTTTACCGCTGGACGAACTTGGCGCCCCGGCCTTCGGGCAGGTATTTTTGGGCGCGACTGTGCCCGCGGCCTATTTTTGGCAAACGGAGTCGCCTCGCAAAGTCTCGCGCCATTCTGAGTCCGGCGGACGAAGTTGGCCAGCCCCACCCCCCAAGGCTATAGCCCACCCGTTTTTGTGGCCTTTTTCCGCTGGACGAACTTGGCGCCCCGGCCTTCTGGCTCGTATTTTTGGGCGCGGCTGTGCCCGCGGCCTATTTTTGGCACACGGAGGCGCCTCGTAAAGTCTCGCGCCATTCTGAGTCCGGCGGACGAAGTTGGCCAGCCCCACCCCCCAAGGCTATAGCCCACCCGTTTTTGTGGCCTTTTACCGCTGGACGAACTTGGCGCCCCGGCCTTCGGGCGGGTATTTTTGGGCGCGGCTGTGCCCGCGGCCTATTTTTGGCACACGGAGGCGCCTCGCAATGTCTCGCGCCATTCCGAGTCCGGCGGACAAAGTTGGCCAGCCCCACCCCCCAAGGCTATAGCCCACCCATTTTTGTGGCCTTTTTCCGCTGGACGAACTTGGCGCCCCGGCCTTCGGGCGGGTATTTTTGGGCGCGGCTGTGTCCGCGGCCTATTTTTGGCACACGGAGACGCCTCGCAAAGTCTCGCGCCATTCCGAGTCCGCGGACGAAGTTGGCCAGCCCCACCCCCAAGGCCATACGCCCCCCCTTTTTGTGGCCTTTTTCCGCTGGACGAACTTGGAGCCCCGGCCTTCGGGCGGGTATTTTTGGGCGCGGCTGTGCCCGCGGCCTATTTTTGGCACACGGAGACGCCTCGCAAAGTCTCGCGCCATTCCAAGTCCGGCGGACGAAGTTGGCCAGCCCCACCCCCCAAGGCTATAGCCCACCCGTTTTTTTGGCCTTTTACCGCTGGACGAACTTGGCGCCCCGGCCTTCGGGCAGGTATTTTTGGGCGCGGCTGTGCCCGCGGCCTATTTTTGGCAAACGGAGTCGCCTCGCAAAGTCTCACGCCATTCTGAGTCCGGCGGACGAAGTTGGCCAGCCCCACCCCCCAAGGCTATAGCCCACCCGTTTTTGTGGCCTTTTTCCGCTGGACGAACTTGGCGCCCCGGCCTTCTGGCGGGTATTTTTGGGCGCGGCTGTGCCCGCGGCCTATTTTTGGCACACGGAGGCGCCTCGCAAAGTCTCGCGCCATTCCAAGTCCGGCGGACGAAGTTGGCCAGCCCCACCCCCCAAGGCTATAGCTCACCCGTTTTTTTGGCCTTTTACCGCTGGACGAACTTGGCGCCCCGGCCTTCGGGCAGGTATTTTTGGGCGCGGCTGTGCCCGCGGCCTATTTTTGGCAAACGGAGTCGCCTCGCAAAGTCTCGCGCCATTCTGAGTCCGGCGGACGAAGTTGGCCAGCCCCACCCCCCAAGGCTATAGCCCACCCGTTTTTGTGGCCTTTTTCCGCTGGACGAACTTGGCGCCCCGGCCTTCGGGTGGGTATTTTTGGGCGCGGCTGTGCCCGCGGCCTATTTTTGGAACACGGAGGCGTCTCGCGAAGTCTCGCGCCATTCCGAGTCCGGCGGACGAAGTTGGCCAGCCCCAACCCCCTAGGCCATAGCCCACCCGTTTTTGTGGCCTTTTTCCGCTGGACGAACTTGGCGCCCCGGCCTTCGGGCCGGTATTTTTGGGCGTGGCTGTGCCCGCGGCCTATTTTTGGCACACAGAGGCGGCTCGCAAAGTCTCGCGCCATTCTGAGTCCGGCGGACGAAGTTGGCCAGCCCCACCCCCCAAGGCTATAGCCCACCCGTTTTTGTGGCCTTTTTCCGCTGGACGAACTTGGCGCCCCGGCCATCGGGCGGGTATTTTTGTGCGCGGCTGTGCCCGCGGCCTATTTTTGGCACACGGAGACGCCTCGCAAAGTCTCTGGCCATTCCGAGTCCGGCGGACGAAGTTGGCCAGCCCCACCCCCCAAGGCTATAGCCCACCCGTTTTTGTGGCCTTTTTCCGCTGGACGAACATGGCGCCCCGGCCTTCCGGCGGGTATTTTTGGGCGCGGCTGTGCCCGTGGCCTATTTTTGGCACACGGAGGCGCCTCGCAAAGTCTCGCGCCATTCCGAGTCCGGCGGACGAAGTGGGCCAGCCCCACCCCCCAAGGCTATAGCCCACCCGTTTTTGTGGCCTTTTTCCGCTGGACGAACTTGGCGCCCCGGCCTTCTGGCGGGTATTTTTGGGCGCGGCTGTGCCCGCGGCCTATTTTTGGCACACGGGGGCGCCTCGCAAAGTCTCGCGCCATTCCGAGTCCGGCGGACGAAGTTGGCCAGCCCCACCCCCCAAGGCTATAGCCCACCCGTTTTTGTGGCCTTTTTCCGCTGGACGAACTTGGCGCCCCGGCCTTCGGGCGGGTATTTTCGGACGCGGCTGTGCCCGCAGCCTATTTTTGTCACACGGAGACGCCTCGTAAAGTCTCGCGCCATTCCTAGTCCGGCGGACGAAGTTCGCCAGCCCCACCCCCCAAGGCTATAGCCCACCCCTTTTTCAGGCCTTTTTCCGCTGGACGAACTTGGCGCCCTGGCCTTCGGGCGGGTATTTTTGGGCACGGCTGTGCCCGCGGCCTATTTTTGGCACAAGGAGGTGCCTCGCAAAGTCTCGCGCCATTCCGAGTCCAGCGGACGAAGTTGGCCAGCCCCACCCCCCAAGGCTATAGCCCACCCGTTTTTCTGCCCTTTTTCCGCTGGACGAACTTGGCGCCCCGGCCATCGGGCGGGTATGTTTGTGCGCGGCTGTGCCCGCGGCCTATATTTGGCACACGGAGGAGCCTCGCAAAGTCTCGGGCCATTCCGAGTCCGGCGGACGAAGTTGGCCAGCCCCACCCCCCAAGGCTATAGCCCACCCGTTTTTGTGGCCTTTTTCCGCTGGACGAACTTGGCGCCCCGGCCTTCGGGCGGGTATTTTTGTGCGCGGCTGTGCCCGCGGCCTATTTTTGGCACACGGAGGCGCCTCGCAAAGTCTCGCGCCATTCCGAGTCCGGCGGACGAAGTGGGCCAGCCCCACCCCCCAAGGCTTTAGCCCACCCGTTTTTCTGCCCTTTTTCCGCTGGACGAACTTGGCGCCCCGGCCATCGGGCGGGTGTTTTTGGGCGCGGCTGTGCCCGCGGGCTATTTTTGGCACACGGAGACGCCTCGCAAAGTCTCGCGCCATTCCTAGTCCGGCGGACAAAGCTGGCCAGCCCCACCCCCCAAGGCTATAGCCCACCCCTTTTTCAGGCCTTTTTCCGCTGGACGAACTTGGCGCCCTGGCCTTCGGGCGGGTATTTTTGGGCATGGCTGTGCCCGCGGCCTATTTTTGGCACAAGGAGACGCCTCGCAAAGTCTCGCGCCATTCCGAGTCCGGCGGACGAAGTTGGCCAGCCCCACCCCCCAAGGCTATAGCCCACCCGTTTTTCTGCCCTTTTTCCGCTGGAGGAACTTGGCGCCCCGGCCATCGGGCGGGTATGCTTGTGCGCGGCTGTGCCCGCGGCCTATTTTTGGCACACGGAGGAGCCTCGCAAAGTCTCGCGCCATTGCGAGTCCGGCGGACGAAGTTGGCCAGCCCCACCCCCAAGGCTATAGCCCACCCTTTTTGTGGCCTTTTTCCGCTGACGAACTTGGCGCCCCGGCCTTCAGGCGGGTATTTTTGGGCGCGGCAGTGCCCGCGGCCTATTTTTGGCACACGGAGGCGCCTCGCAAAGTCTCGCGCCATTCCGAAGCCGGCGGACGAAGTTGGCCAGCCCCACCCCCCAAGGCTATAGCCCTCCCGTTTTTGTGGCCTTTTTCCGCTGGACGAACTTGGCGCCCTGGCCTTCGGGCGGGTATTTTTGGGCATGGCTGTGCCCGCGGCCTATTTTTGGCACAAGGAGACGCCTCGCAAAGTCTCGCGCCATTCCGAGTCCGGCGGACGAAGTTGGCCAGCCCCACCCCCCAAGGCTATAGCCCACCCGTTTTTCTGCCCTTTTTCCGCTGGACGAACTTGGCGCCCCGGCCATCGGGCGGGTATGTTTGTGCGCGGCTGTGCCCGCGGCCTATTTTTGGTACACGGAGGTGCCTCGCAAAGTCTCGGGCCATTCCGAGTCCGGCGGACGAAGTTGGCCAGCCCCACCCCCCAAGGCTATAGCCCACCCCTTTTTCTGGCCTTTTTCGGCTGGACGAACTTGGCGCCCCGGCCTTCGAGAGGGTATTTTTTGGCGCGGCTGTGCCCGCGGCCTATTTTTGGCACACGGAGGTGCCTTGCAAAGTCTCGCGCCATTCCGAGTCCGGCGGACGAAGTTGGCCAGCCCCACCCCCCAAGGCTATAGCCCTCCCGTTTTTGTGGCCTTTTTCCGCTGGACGAACTTGGCGCCCCGGCCTTCGGGCTGGTATTTTTGGGCGTTGCTGTGCCCGCGGCCTATTTTTGGCACACGGAGGAGCCTCGCAAAGTCTCGCGCCATTGCGAGTCCGGCGGACGAAGTTGGCCAGCCCCACCCCCAAGGCTATAGCCCACCCTTTTTGTGGCCTTTTTCCACTGGACGAACTTGGCGCCCCGGCCTTCTGGCGGGTATTTTTGGGCGCGGCTGTGCCCGCGGCCTATTTTTGGCACACGGAGGCGCCTCGCAAAGTCTCGCGCCATTCCGAGTCCGGCGGACGAAGTTGGCCAGCCCCACCCCCCAAGGCTATAGCCCACCCGTTTTTGTGGCCTTTTACCGCTGGACGAACTTGGCGCCCCGGCCTTCGGGCGGGTATTTTTGGGCGCGGCTGTGCCCGCGGCCTATTTTTGGCACACGGATGCGCCTTGCAAAGTCTCGCGCCATTCCGAGTCCGGCGGATGAAGTTGGCCAGCCCCACCCCCCAAGGCTATAGCCCACCCGTTTTTGTGGCCTTTTTCCGCTGGACGAACTTGGCGCCCCGGCCTTCGGGCGGGTATTTTTGGGCGCGGCTGTGCCTGTAGCTTTTTTTGGCAAACGGAGACGCCTCGCAAAGTCTCGCGCCATTCTGAGTCCGGCGGACGAAGTTGGCCAGCCCCACCCCCCAAGGCTATAGCCCACCCGTTTTTGTGGCCTTTTTCCGCTGGACGAACTTGGCGCCCCGGCCTTCTGGCGGGTATTTTTGGGCGCGGCTGTGCCCGCGGCCTATTTTTGGCACACGGAGGCGCCTCGCAAAGTCTCGCGCCATTCCGAGTCCGGCGGACGAAGTTGGCCAGCCCCACCCCCCAAGGCTATAGCCCACCCGGTTTTGTGGCCTTTTACCGCTGGACGAACTTGGCGCCCGGCCTTCGGGCGGGTATTTTTGGGCGCGGCTGTGCCCGCGGCCTATTTTTGGCACACGGAGGCGCCTTGCAAAGTCTCGCGCCATTCCGAGTCCGGCGGATGAAGTTGGCCAGCCCCACCCCCCAAGGCTATAGCCCACCCGTTTTTGTGGCCTTTTTCCGCTGGACGAACTTGGCGGCCCGGCCTTCGGGCGGGTATTTTTGGGCGCGGCTGTGCCCGCGGCCTATTTTTGGCACACGGAGACGCCTCGCAAAGTCTCGCGCCATTCCAAGTCCGGCGGACGAAGTTGGCCAGCCCCACCCCCCAAGGCTATAGCCCACCCGTTTTTGTGGCCTTTTGCCGCTGGACGAACTTGGCGCCCGGCCTTCGGGCAGGTATTTTTGGGCGCGGCTGTGCCCGCGGCCTATTTTTGGCAAACGGAGTCGCCTCGCAAAGTCTCGCGCCATTCCGAGTCCGGCGGACGAAGTTGGCCAGCCCCACCCCCCAAGGCTATAGCCCACCCGTTTTTGTGGCCTTTTTCCGCTGGACGAACTTGGCGCCCCGGCCTTCTGGCGGGTATTTTTGGGCGCGGCTGTGCCCGCGGCCTATTTTTGGCACACGGAGGCGCCTCGCAAAGTCTCGCGCCATTCCGAGTCCGGCGGACGAAGTTGGCCAGCCCCACCCCCCAAGGCTATAGCCCACCCGTTTTTGTGGCATTTTTCCGCTGGACGAACTTGGCGCCCCGGCCTTCGGGCGGGTATTTTTGGGCGCGGCTGTGCCCGTGGCCTATTTTTGGCACACGGAGGCGCCTCGCAATGTCTCGCGCCATTCCGAGTCCGGCGGACGAAGTTGGCCAGCCCCACCCCCCAAGGCTATAGCCCACCCGTTTTTGTGGCCTTTTACCGCTGGACGAACTTGGCGCCCCGGCCTTCGGGCGGGTATTTTTGGGCGCGGCTGTGCCCGCGGCCTATTTTTGGCACACGGAGGCGCCTTGCAAAGTCTCGCGCCATTCCGAGTCCGGCGGATGAAGTTGGCCAGCCCCACCCCCCAAGGCTATAGCCCACCCGTTTTTGTGGCCTTTTTCCGCTGGACGAACTTGGCGGCCCGGCCTTCGGGCGGGTATTTTTGGGCGCGGCTGTGCCCGCGGCCGATTTTTGGCACACGGAGGCGCCTCGCAAAGTCTCGCGCCATTCCGAGTCCGGCGGACGAAGTGGGCCAGCCCCACCCCCCAAGGCTATAGCCCACCCGTTTTTGTGGCCTTTTTCCGCTGGACGAACTTGGCGCCCCGGCCTTCTGGCGGGTATTTTTGGGCGCGGCTGTGCCCGCGGCCTATTTTTGGCACACGGAGGCGCCTCGTAAAGTCTCGCGCCATTCCTAGTCCGGCGGACAAAGCTGGCCAGCCCCACCCCCCAAGGCTATAGCCCTCCCCTTTTTCAGGCCTTTTTCCGCTGGACGAACTTGGCGCCCTGGCCTTCGGGCGGGTATTTTTGGGCATGGCTGTGACCGTGGCCTATTTTTGGCACAAGGAGACGCCTCGCAAAGTCTCGCGCCATTCCGAGTCCGGCGGACGAAGTTGGCCAGCCCCACCCCCCAAGGCTATAGCCCACCCGTTTTTCTGCCCTTTTTCCGCTGGACGAACTTGGCGCCCCGGCCATCGGGCGGGTATTTTTGTTCTTGGCTGTGACCGTGGCCTATTTTTGGCACACGGAGACGCCTCGTAAAGTCTCTGGCCATTCCGAGTCCGGCGGACGAAGTTGGCCAGCCCCACCCCCCAAGGCTATAGCCCACCCGTTTTTGTGGCCTTTTTCCGCTGGACGAACATGGCGCCCCGGCCTTCCGGCGGGTATTTTTGGGCGCGGCAGTGCCCGCGGCCTATTTTTGGCAAACGGAGTCGCCTCGCAAAGTCTCGCGCCATTCTGAGTCCGGCGGACGAAGTTGGCCAGCCCCACCCCCCAAGGCTATAGCCCACCCGTTTTTGTGGCCTTTTTCCGCTGGACGAACTTGGCGCCCCGGCCTTCTGGCGGGTATTTTTGGGCACGGCTGTGCCCGCGGCCTATTTTTCGCACACGGAAGCGCCTCGCAAAGTCTCGCGCCATTCCGAGTCCGGCGGACGAAGTTGGCCAGCCCCACCCCCCAAGGCTATAGCCCACCCGTTTTTGTGGCCTTTTACCGCTGGACGAACTTGGCGCCCCGGCCTTCGGGCGGGTATTTTAGGCGCGGCTGTGCCCATGGCCTATTTTCCCAGCACACGGACGCGCCTCGCAAAGTCTCGCGCCATTCCGTGTGCGGCGGATGAAGTTGGCCAGCCCCACCCCCCAAGGCTATAGCCCACCCGTTTTTGTGGCCTTTTTCCGCTGGACGAACTTGGCGGCCCGGCCTTCGGGCGGGTATTTTTCGGCGCGGCTGTGCCCGCGGCCGATTTATGGCACACGGAGGCGCCTCGCAAAGTCTCGCGCCATTCCGAGTCCAGCGGACGAAGTGGGCGGCCCCACCCCCAAGGCTATAGCCCACCCGTTTTCTGGCCTTTTTCCGCTGGACGAACTTGGCGCCCGGCCTTCTGGCGGGTATTTTTGGGCGCGGCTGTGCCATGACCTATTTTTGGCACACGGAGGCGCCTCGCAAAGTCTCGCGCCATTCCGAGTCCGGCGGACGAAGTTGGCCAGCCCCACCCCCCAAGGCTATAGCCCACCCGTTTTTGTGGCCTTTTTCCGCTGGACGAACTTAGCGCCCCGGCCTTCGGGCGGGTATTTTTGGGCGCGGCTGTGCCCGCGGCCTATTTTTGGCACACGGAGGCGCCTCGCAAAGTCTCGTGCCATTCCGAGTCCGGCGGACGAAGTTGGCCAGCCCCACCCCCCAAGGCTATAGCCCACCCGTTTTTGTGGCATTTTTCCGCTGGACGAACTTGGCGCCCCGGCCTTCGGGCGGGTATTTTTGGGCGCGGCTGTGCCCGTGGCCTATTTTTGGCACACGGAGGCGCCTCGCAATGTCTCGCGCCATTCCGAGTCCGGCGGACGAAGTTGGCCAGCCCCACCCCCCAACGCTATAGCCCACCCGTTTTTGTGGCCTTTTTCCGCTGGACGAACTTGGCGCCCCGGCCTTCTGGCGGGTATTTTTGGGCACGGCTGTGCCCGCGGCCTATTTTTCGCACACGGAAGCGCCTCGCAAAGTCTCGCGCCATTCCGAGTCCGGCGGACGAAGTTGGCCAGCCCCACCCCCCAAGGCTATAGCCCACCCGTTTTTGTGGCCTTTTACCGCTGGACGAACTTGGCGCCCCGGCCTTCGGGCGGGTATTTTTGGGCGCGGCTGTGCCCGCGGCCTATTTTTGGCACACGGAGGCGCCTTGCAAAGTCTCGCGCCATTCCGAGTCCGGCGGATGAAGTTGGCCAGCCCCACCCCCCAAGGCTATAGCCCACCCGTTTTTGTGGCCTTTTTCCGCTGGACGAACTTGGCGGCCCGGCCTTCGGGCGGGTATTTTTCGGCGCGGCTGTGCCCGCGGCCGATTTATGGCACACGGAGGCGCCTCGCAAAGTCTCGCGCCATTCCGAGTCCGGCGGACGAAGTGGGCCGGCCCCACCCCCCAAGGCTATAGCCCACCCGTTTTTCTGGCCTTTTTCCGCTGGACGAACTTGGCGCCCCGGCCTTCTGGCGGGTATTTTTGGGCGCGGCTGTGCCCGCGGCCTATTTTTGGCACACGGAGGCGCCTCGCAAAGTCTCGCGCCATTACGAGTCCGGCGGCGGCGGTTGGCCAGCCCCACCCCCCAAGGCTATAGCCCACCCGTTTTTGTGGCCTTTTACCGCTGGACGAACTTGGCGCCCCGGCCTTCGGGCAGGTATTTTTGGGCGCGGCTGTGCCCGCGGCCTATTTTTGGCACACGGAGGCGCCTCGCAAAGTCTCGCGCCATTCCGAGTCTGGCGGACGAAGTTGGCCAGCCCCACCCCTCAAGGCTATAGCCCACCCGTTTTTGTGGCATTTTTCCGCTGGACGAACTTGGCGCCCCGGCCTTCGGGCGGGTATTTTTGGGCGCGGCTGTGCCCGTGGCCTATTTTTGGCACACGGAGGCGCCTCGCAATGTCTCGCGCCATTCCGAGTCCGGCGGACGAAGTTGGCCAGCCCCACCCCCCAAGGCTATAGCCCACCCGTTTTTGTGGCCTTTTTCCGCTGGACGAACTTGGCGCCCCGGCCTTCGGGTGGGTATTTTTGGGCGCGGCTGTGCCCGCGGCCTATTTTTGGAACACGGAGGCGTCTCGCGAAGTCTCGCGCCATTCCGAGTCCGGCGGACGAAGTTGGCCAGCCCCACCCCCCAAGGCTATAGCCCACCCGTTTTTGTGGCCTTTTTCCGCTGGATGAACTTGGCGCCCCGGCCTTCGGGCGGGTATTTTTGGGCGCGGCTGTGCCCGCGGCCTATTTTTGGCACACGGAGGCTCCTCGCAAAGTCTCGCGCCTTTCCGAGTCCGGCGGACGAAGTTGGCCAGCCCCACCCCCCAAGGCTATAGCCCACCCGTTTTTCTGCCCTTTTTCCGCTGGACGAACTTGGCGCCCCGGCCATCGGGCGGGTATTTTTGTACGCGGCTGTGCCCGCGGCCTATTTTTGGCACACGGAGACGCCTCGTAAAGTCTCTGGCCATTCCGAGTCCGGCGGACGAAGTTGGCCAGCCCCACCCCCCAAGGCTATAGCCCACCCGTTTTTGTGGCCTTTTTCCGCTGGACGAACATGGCGCCCCGGCCTTCAGGCGGGTATTTTTGGGCGCGGCTGTGCCCGCGGCCTATTTTTGGCACACGGAGGCGCCTCGCAAAGTCTCGCGCCATTCCGAGTCCGGCGGACGAAGTGGGCCAGCCCCACCCCCCAAGGCTATAGCCCACCCGTTTTTGTGGCCTTTTTCCGCTGGACGAACTTGGCGCCCCGGCCTTCTGGCGGGTATTTTTGGGCGCGGCTGTGCCCGCATGATTTTTGTGGCTCACGGAGGCGCCTCGCAAAGTCTCGCGCCATTCCGAGTCCGGCGGACGAAGTTGGCCAGCCCCACCCCCCAAGGCTATAGCCCACCTGTTTTTGTGGCCTTTTTCCGCTGGACGAACTTGGCGCCCCGGCCTTCGGGCGGGTATTTTTGGGCGCGGCTGTGCCCGCAGCCTATTTTTGTCACACGGAGATGCCTCGCAAAGTCTCGCGCCATTCCTAGTCCGGCGGACGAAGTTCGCCAGCCCCACCCCCCAAGGCTATAGCCCACCCCTTTTTCAGGCCTTTTTCCGCTGGACGAACTTGGCGCCCCGGCCATCGGGCGGGTATTTTTGTACGCGGCTGTGCCCGCGGCCTATTTTTGGCACACAGAGACGCCTCGTAAAGTCTCTGGCCATTCCGAGTCCGGCGGACGAAGTTGGCCAGCCCCACCCCCCAAGGCTATAGCCCACCCGTGTTTGTGGCCTTTTTCCGCTGGACGAACATGGCGCCCCGGCCTTCCGGCGGGTATTTTTGGGCGCGGCTGTGCCCGTGGCCTATTTTTGGCACACGGAGGCGCCTCGCAAAGTCTCGCGCCATTCCGAGTCCAGCGGATGAAGTTGGCCAGCCCCACCCCCCAAGGCTATAGCCCACCCGTTTTTCTGCCCTTTTTCCGCTGGACGAACTTGGCGCCCCGGCCATCGGGCGGGTATGTTTGTCTTGTGGCTGTGCCCCATGACCTATATTTGGCACACGGAGGAGCCTCGCAAAGTCTCGGGCCATTCCGAGTCCGGCGGACGAAGTTGGCCAGCCCCACCCCCCAAGGCTATAGCCCACCCGTTTTTGTGGCCTTTTTCCGCTGGACGAACTTGGCGCCCCGGCCTTCGGGCGGGTATTTTTGGGCGCGGCTGTGCCCGCGGCCTATTTTTGGTACACGGAGGCGCCTCGCAAAGTCTCGCGCCATTCCGAGTCCGGCGGACGAAGTGGGCCAGCCCCACCCCCCAAGGCTTTAGCCCACCCGTTTTTCTGCCCTTTTTCCGCTGGACGAACTTGGCGCCCCGGCCATCGGGCGGGTGTTTTTGGGCGCGGCTGTGCCCGCGGCCTATTTTTGGCACACGGAGGACCCTCGCAAAGTCTCGCGCCTTTGCGAGTCCGGCGGACGAAGTTGGCCAGCCCCACCCCCAAGGCTATAGCCCACCCTTTTTGTGGCCTTTTTCCACTGGACGAACTTGGCGCCCCGGCCTTCAGGCGGGTATTTTTGGGTGCGGCAGTGCCCGCGGCCTATTTTTGGCACACGGAGGCGCCTCGCAAAGTCTCGCGCCATTCCGAAGCCGGCGGACGAAGTTGGCCAGCCCCACCCCCCAAGGCTATAGCCCTCCCGTTTTTGTGGCCTTTTTCCGCTGGACGAACTTGGCGCCCCGGCCTTCGGGCGAGTATTTTTGGGCGCGGCTGCGCCCGCGGCCTATTTTTGGCACACGGAGGCGCATCCCAAAGTCTCGCGCCATTGCGAGTCTGGCGGACGAAGTTGGCCAGCCCCACCCCCCAAGGCTATAGCCCACCCGTTTTTGTGGCCTTTTTCCGCTGGACGAACTTGGCGCCCCGGCCTTTGGGCGGGTATTTTTGGGCGCGGCTGTGCCCGCGGCCTAGTTTTGGCACACGGAGGCGCCTCCCAAAGTCTCGCGCCATTGCGAGTCTGGCGGACGAAGTTGGCCAGCCCCACCCCCCAAGGCTATAGCCCACCTGTTTTTGTGGCCTTTTTCCGCTGGACGAACTTGGCGCCCCGGCCTTTGGGCGGGTATTTTTGGGCGCGGCTGTGCCCGCGGCCTAGTTTTGGCACACGGAGGCGCCTCCCAAAGTCTCGCGCCATTCCAAGTACGGCGGACGAAGTTGGCCAGCCCCACCCCCCAAGGCTATAGCCCACCCTTTTTGTGGCCTTTTTCCGCTGGACGAACTTGGCGCCCCGGCCTTCAGGCGGGTATTTTTGGGCGCGGCAGTGCCCGCGGCCTATTTTTGGCACACGGAGGCGCCTCGCAAAGTCTCGCGCCATTCCAAAGCCGGCGGACGAAGTTGGCCAGCCCCACCCCCCAAGCCTATAGCCCACCCGTTTTTCTAGCCTTTTTCCGCTGGACGAACTTGGCGCCCCGGCCTTCGGGCGGGTATTTTTGGGCGTTGCTGTGCCCACGGCCTAGTTTTGGCACACGGAGGAGCCTCGCAAAGTCTCGCGCCATTGCGAGTCCGGCGGACGAAGTTGGCCAGCCCCACCCCCATGGCTATAGCCCACCCATTTTTGTGGCCTTTTTCCGCTGGACGAACTTGGCGCCCCGGCCTTTGGGCTGGTATTTTTGGGCGCGGCTGTGCCCGCGGCCTATTTTTGGCACACGGAGGCACCTCGCAAAGTCTCGCGCCATTCCGAGTCCGGCGGACGAAGTTGGCCCGCCCCACCCCCCAAGGCTATAGCCCACCCGTTTTTGTGGCCTTTTTCCGCTGGACGAACTTGGCGCCCCGGCCTTCGGGAGGGTATTTTTTGGCGCGGCTGTGCCCGCGGCCTATTTTTGGCACACGGAGATGCCTCGCAAAGTCTCGCGCCATTCCGAGTCCGGCGGACGAAGTTGGCCAGCCCCACCCCCCAAGGGTATAGCCCTCCCGTTTTTGTGGCCTTTTTCCGCTGGACGAACTTGGCGCCCCGGCCTTCGGGCGAGTATTTTTGGGCGCGGCTGCGCCCGCGGCATATTTTTGGCACACGGAGGCGCATCCCAAAGTCTCGCGCCATTGCGAGTCTGGCGGACGAAGTTGGCCAGCCCCACCCCCCAAGGCTATAGCCCACCCGTTTTTGTGGCCTTTTACCGCTGGACGAACTTGGCGCCCCGGCCTTTGGGCGGGTATTTTTGGGCGCGGCTGTGCCCGCGGCCTAGTTTTGGTACACGGAGGCGCCTCCCAAAGTCTCGCGCCATTCCAAGTACGGCGGACGAAGTTGGCCAGCCCCACCCCCCAAGGCTATAGCCCACCCCTTTTTCTGGACTTTTTCCGCTGGACGAACTTGGCGCCCCGGCCTTCGGGAGGGTATTTTTTGGCGCGGCTGTGCCCGCGGCCTATTTTTGGCACACGGAGGTGCCTCGCAAAGTCTCGCGCCATTCCGAGTCCGGCGGACGAAGTTGGCCAGCCCCACCCCCCAAGGCTATAGCCCACCCCTTTTTCTGGACTTTTTCCGCTGGACGAACTTGGCGCCCCGGCCTTCGGGCGGGTATTTTTACGCGCGGCTGTGCCCGCGGCCTATTTTTGGCACACGGAGGTGCCTCGCAAAGTCTCGCGCCATTCCGAGTCCGGCGGACGAAGTTGGCCAGCCCCACCCCCCAAGGCTATAGCCCACCCCTTTTTCTGGCCTTTTTCCGCTGGACGAACTTGGCGCCCCGGCCTTCGGGAGGGTATTTTTTGGCGCGGCTGTGCCCGCGGCCTATTTTTGGCACACGGAGGCGCCTCGCAAAGTCTCGCGCCATTCCGAGTCCGGCGGACGAAGTTGGCCAGCCCCACCCCCAAGGCTATAGCCCACCCGTTTTTGTGGCCTTTTTCCGCTGGACGAACTTGGCGCCCCGGCCTTCGGGAGGGTATTTTTTGGCGCGGCTGTGCCCGCGGCCTATTTTTGGCACACGGAGGCGCCTCTTAAAGTATTGCGCCATTCCGAAGCCGGCGGACGAAGTTGGCCAGCCCCACCCCCCAAGGCTATAGCCCACCCGTTTTTCTGGCCTTTTTCCGCTGGACGAACATGGCGCCCCGTCCTTCGGGCAGGTATTTTTGGGCGCGGCTGTGCCCGCGGCCTAGTTTTGGCACACGGAGGCGCCTCGCAAAGTCTCACGCCATTCCGAGTCTGGCGGACGAAGTGGGCCAGCCCCACCCCCCAAGGCTATAGCCCACCCGTTTTTCTGGCCTTTTTCCAATGGACGAACTTGGCGCCCCGGCCTTCGGGCGGGTATTTTTGGGGGCGGCTGTGCCCGTTGCCTATTTTTGGCACACGGAGGCGCCTCACAAAGTCTCGCGCCATTCCGAGTCCGGCGGACGAAGTCGGCCAGCCCCACCCCCCAAGGCTATAGCCCACCCGTTTTTGTGGCCTTTTTCCGCTGAACGAACTTGGCGCCCCAGCCTTCGGACGGGTATTTTTGGGCGCGGCAGTGCCCGCGGCCTATTTTTGGCACACGGAGGCGCCTCGCAAAGTCTCGCGCCATTCCGAAGCCGGCGGACGAAGTTGGCCAGCCCCACCCCCCAAGGCTATAGCCCACCCGTTTTTCTAGCCTTTTTCCGCTGGACGAACTTGGCGCCCCGGCCTTCGGGCGGGTATTTTTGGGCGTTGCTGTGCCCGCGGCCTAGTTTTGGCACACGGAGGAGCCTCGCAAAGTCTCGCGCCATTGCGAGTCCGGCGGACGAAGTTGGCCAGCCCCACCCCCAAGGCTATAGCCCACCCGTTTTTGTGGCCTTTTTCCGCTGGACGAACTTGGCGCCCCGGCCTTCGGGCGGGTATTTTTGGGCGCGGCAGTGGCCGCGGCCTATTTTTGGCACACGGAGGTGCTTCGCAAAGTCTCGCGCCATTCCGAGTCCGGCGGACGAAGTTGGCCAGCCCCACCTCCCAAGGCTATAGCCCACCCGTTTTTGTGGGCTTTTTCCGCTGGACGAACTTGGCGCCCCGGCCTTTGGGCGGGTATTTTTAGGCGCGGCTGCGCCCGCGGCCTATTTTTGGCACACGGAGGCGCATCCCAAAGTCTCGCGCCATTCCGAGTCCGGTGGACGAAGTTGGCCCGCCCCACCCCCCAAGGCTATAGCCCACCCGTTTTTGTGGCCTTTTTCCGCTGGACGAACTTGGCGCCCCGTCCTTCGGGCGGGTATTTTTGGGCGCGGCTGTGCCCGCGCCCTATTTTTGGCACACGGAGGAGCCTCGCAAAGTCTCGCGCCATTCCGAGTTCGGCGGACGAAGTTGGCCAGCCCCACCCCCAAGGCTATAGCCCACCCGTTTTTCTGGCCTTTTTCCGCTGGACGAACATGGCGCCCCGGCCTTCGGGCTGGTATTTTTTGGCGCGGCTGTGCCCGCGGCCTATTTTTGGCACACTGAGGTGCCTCGCAAAGTCTCGCGCCATTCCGAGTCCGGCGGACGAAGTTGGCCAGCCCCACTCCCCAAGGCTATAGCCCACCCGTTTTTCTGGCCTTTTTCCGCTGGACGAACTTGGTGCCCCGGCCTTCGGGTGGGTATTTTTGGGCGCGGCTGTGTCCGCTGCCTATTTTTGGCACACGGAGGTGCCTCGCAAAGTCTCGCGCCATTCCGAGTCAGGCGGACGACGTTGGCCAGCCCCACCCCCCAAGGCTATAGCCCACCCGTTTTTGTGGCCTTTTTCCGCTGGACGAACTTGGCGCCCCGGAGTTCGGGCGGGTATTTTTGGGCGCGGCTGTGCCCGCGGCCTATTTTTGGCACACGGAGGCGCCTCGCAAAGTCTCGCGATTCCGAGTCCGGCGGACGAAGTTGGCCAGCCCCACCCCCCAAGGCTATAGCCCACCCGTTTTTGTGGCCTTTTTCTGCTGGACGAACTTGGCGCCCCGGCCTTCGGGCGGGTATTTTTGGGCGCGGCTGTGCCCGCGGCCTATTTTTGGCACACGGAGGCACCTCGCAAAGTCTGGCACCATTCCGAGTCCGGCGGACGAAGTTGGCCAGCCCCACCCCCCAAGGCTATAGCCCACCCGTTTTTGTGGCCTTTTTCCGCTGGACGAAGTTGGCGCCGCGGCCTTCGGGCGGGTATTTTTGGGCGCGGCTGTTCCCGCGGCCTATTTTTGGCACACGGAGGCGCCTCGTAAAGTCTCGCGCCATTCCGAGTCCGGCGAACGAAGTTGGCCAGCCCCAACCCCCAAGGCTATAGCCCACCCGTTTTTGTGGCCTTTTTCCGCTGGACGAACTTGGCGCCCCGGCCTTCGGGGGTGTATTTTTGGGCGCGGCAGTGTCCGCGGCCTATTTTTGGCACACGGAGGCACCTGACAAAGTCTCGCGCCATTCCGAGTCCGGCGGACGAAGTTGGCCAGCCCCACCCCCCAAGGCTATAGCCCACCCGTTTTTGTGGCATTTTTCCGCTGGACGAACTTGGCGCCCCGGCCTTCGGGCGGGTATTTTTGGGCGCGGCTGTGCCCGCGGCCTATTTTTAGCACACGGAGGTGCCTCGCAAAGTCGCGCGCCATTCCGAGTCCGGCGGACAAAGTTGGCCAGCCCCACCCCCCAAGGCTATAGCCCACCCGTTTATGTGGCCTTTTTCCGCTGGACGAACTTGGCGCCCCGGCCATCGGGTGGGTATTTTTGGGCGCGGCTGTGCCCGCGGCCTATTTTTGGCACACGGAGGCGCCTCGCAAAGTCTCACGATTCCGAGTCCGGCGGACGAAGTTGGCCAGCCCCACCCCCCAAGGCTATAGCCCACCCGTTTTTGTGGCCTTTTTCTGCTGGACGAACTTGGCGCCCCGGCCTTCGGGCGGGTATTTTTGGGCGCGGCTGTGCCCGCGGCCTATTTTTGGTACACGGAGGCACCTCGCAAAGTCTGGCACCATTCCGAGTCCGGCGGACGAAGTTGGCCAGCCCCACCCCCCAAGGCTATAGCCCACCCGTTTTTGTGGCCTTTTTCCGCTGGACGAACTTGGCGCCCCGGCCTTCGGGCGGGTATTTTTTGGCGCGACTGTGCCCGCGGCCTATTTTTGCCACACGGAGGCGCCTCGCAAAGTCTGGCACCATTCCGAGTCCGGCGGACGAAGTTGGCCAGCCCCACCCCCCAAGGCTATAGCCCACCCGTTTTTGTGGCCTTTTTCCGCTGGACGAAGTTGGCGCCGCGGCCTTCGGGCGGGTATTTTTGGGCGTGGCTATTCCCGCGGCCTATTTTTGGCACACGGAGGCGCCTCGCAAAGTCTCGCGCCATTCCGAGTCCGGCGAACGAAGTTGGCCAGCCCCAACCCCCAAGGCTATAGCCCACCCGTTTTTGTGGCCTTTTTCCGCTGGACGAACTTGGCGCCCCGGCCTTCGGGGGTATATTTTTGAGCGCGGCAGTGTCCGCGGCCTATTTTTGGCATACGGAGGCACCTGACAAAGTCTCGCGCCATTCCGAGTCCGGCGGACGAAGTTGGCCAGCCCCACCCCCCAAGGCTATAGCCCACCCGTTTTTGTGGCCTTTTTCCGCTGGACGAACTTGGCGCCCCGGCCTTCGGGCTGGTATTTTTGGGCGCGGCTGTGCCCGCGGCCTATTTTTGGCACATGGAGGTGGCTCACAAAGTCTCGCACCATTCCGAGTCCGGCGGACGAAGTTGGCCAGCCCCACCCCCCAAAGCTATAGCCCACCCGTTTTTGTGGCCTTTTTCCGCTGGACGAACTTGGCGCCCCGGCCTTTGGGCGGGTATTTTTGGGCGCGGCTGTGCCCGCGGCCTATTTTTGGCACACGGAGGCGCCTCGCAAAGTCTCGCGCCATTCCGAGTCCGGCGGACGAAGTGGGCCAGCCCCACCCCCCAAGGCTATAGCCCACCCGTTTTTGTGGCATTTTTCCGCTGGACGAACTTGGCGCCCAGCCCTGCGGGCGCGTATTTTTGGGCGCGGCTGTGCCCGCGGCCTATTTTTGGCACACGGAGGCGCCTCGCGAAGTCTGGCACCATTCTGAGTCCGGCGGACGAAGTTGGCCAGCCCCACCCCCCAAGGCTATAGCCCACCCGTTTTTGTGGCCTTTTTCCGCTGGACGAACTTGGCGCCCCGGCCTTCGGGCGGGTATTTTTGGGCGCGGCTGTTACCGCGGCCTATTTTTAGCACACGGAGGCGCCTCGCAAAGTCTCGCGCCATTCCGAGTCCGGCGAACGAAGTTGGTTAGCCCCAACCCCCAAGGCTATAGCCCACCCGTTTTTGTGGCCTTTTTCCGCTGGACGAACTTGGCGCCCCGGCCTTCGGGGGTGTATTTTTGGGCGCGGCTGTGTCCGCGGCCTATTTTTGGCACACGGAGGCACCTGACAAAGTCTCGCGCCATTCCGAGTCCGGCGTACGAAGTTGGCCAGCCCCACCCCCCAAGGCTATAGCCCACCCGTTTTTGTGGCCTTTTTCCGCTGGACAAACTTGGCGCCCCGGCCTTCGGGCTGGTATTTTTGGGCGCGGCTGTGCCCGCGGCCTATTTTTGGCACACGGAGGTGCCTCGCAAAGTCTCGCACCATTCCGAGTCCGGCGGACGAAGTTGGCCAGCCCCACCCCCCAAAGCTATAGCCCACCCGTTTTTGTGGCCTTTTTCCGCTGGACGAACTTGGCGCCCCAACCTTCGGGCGGGTATTTTTGGGCGCGGCTGTGCCCGCGGCCTATTTTTGGCACACGGAGGCGCCTCGCAAAGTCTCGCGCCATTCCGAGTCCGGCGGACGAAGTTGGCCAGCCCCACCCCCCAAGGCTATAGCCCACCCGTTTTTGTGGCATTTTTCCGCTGGACGAACTTGGCGCCCCGGCCTTCGGGCGGGTATTTTTGGGCGCGGCTGTGCCCGCGGCCTATTTTTAGCACACGGAGGCGCCTCGCAAAGTCGCGCGCCATTCCGAGTCCGGCGGACAAAGTTGGCCAGCCCCACCCCCCAAGGCTATAGCCCACCCGTTTTTGTGGCCTTTTTCCGCAGGACGAACTTGGCGCCCCGGCCATCGGGTGGGTATTTTTGGGCGCGGCTGTGCCCGTGGCCTACTTTTGGCACACGGAGGCGCCTCGCAAAGTCTCGCGCCATTCCGAGTCCGCCGGCCCCAACCCCCAAGGCTATAGCCCACCCGTTTTTGTGGCCTTTTTCCGCTGGACGAACTTGGCGCCCCGGCCTTCGGGGGGGTATTTTTGGGTGCGGCTGTGTCCGCGGCCTATTTTTGGCACACGGAGGCACCTCGTAAAGTCTCGGGCCATTCCGAGTCCGGCGGACGAAGTTGGCCAGCCCCACCCCCCAAGGCTATAGCCCACCCTTTTTTGTGGCCTTTTTCCGTTGGACGAACTTGGCGCCCCGGCCTTCGGACGGGTAATTTTGGGCGCGGCTGTGCCCGCGGCCTATTTTTGCCACACGGAGTCGCCTCGCAAAGTCTGGCACCATTCCGAGTCCGGCGGACGAAGTTGGCCAGCCCCACCCCCCAAGGCTATAGCCCACCCGTTTTTGTGGCCTTTTTCCGCTAGACAAACTTGGCGCCCCGGCCTTCGGGCAGGTATTTTTGGGCGCGGCTGTGCCCGCGGCCTATTTTTCGCACACGGAGGCGCCTCGCAAAGTCTCGCGCCATTCCGAGTCCGGCGGACGAAGTTGGCCAGCCCCACCCCCCAAAGCTATAGCCCACCCGTTTTTGTGGCCTTTTTCCGCTGGACGAACTTGGCGCCCCGGCCATCGGGTGGGTATTTTTCGGCGCGGCTGTGCCCGTGGCCTAGTTTTGGCACACGGAGGCGCCTCGCAAAGTCTCGCGCCATTCCGAGTCCGGCGAACGAAGTTGGCCGGCCCCAACCCCCAAGGCTATAGCCCACCCGTTTTTGTGGCCTTTTTCCGCTGGACGAACTTGGCGCCCCGGCCTTCGGGGGGGTATTTTTGGGCGCGGCTGTGTCCGCGGCCTATTTTTGGCACACGGAGGCACCTCGCAAAGTCTCGGGCCATTCCGAGTCCGGCGGACGAAGTTGGCCAGCCCCACCCCCCAAGGCTATAGCCCACCCTTTTTTGTGGCCTTTTTCCGTTGGACGAACTTGGCGCCCCGGCCTTCAGACGGGTAATTTTGGGCGCGGCTGTGCCCGCGGCCTATTTTTGCCACACGGAGGCGCCTCGCAAAGTCTGGCACCATTCCGAGTCCGGCGGACGAAGTTGGCCAGCCCCACCCCCCAAGGCTATAGCCCACCCGTTTTTGTGGCCTTTTTCCGCTAGACGAACTTGGCGCCCCGACCTTCGGGCAGGTATTTTTGGGCGCGGCTGTGCCCGCGACCTATTTTTCGCACACGGAGGCGCCTCGCAAAGTCTCGCGCCATTCCGAGTCCGGCGGACGAAGTTGGCCAGCCCCACCCCCCAAAGCTATAGCCCACCCATTTTTGTGGCCTTTTTCCGCTGGACGAACTTGGCGCCCCGGTCTTCGGGGGGGTATTTTTGGGCGCGGCTGTGTCCGCGGCCTATTTTTGGCACACGGAGGCACCTCGCAAAGTCTCGCGCCATTCCGAGTCCGGCGGACGAAGTTGGCCAGCCCCACCCCCCAAGGCTATAGCCCACCCTTTTTTGTGGCCTTTTTCCATTGGACGAACTTGGCGCCCCGGCCTTCGGGCGGGTATTTTTGGGCCCGGCTGTGCCCGCAGCCTAATTTTGGCACACGGAGGCGCCTCGCAAAGTCTCGCGCCATTCCGAGTCCGGCGAACGAAGTTGGCCAGCCCCAACCCCTAAGGCTATAGCCCACCCGTTTTTGTGGCCTTTTCCGCTGGACGAACTTGGCGCCCCGGCCTTCGGGGGGGTATTTTTGGGCGCGGCTGTGTCCGCGGCCTATATTTGGCACACGGAGGCACCTCGCAAAGTCTCGCGCCATTCCGAGTCCGGCGGACGAAGTTGGCCAGCCCCACCCCCCAAGGCTATAGCCCACCCTTTTTTGTGGCCTTTTTCCCTTGGACGAACTTGGCGTCCCGGCCTTCGGGCGGGTCATTTTGGGCGCGGCTGTGCCCGCGGCCTATTTTTGCCACACGCAGGCGCCTCGCAAAGTCTGGCACCATTCCGAGTCCGGCGGACGAAGTTGGCCAGCCCCACCCCCCAAGGCTATAGCCCACCCGTTTTTGTGGCCTTTTTCCGCTGAACGAACTTGGCGCCCCGGCCTTCGGGCTGGTATTTTTGGGCGCGGCTGTGCCCGCGGCCTATTTTCGGCACACGGAGGCGCCTCACAAAGTCTCGCGCCATTCCGAGTCCGGCGAACGAAGTTGGCCAGCCCCACCCCCCAAGGCTATAGCCCACCCGTTTTTGTGGCCTTTTTCCGCTGGACGAACTTGGCGCCCCGGCCTTCGGGCTGGTATTTTTGGACGCGGCTGTGCCCGCGGCCTAATTTTGGCACACGGAGGCACCTCGCAAAGTCTCGCGCCATTCCGAGTCCGGCGGACGAAGTTGGCCAGCCCCACCCCCCAAGGCTGTAGCCCACCCTTTTTTGTGGCCTTTTTCCGTTGGACGAACTTGGCGCCCCGGCCTTCAGACGGGTAATTTTGGGCGCGGCTGTGCCCGCGGCCTATTTTTGCCACACGGAGGCGCCTCGCAAAGTCTGGCACCATTCCGAGTCCGGCGGACGAAGTTGGCCAGCCCCACCCCCCAAGGCTATAGCCCACCCGTTTTTGTGGCCTTTTTCCGCTAGACGAACTTGGCGCCCCGGCCTTCGGGCAGGTATTTTTGGGCGCGGCTGTGCCCGCGGCCTATTTTTCGCACACGGAGGCGCCTCACAAAGTCTCGCGCCATTCCGAGTCCGGCGGACAAAGTTGGCCAGCCCCACCCCCCAAGGCTATGGCCCACCCGTTTTTGTGGCCTTTTTCCGCTGGACGAACTTGGCACCCCGGCCATCGGGCGGGTATTTTTGGGCGCGGCTGTGCCCGCGGCCTATTTTTGGCACACGGAGGCGCCTCGCAAAGTCTCACGCCATTCCGAGTCCGGCGGACGAAGTTGGCCAGCCCCACCCCCCAAGGCTATAGCCCGCCCGTTTTTGTGGCCTTTTTCCGCTGGACGAAATTGGCGCCCCGGCCTTCGGGCGGGTATTTTTGGGCGCGGCTGTGCCTGCGGCTTATTTTTGGCACACGGAGGTGCCTCGCAGACTCTCGCGCCATTCCGAGTCCGGCGGACGAAGTTGGCCAGCCACACCCCCCAAGGCTATAGCCCGCCCGTTTTTGTGGCCTTTTTCCGCTGGACGAAATTGGCGCCCCGGCCTTCGGGCGGGAGTTTTTGGGCACGGCTGTGCCCGCGGCCTATTTTTGGCACACGGAGGCGGCTCGCAAAGTCTCGCGCCATTCCGAGTCCGGCGGACGAAGTTGGCCAGCCCCACCCCCCAAGGCTATAGCCCACCCGTTTTTGTGGCCTTTTTCCGCTGGACGAACTTGGCGCCCCGGCCGTCGGGAGGGTATTTTTGGGCGCGGCTGTGCCCGCGGCCTATTTTTGGCACACGGAGGCGCATCGTAAAGTCTCGCGTCATTCCGAGTCCGGCGGACGAAGTCGGCCAGCCCCACCCCCCAAGGCTATAGCCCACCCGTTTTTGTGGCCTTTTTCCGCTGGACGAACTTGGCGCCGCGGCCTTCGGGCGGGTATTTTTGGGCGCGGCTGTGCCCATAGCCTATTTTTGGCACACGGAGGCGCCTCGCAAATTCTCGCGCCATTCCGAGTCCGGCGGACGAAGTTGGCCAGCCCCACCCCCCAAGGCTATAGCCCACCCGTTTTTGTGGCTTTTTTCCGCTGGACGAACTTGGCACCCCGGCCTTCGGTCGGGTATTTTTGGGCTCACCTGTGCCTGCGGCCTATTTTTGGGCGCACCTGTGCCTGCGGCCTATTTTTGGCACACGGAGGCGCCTCGCAAAGTCTCGCGCCATTCCGAGTCCGGCGGACGAAGTCGGCCAGCCCCACCCCCCAAGGCTATAGCCCACCCGTTTTTGTGGCCTTTTTCCGCTGGACGAACTTGGCGCCCCGGCCTTCGGGCGGGTATTTTTGGGCGCGGCTGTGACCGCGGCCTATTTTTGGCACACGGAGGCGCCTCGCAAAGTCTCGCGCCATTCCGAGTCCGGCGGACGAAGTTGGCCAGCCCCACCCCCCAAGGCTATGGCCCGCCCGTTTTTGTGGCCTTTTTCCGCTGGACGAACTTGGCGCCCCGGCCTTCGGGCGGGTATTTTTAGGCCCGGCTGTTCCCGTGGCTTATTTTTGGCACACGGAGGCGCCTCGCAAACACTCTCGCCATTCTGAGTCCGGCGGACGAAGTTGGCCAGCCCCACCCCCCAAGGCTATGGCCCACCCGTTTTTGTGGCCTTTTTCCGCTGGACGAACTTGGCGCCCCGGCCTTCGGGCGGGTATTTTTGGGCGCGGCTGTGCCCGCGGCCTATTTTTGGCACACGGAGGTGCTTCGCAAAGTCTCACGCCATTCCGAGTCCGGCGGACGAAGTTGGCCAGCCCCACCCCCCAAGGCTATAGCCCGCCCGTTTTTGTGGCCTTTTTCCGCTGGACGAAATTGGCGCCCCGGCCTTCAGGCGGGTATTTTTGGGCGCGGCTGTGCCTGCGGACTATTTTTGGCACACGGAGGTGCCTCGCAGACTCTCGCGCCATTCCGAGTCCGGCGGACGAAGTTGGCCAGCCACACCCCCCAAGGCTATAGCCCGCCCGTTTTTGTGGCCTTTTTCCGCTGGACGAAATTGGCGCCCCGGCCTTCGGGCGGGAGTTTTTGGGCGCGGCTGTGCCCGCGGCATATTTTTGGCACACGGAGGCGCCTCGCAAAGTCTCGCGCCATTCCGAGTCCGGCGGACGAAGTTGGCCAGCCCCACCCCCCAAGGCTATAGCCCACCCGTTTTTGTGGCCTTTTTCCGCTGGACGAACTTGTCGCCCCTGCCTTCGGGCGGGTATTTTTGGGCGCGGCTGAGCCCGCGGCCTATTTTTGGCACACGGAGGCGCCTCGCAAAGTCTCGCGCCATTCCGAGTCCGGCGGACGAAGTTGGCCAGCCCCACCCCCCAAGGCTATAGCCCACCCGTTTTTGTGGCCTTTTTCCACTGGACGAACTTGTCGCACCGGCCTTTGGGTGGGTATTTTTTGACGCGGCTGTGCCCGCGGCCTATTTTTGGCACACGGAGGCGCCTCGCAAAGTCTCGCGTCATTCCGAGTCCGGGGGAGAAGTTGGCCAGCCCCACCCCCCAAGGCTATAGCCCACCCGTTTTTGTGGCCTTTTTCCGCTGGACGAACTTGGCGCCCCGTACTTCGGGTGGGTATTTTTTGGCGCGGCTGTGCCCGCAGCCTATTTTTGGCACACGGAGGCGCCTCGCAAAGCCTCGCGCCATTCCAAGTCTGGCGGACGAAGTTGGCCAGCCCCACCCCCCAAGGCTATAGCCCACCCGTTTTTGTGGCCTTTTTCCGCTGGACGAACATGGCGCCCCGGCCATCGGGCTGGTATTTTTGGGTACGGCTGTGCCCGCGGCCTATTTTTGGCACAAGGAGGCGCCTCGCAAAGTCTCACGCCATTCCGAGACCGGCGGACGAAGTTGGCCTGCCCCACCCTCCAAGGCTATAGCCCACCCGTTTTTGTGGCCTTTTTCCGCTGGACGAACTTGGCGCCCCGGCATTCGGGCGGGTATTTTTAGGCGCGGCTGTGTCCGCGGCCTATTTTTGGCACACGGAGGCACCTCGCAGAGTCTCGCGCCATTCCGAGTCCGGCGGACGAAGTTGGCTAGCCCCACCCCCCAAGGCTATAGCCCACCCGTTTTTGTGGCCTTTTTCCGCTGGACGAACTTGGCGCCCCGGCCTTCGGGCGGGTATTTTTGGGCGCGGCTATGCCGGAGGCCTATTTTTGGCACACGGAGGCCCCTCGCAAAGACTCACGCCATTCCGAGTCCAGCGGACGAAGTTGGCTAGCCCCACCCCCCAAGGCTATAGCCCACCCGTTTTTGTGGCCTTTTTCCGCTGGACGAACTTGGCGAACCGTCCTTCGGGAGGGTATTTTTGGGCGCGGCTGTACCCACGGCCTATTTTTGGCACACGGAGGCGCCTCGCAAAGTCTCGCGCCATTCCGAGTCCGGCGGACGAAGTTGGCCTGCCCCACCCTCCAAGGCTATAGCCCACCCGTTTTTGTGGCCTTTTTCCGCTGGACAGACTTGGCGCCCCGGCATTCGGGTGGGTATTTTTGGGGGCGGCTGTGCCCGCGGACTATTTTTGGCACACGGAGGCACCTCGCAAAGTCTCGCGCCATTCCGAGTCCGGCGGACGAAGTTGGCCAGCCCCACCCCCCAAGGCTATAGCCCACCCGTTTTTGTGGCCTTTTTCCGCTGGACGAACTTGGCGCCCCGGCCTTCGGGCGGGTATTTTTGGGCGCGGCTATGCCGGTGGCCTATTCTTGGCACACGGAGGCCCCTCGCAAAGTCTCGCGCCATTCCGAGTCCGGCGGACGAAGTTGGCCAGCCCCACCCCCCAAGGCTATAGCCCACCCGTTTTTGTGGCCTTTTTCCGCTGGACGAACTTGTCGCCCCGGCCTTCGGGCGGGTATTTTTGGGCGCGGCTGTGCCCGCGGCCTATTTTTGGCGCACGGAGGCGCCTCGCAAAGTCTCGCGCCATTCCGAGTCCGGCGGACGAAGTTGGCCAGCCCCACCCCCCAAGGCTATAGCCCTCCCGTTTTTGTGGCCTTTTTCCGCTGGACGAACTTGGCGCCCCGGCCTTCGGGCTGGTATTTTTTGGCGCGGCTGTGCCCGCGGCATATTTTTGGCACACGGAGGTGCCTCGCAAAGTCTCGCGCCATTCCGAGTCCGGCGGACGAAGTGGGCCGGCCCCACCCCCCAAGGCTATAGCCCACCCGTTTTTGTGGCCTTTTTCCGCTGGACGAACTTGTCGCACCGGCCTTCGGGCGGGTATTTTTGGGCACGGCTGTGCCGGCGGCCTATTTTTGGCGCACGGAGGCACCTCGCAAAGTCTCGCGTCATTCCGAGTCCTGCGGACGAAGTTGGCCAGCCCCACCCCCCAAGGCTATCGCCCACCCGTTTTTGTGGCCTTTTTCCGCTGGACGAACTTGGCGCCCCGTTCTTCGGGTGGGTATTTTTTGGCGCGGCTGTGCCCACGGCCTATTTTTGGCACACGGAGTCGCCTCGCAAAGTCTCACGCCGTTCCAAGTCCGGCGGACGACGTTGGCCAGCCCCACCCCCCAAAGCTATAGCCCACCCGTTTTTGTGGCCTTTTTCCGCTGGACGAACTTGGCGCCCCGGCATTCGGGCGGGTATTTTTGGGCGCGGCTGTTCCCGCGGCCTATTTTTGGCACACGGAGGCACCTCGCAAAGTCTCGCGCCATTCCGAGTCCGGCGGACGAAGTTGGCCAGCCCCACCCCCCAATGCTATAGCCCACCCGTTTTTGTGGCCTTTTTCCGCTGGACGAACTTGGCGCCCCGGCCTTCGGGCGGGTATTTTTGGGCGCGGCTATGCCGGCGGCCTATTCTTGGCACACGGAGGCCCCTCGCAAAGTCTCGCGCCATTCCGAGTCCGGCGGACGAAGTTGTCCAGCCCCACCCCCCAAGGCTATAGCCCACCCGGTTTTGTGGCCTTTTTCCGCTGGACGAACTTGGCGCCCCGGCCTTCGGGCGGGTATTTTTTGGCGCGGCTGAGCACGCGGCATATTTTTGGCACACGGAGGCGCCTCGCAAAGTCTCGCGCCATTCCGAGTCCGGCGGACGAAGTTGGCCGGCCCCACCCCCCAAGGCTATAGCCCACCCGTTTTTGTGGCCCTTTTCCGCTGGACGAACTTGTCGTACCGGCCTTCGGGCGGGTATTTTTGGGCGCGGCTGTGCCGGCGGCCTATTTTTGGCGCACGGAGGCACCTCGCAAAGTCTCGCGTCATTCCAAGTCCGGCGGACGAAGTTGGCCAGCCCCACCCCCCAAGGCTATAGCCCACCCGTTTTTGTGGCCTTTTTCCGCTGGACGAACTTGGCGCCCCGTACTTCGGGTGGGTATTTTTTGGCGCGGCTGTGCCTGCGGCCTATTTTTGGCACACGGAGTCGCCTCGCAAAGTCTCACGCCGTTCCAAGTCCGGCGGACGACGTTGGCCAGCCCCACCCCCCAAAGCTATAGCCCACCCGTTTTTGTGGCCTTTTTCCGCTGGACGAACTTGGCGCCCCGGCATTCGGGCGGGTATTTTTGGGCGCGGCTGTTCCCGCGGCCTATTTTTGGCACACGGAGGCACCTCGCAAAGTCTCGCGCCATTCCGAGTCCGGCGGACGAAGTTGGCCAGCCCCACCCCCCAAGGCTATAGCCCACCCGTTTTTGTGGCCTTTTTCCGCTGGACGAACTTGGCGCCCCGGCCTTCGGGCGGGTATTTTTGGGCGCGGCTATGCCGGCGGCCTATTCTTGGCACACGGAGGCCCCTCGCAAAGTCTCGCGCCATTCCGAGTCCGGCGGACGAAGTTGGCCAGCCCCACCCCCCAAGGCTATAGCCCACCCGTTTTTGTGGCCTTTTTCCGCTGGACGAACTTGGCGCCCCGGCCTTCGGGCTGGTATTTTTTGGCGCGGCTGTGCCCGCGGCATATTTTTGGCACACGGAGGCGCCTCGCAAAGTCTCGCGCCATTCCGAGTCCGGCGGACGAAGTTGGCCGGCCCCACCCCCCAAGGCTATAGCCCACCCGTTTTTGTGGCCTTTTTCCGCTGGACGAACTTGTCGTACCGGCCTTCGGGCGGGTATTTTTGGGTGCGGCTGTGCCGGCGGCCTATTTTTGGCGCACGGAGGCACCTCGCAAAGTCTCGCGTCATTCCAAGTCCGGCGGACGAAGTTGGCCAGCCCCACCCCCCAAGGCTATAGCCCACCCGTTTTTGTGGCCTTTTTCCGCTGGACGAACTTGGCGCCCCGTACTTCGGGTGGGTATTTTTTGGCGCGGCTGTGCCCGCGGCCTATTTTTGGCACACGGAGTCGCCTCGCAAAGTCTCGCGCCATTCCAAGTCCGGCGGACGAAGTTGGCCAGCCCCACCCCCCAAGGCTATAGCCCACCCGTTTTTGTGGCCTTTTTCCGCTGGACGAACTTGTCGCCCCGGCCTTCGGGCTGGTATTTTTGGGTGCGGCTGTGCCCGCGGCCTATTTTTGGCACAAGGAGGCGCCTCGCAAAGTCTCACGCCATTCCGAGTCCGGCGGACGAAGTTGGCCAGCCCCACCCGCCAAGGCTATAGCCCACCCGTTTTTGCGGCCTTTTTCCGCTGGACGAACTTGGCGCCCCGGCCTTCGGGCGGGTATTTTTGGAAGCGGCTGTGCCCGCGGCCTATTTTTGGCTCACGGAGGCCTCTCGCAAAGTCTCGCGCCATTCCGACTCCGGCGGACGAAGTTGGCCAGCCCCACCCCCCAAGGCTATAGCCCACCCGTTTTTATGGCCATTTTCCGCTGGACGAACTTGGCGCCCCGTACTTCGGGTCGGTATTTTTTGGCGCGGCTGTGCCCGCGGCCTATTTTTGGCACACGGAGGCACCTCGCAAAGTCTCGCGCCATTCCGAGTCCGGCGGACGAAGTTGGCCAGCCCCACCCCCCAAGGCTATAGCCCACCCGTTTTTGTGGCCTTTTTCCGCTGGACGAACTTGGCGCCCCGGCCTTCGGGCGGGTATTTTTGGGCGCGGCTATGCCGGCGGCCTATTCTTGGCACACGGAGGCCCCTCGCAAAGTCTCGCGCCATTCCGAGTCCGGCGGACGAAGTTGTCCAGCCCCACCCCCCAAGGCTATAGCCCACCCGTTTTTGTGGCCTTTTTCCGCTGGACGAACTTGGCGCCCCGGCCTTCGGGCGGGTATTTTTGGGCGCGGCTGTGTCCGCGGTCTATTTTTGGCACACGGAGGCGCCTCGCAAAGTCTCGCGCCATTCCGAGTCCGGCGGACGAAGTTGGCCAGCCCCACCCCCCAAGGCTATAGCCCACCCGTTTTTGTGGCCTTTTTCCGCTGGACAAACTTGGCGCCCCGGCCTTCGGGAGGGTATTTTTGGGCGCGGCTGTGCCCGCGGCCTACTTTTGACACACGCAGGCACCTCGCAAAGTCTCGCGCCATTCCGAGTCCGGCGGACAAAGTTGGCCAGCCCCACCCCCCAAGGCTATAGCCCACCCGTTTTTGTGGCCTTTTTCCGCTGGACGAACTTGGCGCCCCGTACTTTGGGTGGGTATTTTTGGAGGCGGCTGTACCCGCGGCCTATTTTTGGTTCACGGAGGCGCCTCGCAAAGTCTCGCGCCATTCCGACTCCGGCGGACGAAGTTGGCCAGCCCCACCCCCCAAGGCTATAGCCCACCCGTTTTTGTGGCCTTTTTCCGCTGGACGAACTTGGCGCCCCGGCCTTCGGGCGGGTATTTTTGGGCGCGGCTGTGTCCGCGGCCTATTTTTGGCACACGGAGGCGCCTCGCAAAGTCTCGCCCCATTCCGAGTCCGGCGGACGAAGTTGGCCAGCCCCACCCCCCAAGGCTATAGCCCACCCGTTTTTGCGGCCTTTTTCCGCTGGACAAACTTGGCGCCCCGGCCTTCGGGCGCGTATTTTTGGAGGCGGCTGTGCCCGCGGCCTATTTTTGGCTGGACGAACTTGGCGCCCCGGCCTTCGGGCGGGTATTTTTTGGTGCGGCTGTGTCCGCGGCCTATTTATGGCACACGGAGGCGCCTCGCAAAGTCTCGCGCCATTCCGAGTCCGGCGAACGAAGTTGGCCGGCCCCACCCCCCAAGGCTATAGCCCACCCGTTTTTGTGGCCTTTTTCCGCTGGACAAACTTGGCGCCCCGGCCTTCGGGCGGGTATTTTTGGAGGCGGCTGTACCCGCGGCCTATTTTTGGTTCACGGAGGCGCCTCGCAAAGTCTCGCGCCATTCCGACTCCGGCGGACGAAGTTGGCCAGCCCCACCCCCCAAGGCTATAGCCCACCCGTTTTTGTGGCCTTTTTCCGCTGGACGAACTTGGCGCCCCGGCATTTGGGCGGGTATTTTTGGGCGCGGCTGTGTCCGCGGCCTATTTATGGCACACGGAGGCGCCTCGCAAAGTCTCGCGCCATTCCGAGTCCGGCGGACGAAGTTGGCCGGCCCCACCCCCCAAGGCTATAGCCCACCCGTTTTTGTGGCCTTTTTCCGCTGGACAAACTTGGCGCCCCGGCCTTCGGGCGGGTATTTTTGGGGGCGGCTGTGCCCGCGGCCTACTTTTGACACACGCAGGCACCTCGCAAAGTCTCGCGCCATTCCGAGTCCGGCGGACGAAGTTGCCCAGCCCCACCCCCCAAGGCTATAGCCCACCCGTTTTTGTGGCCTTTTTCCGCTGGACGAACTTGGCGCCCCGTACTTCGGGTGGGTATTTTTGGAGGCGGCTGTACCCGCGGCCTATTTTTGGTTCACGGAGGCGCCTCGCAAAGTCTCGCGCCATTCCGACTCCGGCGGACGAAGTTGGCCAGCCCCACCCCCCAAGGCTATAGCCCACCCGTTTTTGTGGCCTTTTTCCGCTGGACAAACTTGGCGCCCCGGCCTTCGGGCGGGTATTTTTGGGCGCGGCTGTGCCCGCGGCCTATTTTTGGCACACGCAGGCACCTCGCAAAGTCTCGCGCCATTCCGAGTCCGGCGGACGAAGTTGGCCAGCCCCACCCCCCAAGGCTATAGCCCACCCGTTTTTGTGGCCTTTTTGCGCTGGACGAACTTGGCGCCCCGGCCTTCGGGCGGGTATTTTTGGGCGCGGCTGTGCCCGCGGCCTATTTTTGGTACACGCAGGCACCTCGCAAAGTCTCACACCATTCCGAGTCCGGCGGACGAAGTTGGCCAGCCCCACCCCCCAAGGCTATAGCCCACCCGTTTTTATGGCCATTTTCCGCTGGACGAACTTGGCGCCCCGTACTTCGGGTCGGTATTTTTGGCGCGGCTGTGCCCTGGCCTATTTTTGGCACACGGAGGTGCCTCGCAAAGTCTCGCGCCATTCCGAGTCCGGCGGACAAAGTTGGCCAGCCCCACCCCCCAAGGCTATAGCCCACCCCTTTTTGTGGCCTTTTTCCGCTGGACAAACTTGGCGCCCCGTACTTCGGGTGGGTATTTTTGGGCGCGGCTGTGCCCGCGGCCTATTTTTGGCACACAGAGGCGCCTCGCAAAGTCTCACGCCATTCCAAGTCCGGCGGACGAAGTTGGCCAGCCCCACCCCCCAAGGCTATAGCCCACCCGTTTTTGCGGCCTTTTTCCGCTGGACAAACTTGGCGCCCCGGCCTTCGGGCGCGTATTTTTGGAGGCGGCTGTGCCCGCGGCCTATTTTTGGCTGGACGAACTTGGCGCCCCGGCCTTCGGGCGGGTATTTTTTGGTGCGGCTGTGCCCGCTGCCTATTTCTGGCACCCTGAGGCGCCTCGCAAAGTCTCGCGCCATTCCGAGTCCGGCGGACGAAGTTGGCCAGCCCCACCACCCAAGGCTATAGCCCACCCGTTTTTGCGGCCTTTTTCCGCTGGACGAACTTGGCGCCCCGGCCTTCGGGCGGGTATTTTTGGAGGCGGCTGTACCCGCGGCCTATTTTTGGTTCACGGAGGCGCCTCGCAAAGTCTCGCGCCATTCCAACTCCGGCGGACGAAGTTGGCCAGCCCCACCCCCCAAGGCTATAGCCCACCCGTTTTTGTGGCCTTTTTCCGCTGGACGAACTTGGCGCCCCGGCATTCGGGCGGGTATTTTTGGGCGCGGCTGTGTCCGCGGCCTATTTTTGGCACACGGAGGCGCCTCGCAAAGTCTCGCGCCATTCCGAGTCCGGCGGACGAAGTTGGCCATCCCCACCCCCCAAGGCTATAGCCCACCCGTTTTTGTGGCCTTTTTGCGCTGGACGAACTTGGCGCCCCGGCCTTCGGGCGGGTATTTTTGGGCGCGGCTGTGCCCGCGGCCTATTTTTGGTACACGCAGGCACCTCGCAAAGTCTCACACCATTCCGAGTCCGGCGGACGAAGTTGGCCAGCCCCACCCCCCAAGGCTATAGCCCACCCGTTTTTATGGCCATTTTCCGCTGGACGAACTTGGCGCCCCGTACTTCGGGTCGGTATTTTTTGGCGCGGCTGTGCCCGCGGCCTATTTTTGGCACACGGAGGTGCCTCGCAAAGTCTCGCGCCATTCCGAGTCCGGCGGACAAAGTTGGCCAGCCCCACCCCCCAAGGCTATAGCCCACCCCTTTTTGTGGCCTTTTTCCGCTGGACAAACTTGGCGCCCCGTACTTCGGGTGGGTATTTTTGGGCGCGGCTGTGCCCGCGGCCTATTTTTGGCACACAGAGGCGCCTCGCAAAGTCTCACGCCATTCCAAGTCCGGCGGACGAAGTTGGCCAGCCCCACCCCCCAAGGCTATAGCCCACCCGTTTTTGCGGCCTTTTTCCGCTGGACAAACTTGGCGCCCCGGCCTTCGGGCGCGTATTTTTGGAGGCGGCTGTGCCCGCGGCCTATTTTTGGCTGGACGAACTTGGCGCCCCGGCCTTCGGGCGGGTATTTTTTGGTGCGGCTGTGCCCGCGGCCTATTTTTGGCACACGGAGGCGCCTCGCAAAGTCTCGCGCCATTCCGAGTCCGGCGGACGAAGTTGGCCAGCCCCACCACCCAAGGCTATAGCCCACCCGTTTTTGCGGCCTTTTTCCGCTGGACGAACTTGGCGCCCCGGCCTTCAGGCGGGTATTTTTGGGCGCGGCTGTGTCCGCGGCCTATTTTTGGCACACGCAGGCACCTCGCAAAGTCTCGCGCCATTCCGAGTCCGGCGGACGAAGTTGGCCATCCCCACCCCCCAAGGCTATAGCCCACCCGTTTTTGTGGCCTTTTTGCGCTGGACGAACTTGGCGCCCCGGCCTTCGGGCGGGTATTTTTGGGCGCGGCTGTGCCCGCGGCCTATTTTTGGTACACGGAGGCGCCTCGCAAAGTCTCGCGCCATTCTGAGTCCGGCGGACGAAGTTGGCCAGCCCCACCCCCCAAGGCTATAGCCCACCCGTTTTTGTGGCCTTTTTCCGCTGGACGAACTTGGCGCCCCGTCCTTCGGGCGGGTATTTTTGGGCTCGGCTGTGCCCGCGGCCTATTTTTGGTACACGGAGGCACCTCGCCAAGTCTCGCGCCATTCCGAGTCCGGCGGACGAAGTTGGCCAGCCCCACCCCCCAAGGCTATAGCCCACCCGTTTTTGTGGCCTTTTTCCGCTGGACGAACTTGGCGCCCCGGCCTTCGGGCGGGTATTTTTGGGTGCGGCTGTGCCCGCGGCCTATTTTTGGCACACGGAGGCCTCTCGCAAAGTCTCGCGCCATTCCGACTCCGGCGGATGAATTTGGCCAGCCCCACCACCCAAGACTATAGCCCACTCGTTTTTGTGGCCTTTTTCCGCTGGACGAACTTGGCGCCCCGGCCTTCGGGCGGGTATTTTTGGGCGCGGCTGTGTCCGCGGCCTATTTTTTGCACACGGAGGCGCCTCGCAAAGTCTCGCGCCATTCCTAGTCCGGCGGACGAAGTTGGCCAGCCCCACCCCCCAAGGCTATAGCCCACCCGTTTTTGTGGCCTTTTTCCGCTGGACAAACTTGGCGCCCCGGCCTTCGGGCGGGTATTTTTGGGCGCGGCTGTGCCCGCGGCCTACTTTTGGCACACGCAGGCACCTCGCAAAGTCTCGCGCCATTCCGAGTCCGGCGGACGAAGTTGGCCAGCCCCACCCCCCAAGGCTATAGCCCACCCGTTTTTGTGGCCTTTTTCCGCTGGACGAACTTGGCGCCCCGTACTTCGGGTGGGTATTTTTGGAGGCGGCTGTACCCGCGGCCTATTTTTGGTTCACGGAGGCGCCTCGCAAAGTCTCGCGCCATTCCGACTCCGGCGGACGAAGTTGGCCAGCCCCACCCCCCAAGGCTATAGCCCACCCGTTTTTGTGGCCTTTTTCCGCTGGACGAACTTGGCGGCCCGGCCTTCGAGCGGTTATTTTTGGGCGCCGCTGTGCCCGCAGCCTATTTTTGGGACACGGAGGCCCCTCGCAAATTGTCGCGCCATTCCGAGTCCGGCGGACGAAGTTGGCCAGCCGCACACCCCAAGGCTATAGCCCACCCCTTTTTGTGGACTTTTTCCGCTGGACGAACTTGGCGCCCCGGCCTTCGGGCGGTTATTTTTGGGCGCGGCTGTGCCCGCGGCCTATTTTTGGCACACGGAGGCCCCTCGCAAAGTCTCGTGCCATTCCGAGTCCGGCGGACGAATTTGGCCAGCCCCACCCCCCAAGGCTATAGCCCACCCGTTTTTGTGGCCTTTTTCCGCTGGACGAACTTGGCGCCCCGGCCTTCGGGAGGTTATTTTTATGCGCGGCTGTGCCCACGGCGTATTTTTGGCACACGGAGGCCCCTTGTAAAGCCTCGCGCCATTCCGAGTCCGGCCGACGAAGTTGGCCAGCCCCACCCCCCAAGGCTATAGCCCACCCGTTTTTGTGGCCTTTTTCCGCTGGACGAACTTGGCGCCCCAGCCTTCGGGCGGGTATTTTTTGGTTCGGCTGTGCCCGCGGCCTATTTTTGGCACACGGAGGCGCCTCGCAAAGTCTCGCGCCATTCCGAGTCCGGCGGATTTGTTGGCGGCCCCACCCCCAAGGCTATAGCCCACCCGTTTTTGTGGCCTTTTTCCGCTGGACGAACTTGTCGCACCGGCCTTCGGGCGGGTATTTTTGGGCGCGGCTGTGCCGGCGGCCTATTTTTGGCGCACGGAGGCACCTCGCAAAGTCTCGCGTCATTCCGAGTCCGGCGGACGAAGTTGGCCAGCCCCACCCCCCAATGCTATAGCCCACCCGTTTTTGTGGCCTTTTTCCGCTGGACGAACTTGGCGCCCCGTACTTCGGGTGGGTATTTTTTGGCGCGGCTTTGCCCGCGGCCTATTTTTGGCACACGGAGGCCCCTCGCAAAGTCTCGTGCCATTCCGAGTCCGGCGGACGAATTTGGCCAGCCCCACCCCCCAACGCTATAGCCCACCCGTTTTTGTGGCCTTTTTCCGCTGGACGAACTTGGCGCCCCGTACTTCGGGTGGGTATTTTTTGGCGCGGCTGTGCCCGCGGCCTATTTTTGGCACACGGAGTCGCCTCGCAAAGTCTCGCGCCATTCCAAGTCCAGCGGACGAAGTTGGCCAGCCCCACCCCCCAAGGCTATAGCCCACCTGTTTTTGTGGCCTTTTTCCGCTGGACGAACTTGTCGCCCCGGCCTTCGGGCTGGTATTTTTGGGTGCGGCTGTGTCCGCGGCCTATTTTTAGCACAAGGAGGCGCCTCGCAAAGTCTCGCGCCATTCCGAGTCCGGCGGACGAAGTTGGCCAGCCCCACCCCCCAAGGCTATAGCCCACCCGTTTTTGTGGCCTTTTTCCGCTGGACAAACTTGGCGCCCCGGCCTTCGGGCGGGTATTTTTGGGCGCGGCTGTGCCCGCGGCCTACTTTTGGCACACGCAGGCACCTCGCAAAGTCTCGCGCCATTCCGAGTCCGGCGGACGAAGTAGGCCAGCCCCACCCCCCAAGGCTATAGCCCACCCGTTTTTGTGGCCTTTTTCCACTGGACGAACTTGGCGCCCCGGCCTTCGGGCGGGTATTTTTGGAGGCGGCTGTGCCCGCGGCCTATTTTTGGTTCACGGAGGCGCCTCGCAAAGTCTCGCGCCATTCCGACTCCGGCGGACGAAGTTGGCCAGCCCCACCCCCCAAGGCTATAGCCCACCCGTTTTTGTGGCCTTTTTCCGCTGGACGAACTTGGCTCCCCGGCCGTCGGGCGGTTATTTTTGGGCGCCGCTGTACCCACGGCCTATTTTTGGCACACGGAGGCCCCTCGTAAAGTCTTGCGCCATTCCGAGTCCGGCGGACGAAGTTGGTCAGCCCCACCCCCCAAGGCTATAGCCCACCCGTTTTTGTGGCCTTTTTCTGCTGGACGAACTTGGCGCCACGGCCTTCGGGTGGTTATTTTTGGACGCGGCTGCGCCCGCGGCCTATTTTTGGCACACGGAGGCCCCTCGCAAATTCTCGCTCCATTCCGAGTCCGGCGGGTGAAGTTGGCCAGCCCCACCCCCCAAGGCTATAGCCCACCCGTTTTTGTGGCCTTTTTCCGCTGGACGAACTTGGCGCCCCGGCCTTCGGGCGGTTATTTTTGGGTACGGCTGTGCCTGTGGCTTAGTTTTGGCACACGGAGGCCCCTCGCAAAGTCTTGCACAATTCCGAGTCCGGCGGATGAAGTTGGCCAGCCCCACCCACCAAGGCTATAGCCCACCCGTTTTTGTCGCCTTTTTCCGCTGGACGAACATGGCGCCCCGGCCTTCGGGCCATTATTTTTGGACGCGGCTGTGTCCGTTGCCTATTTTTGGCACACGGAGGCCCCTCGCAAAGTCTCGCGCCATTCCGAGTCCGGCGGACGAAGTTGGCCAGCGCCACCCCCCAAGGCTATAGCCCACTCGTTTTTGTTGCCTTTTTCCGCTGGACGAACTTGGCGCCCCGGCCTTCGGGCGGTTATTTTTGGGCGCGGCTGTGGCCGCGGCCTATTTTTCGCACACGGAGGCCCCTCACAAAGTCTCGCACCAATCCGAGTCCGGCGGACGAAGTTGGCCAGCCCCAGCCCCCCAAGGCTATAGCCCACCCGTTTTTGTGGCCTTTTTCCGCTGGACGAACTTGGCGCCCGGGCCTTCGGGCAGTTATTTTTGGGCGCGGCTGTGTCCGCGGCCAATTTTTGGTACACGGAGGCCCCTCGCAAAGTCTCGCGCCATTCCGAGTCCGGCGGACGAAGTTGGCCAGCCCCACCCCCCATGGCTATAGCCCACCCGTTTTTGTGGCCTTTTTCCGCTGGACGAACTTGGCGCCCCGGCCTTCGGGCAGTTATTTTTGGGCGCGGCCTTGTCCGTGACCTATTTTTGGCACACGGAGGCCCCTTGTAAAGTCTCGCGCGATTCCGAATCCGGCGGACGAAGTTGGCCAGCCCCACCCCCCAAGGCTATAGCCCACCCGTTTTTGTGGCCTTTTTCCGCTGAACGAACTTGGTGCCCCGGCCTTCGGGCGGTTATTTTTTGGCGTGGCTGTGCCCGCGGCCAATTTTTGGCACACGGAGGCCCCTCGCAAAGTCTCGCGCCATTCCGAGTCCGGCGGACGAGGGTGGCCAGCCCCACCCCCCAAGGCTATAGCCCACCCGTTTTTGTGGCCTTTTTCCGCTGGACGAACTTGGCGCCCCGGCCTTCGAGCGGTTATTTTTGTGCGCCGCTGTGCCTGCGGCCTATTTTTGGCACACGGAGGCCCTTCGCAAAGTCTCGCACCATTCCGAGTCCGGCGGACGGAGTTGGCCAGCCCCAACCCCCAAGGCTATAGCCCACCCGTTTTTGTGGCCTTTTTCCGCTGGACGAACATGGCGCACGGGACTTCGGGCGGTTATTTTTGGGCGCGGCTGTGCCCGTGGCCTATTTTTGGGACACGGAGGCCCCTCGCAAAGTCTCGTACCATTCCGAGTCCGGGGGACGAAGTTGGCCAGCCCCACACCCCAAGGCTATAGCCCACCCGTTTTTGTGGCCTTTTTCCGCTGGACGAACTTGCTGCCCCGGCCTTCGAGCGGTTATTTTTGGACGCGGCTGTGCCCGCGGCCTATTTTTGGCTCACGGAGGCCCCTCGCAAAGTCTCGCACCATTCCGAGTCTGGCGGTCGAAGTTGGCCAACCCCAACCCCCAAGGCTATAGCCCACCCGTTTTTGTGGCCTTTTTCCGCTGGACGAACGTGGCGCCTGGGCCTTCGGGCGGCTATTTTTGGGCGCGGCTGTGACCACGGCCTATTTTTGGCAAACGGAGTCCCCTCGTAAAGTCTCGCGGCATTCCGAGTCCGGCGGACGAAGTTGGCCAGCCCCACCCCCCAAGGCTATAGCCAACCCGTTTTTGTTGCCTTTTTCCGCTGGATGATCTTCGCGCCCCGGCCTTCGGGAGGTTATTTTTGGGCGCGGCTGTGACCGCGGCCAATTTTTGGCACAAGGAGGCCCCTCGTAAAGTTTCGCGCCATTCCGAGTCCGGCGGACGAAGTTGGCCAGCCCCACCCCCCAAGGCAATAGCCCACCCGTTTTTTTGGGCTTTTTCCGCTGAACGAACTTGGTTCCCCGGCCTTCGTGCGGTTATTTTTGGGCGCGGCTGTTCCCGCGGCCTATTTTTGGTACACGGAGGCCCCTCACAAAGTTTCGCACCATTCCGAGTCCGGCGGACGAAGTTGGCCAGCCCCACCCCCCAAGGCTATAGCCCACCCGTTTTTGTGGCCTTTTTCCGCTGGACGAACTTGGCGCCCCTGCCTTCGGGCGGTCATTTTTGAGCGCGGCTGTGTCCGCGGCCTATTTTTGGCAAATGGAGGCCCCTCGCAAAGTCTCGCGCCATTCCGAGTCCGGCGGACGAAGTTGGCCAGCCCCACCCCCCAAGGATATAGCCCACCCGTTTTTGTGGCCTTTTTCCGCTGGACGAACTTGGCGCCCCGGCCTTCGGGCCGTTATTTTTGGGCGCGGCTGTGCCCGCGGCCTATTTTTGGCACACGGAGGACCCTCGCATAGTCTCGCGCCATTCCAAGTCCGGCGGACGAAGTTGGCCAGCCCCACCCCCCAAGGCTATAGCCCACCCGTTTTTGTGTCTTTTTCCGCTGGACGAACTTGGCTCCCCGGCCTTCGGGCGATTATTTTTAGGAGCGGCTGTGCCCGCAGCCTATTTTTGGATTACGGAGGCCCCTCGCAAAGTCTCGCGCCATTCCGAGTCCGGCGGACGAATTTGGCCATCCCCACCCCCCAAGGCTATAGCCCACCCGTTTTTGTGGCCTTTTTCCGCTGGACGAACTTGGCGCCCCGGCCTTCGGGCGGTTATTTTTGGGCGCGGCTGTGCCCGCGGCCTATTTTTGGCACACGGAGGCCCCTCGCAAAGTCTCGCGCCATTCCGAGTCCGGCGGACGAAGTTGGCCAGCCCCGCCCCCCAAGGCTATAGCCCACCCGTTTTTGTGGCCTTTTTCCGCTGGACGAACTTGGCGCCCCGGCCTTCGGGCAGTTATTTTTGGGCGCGGCTGTGCCCGCGGCCTATTTTTGGCGCACCGAGGCCCCTCGCAAAGTCTCGCGCCATTCCAAGACCGGCGGACGAAGTTGGCCAGCCCCACCCCACAAGGCTATAGCCAACCCGTTTTTGTTGCCTTTTTCCGCTGGACGAACTTCGCGCCCCGGCCTTCGGGCGGTTATTTTTGGGCGCGGCTGTGTCCGCGGCCTATTTTTGGGACATGGAGGCACCTCGCAAATTCTCGCGCCATTCCGAGTCCGGCGGACGATGTTGGCCTGCCCCACCCCCCAAGGCTATAGCCCAACCGTTTTGGTGGCCTTTTTCCGCTGGACGAACTTGGCGCCCCGGCCTTCGGGCGGTTATTTTTGGGCGCGGCTGTTCCTGTGGCTTAGTTTGGCACACGAAGGCCCCTCGCAAAGTCTCGCGCAATTCCGAGTCCGGCAGACGAAGTTGGCCAGCCCCACCCCCCAAGGCTATAGCCCACCCGTTTTTGTGGCCTTTTTCCGCTGGACGAACTTGGTGCCCCGGCCTTCGGGCGGTTATTTTTGGGCACCGCTGTGCCCGCGGACTATTTTTGGCACACAGACACCCCTCGCAAAGTCTCGCGCCATTCCGAGTCCGGCGGACGAAGTTGGCCAGCCCCACCCCCCAAGGCTATAGCCCACCCGTTTTTGTGGCCTTTTTCCGCTGGACGAACTTGGCGCCCCGGCCTTCGGGTGGGTATTTTTGGGCGCGGCTGTGCCCGCGGCCTATTTATGGCACACGGAGGCGCCTCGTAAATTCTCGCGCCATTCCTAGTCCGGCGGACGAAGTTGGCCAGACCCACCCCCAAAGTCTATAGCCCACCCGTTTTTGTGGCCTTTTTCCGCTGGACGAACTTGGCGCCCAGGCCTTCGGGCGGGTATTTTTGGCCGCGGCTGTGCCCGCGGCCTATTTTTGGCACATGGAGGCACCTCGTAAAGTCTCTCGCCATTCCGAGTCCGGCGGACGAAGTTGGCCAGCCCCACCCCCCAAGGCTATAGCCCACCCGTTTTTGTGGCCTTTTTCCGCTGGACGAACTTGGCGCCCAGGCCTTCGGGCGGGTATTTTTGGCCGCGGCTGTGCCCGCGGCCTATTTTTGGCACATGGAGGCACCTCGTAAAGTCTCTCGCCATTCCGAGTCCGGCGGACGAAGTTGGCCAGCCCCACCCCGCAAGGCTATAGCCCACCCGTTTTTGTGGCCTTTTTCCGCTGGACGAACTTGGCGCCCCGGCCTTCGGGCGGTTATTTTTGGGCGCCGCTGTGCCCGCGGGATATTTTTGGCACACGGACACCCCTCGCAAAGTCCCGCGCAATTCCGAGTCCGGCAGACGAAGTTGGCAAGCCGCACCCCCCAAGGCTATAGCACACCCGTTTTTGTGGCCTTTTTCCGCTGGACGAACTTGGCGCCCCGGCCTTCGGGCGGTTATTTTTAGGCGCCGCTGTGCCCGCGGCCTATTTTTAGCACACAGACACCCCTCGCAAAGTCTCGCGCCATTCCGAGTCCGGCAGACGAAGTTGGCCAGCCCCACCCCCCAAGGCTATAGCCCACCCGTTTTTGTGGCCTTTTTCCGCTGGACGAACTTGGCGCCCCGGCCTTCGAGCGGTTATTTTTGGGCGCGGCTGTGCCCACGGCATATTTTTGGCGCACGGAGGCCCCTTGTAAAGCCTCGCGCCATTCCGAGTCTGGCCGACGAAGTTGGCCAGCCCCACCCCCCAAGGCTATAGCCCACCCGTTTTTGTGGCCTTTTTCCGCTGGACGAACTTGGCGCCCCGGCCTTCGGGCGGTTATTTTTGGGCGCGGCTGTGCCTGTGGCTTAGTTTTGGCACACGGAGGCCCCTCGCAAAGTCTCGCGCAATTCCGAGTCCGGCAGACGAAGTTGGCCGGCCCCACCCCCCAAGGCTATAGCCCACCCGTTTTTGTGGCCTTTTTCCGCGGGACGAACTTGGCGCCCCGGCCTTCGGGTGGTTATTTTTGGGCGCGGCTGTGCCCGCGGCCTATTTTTGGCACATGGAGGCGCCTCGTAAAGTCTCTCGCCATTCCGAGTCCGGCGGACGAAGTTGGCCAGCCCCACCCCGCAAGGTTATAGCCCACCCGTTTTGTGGCCTTTTTCCGCTGGACGAACTTGGCGCCCCGGCCTTCGGGCGGTTATTTTTGGGCGCCGCTGTGCCCGCGGCCTATTTTTGGCACACGGACACCCCTCGCAAAGTCCCGCGCAATTCCGAGTCCGGCAGACGAAGTTGGCCAGCCGCACCCCCCAAGGCTATATCCCACCCATTTTTGTGGCCTTTTTCCGCTGGACGATCTTGGTGCCCCGGCCTTCGGGCGGTTATTTTTGGGCGCCGCTGTGCCCGCGGCCTATTTTTAGCACACAGACACCCCTCGCAAAGTCTCGCGCCATTCCGAGTCCGGCGGACGAAGTTGGCCAGCCCACCCCCCAAGGCTATAGCCCACCCGTTTTTGTGGCCTTTTTCCGCTGGACGAACTTGGCGCCCCGGCCTTCGAGCGGTTATTTTTGGGCGCGGCTGTGTCCGCGGCCTATTTTTGGGACACGGAGGCCCCTCGCAAATTCTCGCGCCATTCCGAGTCCGGCGGACGAAGTTGGCCAGCCCCACCCCTCAAGGCTATAGCCGACCCGTTTTTGTTGCCTTTTTCCGCTGGACGAACTTGGCGCCCCGGCCTTCGGGCGGTTATTTTCCGGCGCGGCTGTGCCCACGGCCTATTTTTGGCACACGGAGGCCCCTCGTAAAGTCTCGCGCCATTCCGAGTCCGGCGGACGAAGTTGGCCAGCCCCACCCCCCAAGGCTATAGCCGACCCGTTTTTGTTGCCTTTTTCCGCTGGACGAACTTCGCGCCCCGGCCTTCGGGCGGTTATTTTCGGGCGCGGCTGTGCCCACGGCCTATTTTTGGCACACGGAGGCCCCTCGCAAAGTCTCGCGCCATTCCGAGTCCGGCGGACGAAGTTGGCCAGCCCCACCCCCCAAGCCTATAGCCGACCCGTTTTTGTTGCCTTTTTCCGCTGGACGAACTTCGTGCCCCGGCCTTCGGGCGGTTATTTTTGTTCGCGGCTGTGTCCGCAGTCTATTTTTGGAACACGGAGGCCCCTCGTAAAGTCTCGCGCCATTCCGAATCCGGCGGACGAAGTTGTCCAGCCCCACCCCCCAAGGCTATAGCCGACCCGTTTTTGTTGCCTTTTTCCGCTGGACGAACTTCGTGCCCCGACCTTCGGGCGGTTATTTTTGGGCGCGGCTGTGCCCGCAGTCTATTTTTGGAACACGGAGGCCCCTCGCAAAGTCTCGCGCCATTCCGAGTCCGGCGGACGAAGTTGTCCAGCCCCACCCCCCAAGGCTATAGCCCACCCGTTTTTGTTGGCTTTTTCCGCTGGACGAACTTGGCGCCCCGGCCTTCGGGCTGTTATTTTTGGGCGCGGCTGTGCCCGCGGCCTATTTTTGGCACAAGGAGGCCCCTCGCAAAGTCTCGCTCCATTCCGAGTCCGGCGGACAAAGTTTGCCAGCCCCACCCCCCAAGGCTATAGCCCACCCGTTTTTGTGGTCTTTTTCCGCTGGACGAAGTTGGCGCCCCGGCCTTCGGGCGGTTATTTTTGGGCACGGCTGTGCCCGCGGCCTATTTTTGGTACACGGAGGCCCCTCACAAAGTCTCCCACCATTCCGAGTCCGGCGGACGAAGTTGGCCAGCCCCACCCCCCAAGGCTATAGCCCACCCATTTTTGTTGCCTTTTTCCGCTGGACGAACTTGGCGCCCCGGCCTTTGGGCGGTTATTTTTGGTCGCGGCTGTTTCCGTGGCCTATTTTTGGTACACGGAGGCCCCTCACAAAGTCTCCCACCATTCCGAGTCCGGCGGACGAAGTTGGCCAGCCCCACCCCCCAAGGCTATAGCCCACCCATTTTTGTTGCCTTTTTCCGCTGGACGAACTTGGCGCCCCGGCCTTCGGGCGGTTAATTTCCAGCGCGGCTGTGCCCACGGCCTATTTTTGGCACACGGAGGCCCCTCGTAAAGTCTCGCGCCATTCCGAGTCCGGCGGACGAAGTTGGCCAGCCCCACCCCCCAAGGCTATAGCCGACCCGTTTTTGTTGCCTTTTTCCGCTGGACGAACTTCGCGCCCCGGCCTTCGGGCGGTTATTTTCGGACGCGGCTGTGCCCACGGCCTATTTTTGGCACACGGAGGCCCCTCGCAAAGTCTCACGCCATTCCGAGTCCGGCGGACGAAGTTGGCCAGCCCCACCCCCCAAGCCTATAGCCGACCCGTTTTTGTTGCCTTTTTCCGCTGGACGAACTTCGTGCCCCGGCCTTCGGGCGGTTATTTTTGTTCGCGGCTGTGTCCGCAGTCTATTTTTGGAACACGGAGGCCCCTCGTAAAGTCTCGCGCCATTCCGAATCCGGCGGACGAAGTCGGCCAGCCCCACCCCCCAAGGCTATAGCCCACCCATTTTTGTTGCCTTTTTCCGCTGGACGAACTTGGCGCCCCGGCCTTCGGGCGGTTATTTTTGAACGCGGCTGTGTCCATCGCCTATTTTTGGCACACGGAGGCCCCTCGCAAACTCTCGCGCCATTCCGAGTCCGGCGGACGAAGTGGGCCAGCCCCACCCCCCAACGCTATAGCCCACCCGTTTTTGTGGCCTTTTTTCGCTGGACGAACTGGGCGCCCCGGCCTTCGGGCGGTTATTTTTGGGCGCCGCTGTGCCCGTGGCCTATTTTTGGTACACGGATGCCCCTCGCAAAGTCTCGCGCCATTCCGAGTCCGGCGGACGAAGTTGGCCAGCCCCACCCCCCAAGGCTATCGCCCACCCGTTTTTGTGGCCTTTTTCCGCTGGATGAATTTGGCACCCCGGCCTTCGGGCGGTTATTTTTCGGCGCGTCTGTGCCCGCGGCCTATTTTTGGCACACGGAGGCCCCTCGCAAAGTCTCGCGCCATTCCGAGTCCGGCGGACGAAGTTGGCCAGCCCCACCCCCCAAGGCTATAGCCCACCCGTTTTTGTGGCCTTTTTACGCTGGACGAAGTTGGCGCCCCGGCCTTCGGGTGGTTATTTTTGGGCGCGGCTGTGCCCCCGGCCTATTTTTGGTACACGGAGGCCCCTCACAAAGTCTCCCACCATTCCGAGTCCGGCGGACGAAGTTGGCCAGCCCCACCCCCCAAGGCTATAGCCCACCCATTTTTGTTGCCTTTTTCCGCTGGACGAACTTGGCGCCCCGGCCTTTGGGCGGTTATTTTTGGGCGCGGCTGTTTCCGTGGCCTATTTTTGGTACATGGAGGCCCCTCACAAAGTCTCCCACCATTCCGAGTCCGGCGGATGATGTTGGCCAGCCCCACCCCCCAAGGCTATAGCCCACCCGTTTTTGTGGCCTTTTTCCGCTGGACGAACTAGGCGCCCCGGCCTTCGGGCGGTTATTTTTGAGCGCGGCTGTGTCCGCGGCCTATTTTTGGCACACGGAGGCCCCTCGCAAAGTCTCGCGCCATTCCGAGTCCGGTGGACGAAGTTGGCCAGCCCCACCCCCCAAGGCTATAGCCCACCCGTTTTTGTGGCCTTTTTCCGCTGGACGAACTTGGCGCCCCGGCCTTCGGGCGGTTATTTTTGAGCGCGTCTGTGCCCGCGGCCTATTTTTGGCACACGGAGGCCCCTCGCATAGTCTCGTGCCTTTCCGAGTCCGGCGGACGAAGTTGGCCAGCCCCAGCCCCTAAGGCTATAGCCCACCCGTTTTTGTGGCCCTTTTCCGCTGGACGAACTTGGCTCCCCGGCCTTCGGGCGGTTATTTTTGGGCGCGGCTGTGCTCGCAGCCTATTTTTCGCACACGGAGGTCCCTCGTAAAGTCTCGCGCCACTCCGAGTCCGGCGGACGAAGTTGGCCAGCCCCACCCCCCAAGGCTATAGCCCACCCGTTTTTGTGGCCTTTTTCCGCTGGACGAACTTGGCGCCCCGGCCTTCGGGCGGTTATTTTTGGGCGCGGCTGTGCCCGTGGCCTAATTTTGGCACAAGGAGGCCCCTCAGAAAGTTTCGCGCCATTCCGAGTCCGGCGGACGAAGTTGGCCAGCCCCAACCCCCAACGCTATAGCCCACCCGTTTTTGTGGCCTTTTTCCGCTGGACGAACTTGGCGCCCCGGCCTTCGGGCGGTTATTTTTGGGCGCGGCTGTTTCCGTGGCCTATTTTTGGTACACGGAGGCCCCTCACAAAGTCTCCCACCATTCCGAGTCCGGCGGACGAAGTTGGCCAGCCCCACCCCCCAAGGCTATAGCCCACCCGTTTTTGTGGCCTTTTTCCGCTGGACGAACTTGGCGCCCCGGCCTTCGGGCGGTTATTTTTGTGCGCGGCTGTGCCCACGTCCTATTTTTGGCACACGGTGGCCCCTCGCAAAGTCTCGCGCCATTCCGAGTCCGGCGGACGAATTTGGCCAGCCCCACCCCCCAAGGCTATAGCCCACCCGTTTTTGTGGCCTTTTTCCGCTGGACGAACTTGGCGCCCCGGCCTTCGGGCGGTTATTTTTGGGCGCGGCTATGCCCGCGGACTATTTTTGGCACACGGAGGCCCCTCGCAAACTCTCGCGCCATTCCGAGTCCGGCGGACGAAGTTGGCCAGCCCTACCCCCCAAGGCTATAGCCCACCCGTTTTTGTGGCCTTTTTCCGCTAGACGAACTTGGCGCCCCGGCCTTCGGGCGGTTATTTTTGGGTGCGGCTGTTTCCGTGGCCTATTTTTGGTACACGGAGGCCCCTCACAAAGTCTCCCACCATTCCGAGTCCGGCGGACGAAGTTGGCCAGCCCCACCCCCCAAGGCTATAGCCCACCCGTTTTTGTGGCCTTTTTCCGCTGGACGAACTTGGCGCCCCGGCCTTCGGGCGGTTATTTTTGGGTGCGGCTGTTTCCGTGGCCTATTTTTGGTACACGGAGGCCCCTCACAAAGTCTCCCACCATTCCGAGTCCGGCGGACGAAGTTGGCCAGCCCCACCCCCCAAGGCTATAGCCCACCCGTTTTTGTGGCCTTTTTCCGCTGGACGAACTTGGCGCCCCGGCCTTCGGGCGGTTATTTTTGGGCGCGGCTGTTTCCGTGGCCTATTTTTGGTACACGGAGGCCCCTCACAAAGTCTCCCACCATTCCGAGTCCGGCGGACGAAGTTGGCCAGCCCCACCCCCCAAGGCTATAGCCCACCCGTTTTTGTGGCCTTTTTCCGCTGGACGAACTTGGCGCCCCGGCCTTCGGGCGGTTATTTTTGTGCGCGGCTGTGCCCACGTCCTATTTTTGGCACACGGTGGCCCCTCGCAAAGTCTCGCGCCATTCCGAGTCCGGCGGACGAATTTGGCCAGCCCCACCCCCCAAGGCTATAGCCCACCCGTTTTTGTGGCCTTTTTCCGCTGGACGAACTTGGCGCCCCGGCCTTCCGGCGGTTATTTTTGGGCGCGGCTATGCCCGCGGACTATTTTTGGCACACGGAGGCCCCTCGCAAACTCTCGCGCTATTCCGAGTCCGGCGGACGAAGTTGGCCAGCCCTACCCCCCAAGGCTATAGCCCACCCGTTTTTGTGGCCTTTTTCCGCTAGACGAACTTGGCGCCCCGGCCTTCGGGCGGTTATTTTTGGGTGCGGCTGTTTCCGTGGCCTATTTTTGGTACACGGAGGCCCCTCACAAAGTCTCCCACCATTCCGAGTCCGGCGGACGAAGTTGGCCAGCCCCACCCCCCAAGGCTATAGCCCACCCGTTTTTGTGGCCTTTTTCCGCTAGACGAACTTGGCGCCCCGGCCTTCGGGCGGTTATTTTTGGGTGCGTCTGTTTCCGTGGCCTATTTTTGGTACACGGAGGCCCCTCACAAAGTCTCCCACCATTCCGAGTCCGGCGGACAAAGTTGGCCAGCCCCACCCCCCAAGGCTATAGCCCACCCGTTTTTGTGGCCTTTTTCCGCTGGGCCGAACTTGGCGCCCCGGCCTTCGAGCGGTTATTTTTGGGCGCGGCTGTGCCCGCGGCCTATTTTTGGCACACCGTGGCCCCTCGCAAAGTCTCGCGCCATTCCGAGTCCGGCGGACGAAGTTGGCCAGCCCCAACCCCCAAGGCTATAGCCCACCCGTTTTTGTGGCCTTTTTCCGCTGGACGAACTTGGCGCCCCGGCCTTCGGGCGGTTATTTTTGGTCGCGGCTGTTACCGAGGCCTATTTTTGGTACACGGAGGCCCCTCACAAAGTCTCCCACCATTCCGAGTCCGGCGGACGAAGTTGGCCAGCCCCACCCCCCAAGGCTATAGCCCACCCGTTTTTGTGGCCTTTTTCCGCTGGACGAACTTGGCGCCCCGGCCTTCGGGCGGTTATTTTTGTGCGCGGCTGTGCCCACGTCCTATTTTTGGCACACGGTGGCCCCTCGCAAAGTCTCGCGCCATTCCGAGTCCGGCGGACGAATTTGGCCAGCCCCACCCCCCAAGGCTATAGCCCACCCGTTTTTGTGGCCTTTTTCCGCTGGACGAACTTGGCGCCCCGGCCTTCCGGCGGTTATTTTTGGGCGCGGCTATGCCCGCGGACTATTTTTGGCACACGGAGGCCCCTCGCAAACTCTCGCGCCATTCCGAGTCCGGCGGACGAAGTTGGCCAGCCCCACCCCCCAAGGCTATAGCCCACCCGTTTTTGTGGCCTTTTTCCGCTGGACGAACTTGGCGCCCCGGCCTTCGGGCGGTTATTTTTGTGCGCGGCTGTGCCCACGTCCTATTTTTGGCACACGGTGGCCCCTCGCAAAGTCTCGCGCCATTCCGAGTCCGGCGGACGAATTTGGCCAGCCCCACCCCCCAAGGCTATAGCCCACCCGTTTTTGTGGCCTTTTTCCGCTGGACGAACTTGGCGCCCCGGCCTTCCGGCGGTTATTTTTGGGCGCGGCTATGCCCGCGGACTATTTTTGGCACACGGAGGCCCCTCGCAAACTCTCACGCCATTCCGAGTCCGGCGGACGAAGTTGGCCAGCCCTACCCCCCAAGGCTATAGCCCACCCGTTTTTGTGGCCTTTTTCCGCTAGACGAACTTGGCGCCCCGGCCTTCGGGCGGTTATTTTTGGGTGCGGCTGTTTCCGTGGCCTATTTTTGGTACACGGAGGCCCCTCACAAAGTCTCCCACCATTCCGAGTCCGGCGGACGAAGTTGGCCAGCCCCACCCCCCAAGGCTATAGCCCACCCGTTTTTGTGGCCTTTTTCCGCTAGACGAACTTGGCGCCCCGGCCTTCGGGCGGTTATTTTTGGGTGCGTCTGTTTCCGTGGCCTATTTTTGGTACACGGAGGCCCCTCACAAAGTCTCCCACCATTCCGAGTCCGGCGGACAAAGTTGGCCAGCCCCACCCCCCAAGGCTATAGCCCACCCGTTTTTGTGGCCTTTTTCCGCTGGACGAACTTGGCGCCCCGGCCTTCGGGCGGTTATTTTTGGGCGCGGCTGTGCCCGCGGCCTATTTTTGGCACACCGTGGCCCCTCGCAAAGTCTCGCGCCATTCCGAGTCCGGCGGACGAAGTTGGCCAGCCCCAACCCCCAAGGCTATAGCCCACCCGTTTTTGTGGCCTTTTTCCGCTGGACGAACTTGGCGCCCCGGCCTTCGGGCGGTTATTTTTGGGCGCGGCTGTTTCCGTGGCCTATTTTTGGTACACGGAGGCCCCTCACAAAGTCTCCCACCATTCCGAGTCCGGCGGACGAAGTTGGCCAGCCCCACCCCCCAAGGCTATAGCCCACCCGTTTTTGTGGCCTTTTTCCGCTGGACGAACTTGGCGCCCCGGCCTTCGGGCGGTTATTTTTGTGCATGGCTGTGCCCACATCCTATTTTTGGCACACGGTGGCCCCTCGCAAAGTCTCGCGCCATTCCGAGTCCGGCGGACGAATTTGGCCAGCCCCACCCCCCAAGGCTATAGCCCACCCGTTTTTGTGGCCTTTTTCCGCTGGACGAACTTGGCGCCCCGGCCTTCGGGCGGTTATTTTTGGGCGCGGCTATGCCCGCGGACTATTTTTGGCACACGGAGGCCCCTCGCAAACTCTCGCGCCATTCCGAGTCCGGCGGACGAAGTTGGCCAGCCCCACCCCCCAAGGCTATAGCCCACCCGTTTTTGTGGCCTTTTTCCGCTGGACGAACTTGGCGCCCCGGCCTTCGGGCGGTTATTTTTGTGCGCGGCTGTGCCCACGTCCTATTTTTGGCACACGGTGGCCCCTCGCAAAGTCTCGCGCCATTCCGAGTCCGGCGGACGAATTTGGCCAGCCCCACCCCCCAAGGCTATAGCCCACCCGTTTTTGTGGCCTTTTTCCGCTGGACGAACTTGGCGCCCCGGCCTTCCGGCGGTTATTTTTGGGCGCGGCTATGCCCGCGGACTATTTTTGGCACACGGAGGCCCCTCGCAAACTCTCGCGCCATTCCGAGTCCGGCGGACGAAGTCGGCCAGCCCCACCCCCCAACGCTATAGCCCACCCGTTTTTGTGGCCTTTTTTCGCTGGACGAACTGGGCGCCCCGGCCTTCGGGCGGTTATTTTAGGGCGCGGCTGTGCCCGCAGCCTATTTTTGGTACACGGATGCCCCTCGCAAAGTCTCGCGCCATTCCGAGTCCGGCGGACGAAGTTGGCCAGCCCCACCCCCCAAGGCTATCGCCCACCCGTTTTTGTGGCCTTTTTCCGCTGGACGAACTTGGCGCCCCGGCCTTCGGGCGGTTATTTTTGGGCGCGGCTGTGCCCGCGGCCTATTTTTCGCACACGGAGACCCCTCGCAAAGTCTCGCGCCATTCCAAGTCCGGCGGACAAAGTTGGCCAGCCCCACCCCCCAAGGCTATAGCCCACCCGTTTTTGTGGCCTTTTTCCGCTGGACGAACTTGGCGCCCCGGACTTCGGGCGGTTATTTTTGGGCGCGGCTATGCCTGCAGACTATTTTTGGTACACGGAGGCCCCTCGCAAAGTCTCGCGCCATTCCGAGTCCGGCGGACGAAGTTGGGCAGCCCCACCCCCCAAGCCTATATAGCCCACCCGTTTTTGTGGCCTTTTTCCGCTGGACGAACTGGGCACCCCGGCCTTCGGGCGGTTATATTTGGGCGCGGCTGTGCCCGCGGCCTATTTTTGGCACACGGAGACCCCTCGCAAAGTCTCGCGCCATTCCGAGTCCGGCAGACGAAGTGGGCCAGCCCCACCCCCCAAGGCTATAGCCCACCCATTTTTGTGGCCTTTTTGCGCTGGACAAACTTGGCGCCGCGGCGTTCGGGCTGTTATTTTTGGGCGCGGCTGTGCCCTCGGCCTATTTTTGGCACACGGAGACCCCTCGCAAAGTCTCGCGCCATTCCGAGTCCGGCGGACGAAGTTGGCCAGCCCCACCCCCCAAGGCTATAGCCCACCCGTTTTTGTGGCCTTTTTCCGCTGGACGAACTTGGCGCCCCGGCCTTCGGGCGGTTATTTTTGGGCACGGCTGAGCCTGCGGCCTAATTTTGGCACACGGAGGACCCTCGCAAAGTCTCGCGCCATTCCGAGTCCGGCGGACGAAGTTGGGCAGCCCCACCCCCCAAGGCTATATAGCCCACCCATTTTTGTGGCCTTTTTCCGCTGGACGAACTTGGCACCCCGGCCTTCGGGCGGTTATTTTTGGGTGCGACTGTGCCCGAGGCCTATTTTTGGCACACGGAGGCCCATCGCAACGTCTCACGCCACTGCGAGTCCGGCGGACGAAGTTGGCCAGCCCCACCCCCCAAGGCTATATAGCCCACCCGTTTTTGTGGCCTTTTTCCGCTGGACGAACTTGGTGCCCCGGCCTTCGGGCTGTTATATTTGGGCGCGGCTATGCCCGCGGCCTATTTTTGGCACACGGAGGCCCCTCGCAAAGTCTCGTGCCATTCCGAGTCCGGCGGACGAAGTTGGCCAGCCCCACCCCCCAAGGCTATAGCCCACCCGTTTTTGTGGCCTTTTTCCGCTGGACAAACTTGGTGCCCTGGCCTTCGGTCGGTTATTTTTGGGCGCGGCTGTGCCCGTGACCTATTTCTGGCACACGGAGGCCCCTCGCGAAGTCTCGCACCATTCCGAGTCTGGCGGACGAAGTGGGCCAGCCCCACCCCCCAAGGCTATAGCCCACCCGTTTTTGTGGCCTTTTTCCGCTGGACGAACTTGGCGCCCCGGCCTTCTGGCGGTTATTTTTGGGCGCGGCTGTGCCCGCGGCCTATTTTTGGCACACGGAGGCCCCTCGCAAAGTCTCGCGCCATTCCGAGTCCGGCGGACGAAGTTGGCCAGCCCCACCCCCCAAGGCTATAGCCGACCAGTTTTGTGGCCTTTTTCCGTTGGACGAACTTGGCGCCCCGGCCTTCGGGCCGTTATGTTTGGGCGCGGCTGTGCCCGCGGCCTATTTTTGGCACACGGAGGACCCTCGCAAAGTCTCGCGCCATTCCGAGACCGGCGGAAGAAGTTGGCCAGCGCCACCCCCCAAGGCTATAGCCCACCCGTTATTGTGGCCTTTTTCCGCTAGACGAACTTGGCACCCCGGCCTTCGGGTGGTTATTTTTGGGTGCGACTGTGCCCGCGGTTATTTTTGGCACACGGAGGCCCATCGCAAAGTCTCGCGCCACTCCGAGTCCGGCGGACGAAGTTGGCCAGCCCCACCCCCCAAGGCTATATAGCCCACCCGTTTTTGTGGCCTTTTTCCGCTGGACGAACTTGGTGCCCCGGCCTTCGGGCTGGTATATTTGGGCGCGGCTGTGCCCGCGGCCTATTTTTGGCACACGGAGGCCCCTCGCAAAGTCTCGTGCCATTCCGAGTCCGGCGGACGAAGTTGGGCAGCCCCACCCCCCAAGGCTATATAGCCCACCCGTTTTTGTGGCCTTTTTCCCCTGGACGAACTTGGTGCCCCGGCCTTCGGGAGGTTATATTTGGCCGCGGCTGTGCCCGCGGCCTATTTTTGGCACACACAGGCCCCTCGTAAAGTCTCGCGCCATTCCGAGTCCGGCGGACGAAGTTGGCCAGCCCCACCCCCCAAGGCTATAGCCCACCCCTTTTTGTGGCCTTTTTCCGCTGGACGAACTTGGCGCCCCGGCCTTCGGGCGGTTATTTTTGGGCGCGGTTGTGCCCGCTGCCTATTTTTCGCACACGGAGGTCCCTCGTAAAGTCTCGCGCCATTCCGAGTCCGGCGGACAAAGTTGGCCAGCCCCACCCCCCAAGGCTATAGCCCACCCGTTTTTGTGGCCTTTTTCCGCTGGACGAACTTGGCGCCCCGGCCTTCGGGCGGTTATTTTTGGGCGCGGCTGTGTCCGTGGCCTATTTTTGGCACACGGAGGCCCCTCGTAAAGTTTTGCGCCATTCCGAGTCCGGCGGACAAAGTTGGCCAGCCCCACCCCCCAAGCCTATAGCCCACCCGTTTTTGTGGCCTTTTTCCGCTGGACGAACTTGGCGTCCCGGCCTTGGGGCGGTTTCTTTTGGGCACGGCTGTGCCCGCGGCCTATTTTTAGCACACGGAGGCCCCTCGCAAAGTCTCGCGCCACTCCGAGTCCGGCGGACGAAGTTGGGCAGCCCCACCCCCCAAGGCTATATAGCCCACCCGTTTTTGTGGCCTTTTTCCGCAGGACGAACTTGGTGCCCCGGCCTTCGGGCTGTTATATTTGGGCGCGGCTGTGCCCGCGGCCTATTTTTGGCACACGGAGGCCCCTCGCAATGTCTCGTGCCATTCCGAGTCCGGCGGACGAAGTGGGCCAGCCCCACCCCCCAAGGCTATAGCCCACCCGTTTTTTTGGCCTTTTTCCGCTCGACGAACTTGGCGCCCCGGCCTTCGGGCGGTTATTTTTGGGCGCGGCTGTGCCCGCGGCCTATTTTTGGCACACGGAGGCCCCTCGTAAAGTCTCGCATCATTCCGAGTCCGGCGGACGAAGTGGGCCAGCCCCACCCCCCAAGGTTATAGCCCACCCGTTTTTGTGGCCTTTTTCCGCTGGACGAACTTGGCGCCCCGGCCTTCTGGCGGTTATTTTTGGGCGCGGCTGTGCCCGCGGCCTATTTTTGGCACACGGTGGCCCCTCGCAAAGTCTCGCGCCATTCCGAGTCCGGCGGACGAAGTTGGGCAGCCCCACCCCCCAAGGCTATATAGCCCACCCGTTTTTGTGGCCTTTTTCCGCTAGACAAACTTGGCGCCCCGCCCTTCGGGCGGTTATATTTGGGCACGGCTGTGCCCGCGGCCTATTTTTGGCACACGGAGGCCCCTCGCAAAGTCTCGCGCCATTCCGAGTCCGGCGGACGAAGTTGGCCAGCCCCACCCCGCAAGGCTATAGCCCACCCGTTTTTGTGGCCTGTTTCCGCTGGACGAACTTGGCGCCCCGGCCTTCGGGCAGTTATTTTTGGGTGCAGCTGTTCCCACGGCCTATTTTTGGCACACGGAGGCCCCTCGTAAAGTCTCGCGCCATTCCGAGTCCGGCGGACGAAGTTGGCCAGCCCCACCCCCCAAGGCTATAGCCCACCCGTTTTTGTGGCCTTTTTCCGCTGGACAAACTTGGCGCCCCGGCCTTCGGGCGGTTATATTTGGGCACGGCTGTGCCCGCGGCCTATTTTTGGGGCACCGAGGCCCCTCGCAAAGTCTCGCGCCATTCCGATTCCGGCGGACGAAGTTGGCCAGCCCCACCCCCCAAGGCTATATAGCCCACCAGTTTTTGTGGCCTTTTTTCGCTGGACGAACTTGGCGCCCCGGCCTTCGGGCGGTTATTTTTGGGCGCGGCTGTGCCCGCGGCCTATTTTTTGACATGGAGGCCCCTCACAAAGTCTCGCGCCATTCCGAGTCCGGCGGACGAAGTTGGGCAGCCCCACCCCCCAAGGCTATATAGCCCACCCGTTTTTGTGGCCTTTTTCCGCTGGACGAACTTGGCGCCCCGGCCTTCGGGCGGTTAGTTTTGGGCGCGGCTGTGCCCGCGGCCTATTTTTTCACATGGAGGCCCCTCGCAAAGTCTCGCGCCATTCCGAGTCCGGCGGACGAAGTTGGCCAGCCCCACCCCCCAAGGCTATAGCCCACCCGTTTTTGTGGCCTTTTTCCGCTGGACGAACTTGGCGCCCCGGCCTTCGGGCGGTTAGTTTTGGGCGCGGCTGTGCTCGCGGCCTATTTTTTCACATGGAGGCCCCTCGCAAAGTCTCGCGCCATTCCGAGTCCGGCGGACGAAGTTGGCCAGCCCCACCCACCAAGGCTATAGCCCACCCGTTTTTGTGGCCTTTTTCCGCTGGACGAACTTGGCGCCCCGGCCTTCGGGCGGGTATTTTTGGGCGCGGCTGAGCCCGCGGCCTATTTTTGACACACGGAGACCCCTCGTAAAGTCTCGCGCCATTCCGAGTCCGGCGGACGAAGTTGGCCAGCCCCACCCCCCAAGGCTATAGCCCACCCGTTTTTGTGGCCTTTTTCCGCTGGACAAACTTGGCGCCCCGGCCTTCGGGCGGTTATATTTGGGCACGGCTGTGCCCGCGGCCTATTTTTGGGGCACCGAGGCCCCTCGCAAAGTCTCGCGCCATTCCGATTCCGGCGGACGAAGTTGGCCAGCCCCACCCCCCAAGGCTATATAGCCCACCAGTTTTTGTGGCCTTTTTTCGCTGGACGAACTTGGCGCCCCGGCCTTCGGGCGGTTATTTTTGGGCGCGGCTGTGCCCGCGGCCTATTTTTTGACATGGAGGCCCCTCACAAAGTCTCGCGCCATTCCGAGTCCGGCGGACGAAGTTGGGCAGCCCCACCCCCCAAGGCTATATAGCCCACCCGTTTTTGTGGCCTTTTTCCGCTGGACGAACTTGGCGCCCCGGCCGTCGGGCGGTGAGTTTTGGGCGCGGCGGTGCCCATGACCTATTTTTTTGACATGGCGGCCCCTCGCAAAGTCTCGCGCCATTCCGAGTCCGGCGGACGAAGTTGGCCAGCCCCACCCCCCAAGGCTATAGCCCACCCGTTTTTGTGGCCTTTTTCCGCTGGACGAACTTGGCGCCCCGGCCTTCGGGCGGTTAGTTTTGGGCGCGGCTGTGCTCGCGGCCTATTTTTTCACATGGAGGCCCCTCGCAAAGTCTCGCGCCATTCCGAGTCCGGCGGACGAAGTTGGCCAGCCCCACCCACCAAGGCTATAGCCCACCCGTTTTTGTGGCCTTTTTCCGCTGGACGAACTTGGCGCCCCGGCCTTCGGGCGGGTATTTTTGGGCGCGGCTGAGCCCGCGGCCTATTTTTGACACACGGAGACCCCTCGTAAAGTCTCGCGCCATTCCGAGTCAGGCGGACAAAGTTGGCCAGCCCCACCCCCCAAGGCTATAACCCACCCGTTTTTGTGGCCTTTTTCCGCTGGACGAACTTGGCGCCCCGGCCTTCCGGCGGTTATTTTTGGGCGCGGCTATGCCCGCGGACTATTTTTGGCACACGGAGGCCCCTCGCAAACTCTCGCGCCATTCCGAGTCCGGCGGACGAAGTTGGCCAGCCCCACCCCCCAAGGCTATAGCCCACCCGTTTTTGTGCCCTTTTTCCGCTGGACGAACTTGGCGCCCCGGCCTTCGGGCAGTTATTTCTGGGCGCGGCTGTGCCCGCGGCCTATTTTTGGCACATGGAGGCCCCTCGGAAAGTCACGCGCCATTCCGAGCCCGGCGGACGAAGTGGGCCAGCCTCACCCCCCAAGGCTATAGCCCACCCGTTTTTGTAGCCTTTTTCCGCTGGACGAACTTGGCGCCCCGGCCTTCGCGCGGTTATTTTTGGGCGCGGCTGGGCCCGCGGCCTATTTTTGGCACACGGAGGCCCCTCGCAAAGTCTCACGCCATTCCGAGTCCTGCGGACAAAGTTGGCCAGCCCCACCCCCCAAGGCTATAGCCCACCCGTTTTTGTGGCCTTTTTCCGCTGGACGAACTTGGCGCCCCGGCCTTCGGGCGGGTATTTTTGGGCGCCGCTGTTCCCGCTGCCTATTTTCGTCACACGGATGTTCCTCGCAAAGTCTCTCGCCATTCCGAGTCCTGCGGACTAAGTTGGCCAGCCCCACCCCCCAAGGCTATAGCCCACCCGTTTTTGTGGCCTTTTTCCGCTGGACGAACTTGGCGCCCCGGCCTTCGGGCAGTTATTTCTGGGCGCGGCTGTGCCCGCGGCCTATTTTTGGAACATGGAGGCCCCTCGCAAAGTCACGCGCCATTCCGAGTCCGGCGGACGAAGTGGGCCAGCCTCACCCCCCAAGGCTATAGCCCACCCGTTTTTGTAGCCTTTTTCCGCTGGATGAACTTGGCGCCCCGGCCTTCGGGCGGTTATTTTTGGGCGCGGCTGTGCCCGCGACCTATGTTTGGCACACGGAGGCCCCTCGTAAAGTCTCGCGCCATTCCGAGTCCTGCGGACAAAGTTGGCCAGCCCCACCCCCCAAGGCTATAGCCCACCCGTTTTTGTGGCCTTTTTCCGCTGGACGAACTTGGCGCCCCGGCCTTCGGGAGGTTATTTTTGGGTGCGGCTGTGCCCGCGGCCAATTTTTGGCACACGGAGGCCCCTTGCAAAGTCTCGCGCCATTCCGAGTCCGGCGGACGAAGTGGGCCAGCCCCACCCCCCAAGGCTATAGCCCACCCGTTTTTGTGGCCTTTTTCCGCTGGACGAACTTGGCACCCCGGCCTTCGGGCGGTTATTTTTGGGCGCGGCTGTGCCCGCGGCCTATTTTTGGCACACAGAGGCCCCTCGCAAAGTCTCGCGCCATTCGGAGTCCGGCGGACGAAGTAGGCCAGCCCCACCCCCCAAGGCTATAGCCCACCCGTTTTTGTGGCCTTTTTCCGCTGGACGAACTTGGCACCCCGGCCTTCGGGCGGTTATTTTTGGGCGCGGCTGTGCCCGCGGCCTATGTGTTGGCACACGGAGGCCCCTCGCAAAGTCTCGCGCCATTCCGAGTCCGGCGGACGAAGTTGGCCAGCCGCACCCCCCAAGGCTATAGCCCACCCGTTTTTGTGGCCTTTTTCCGCTGGACGAACTTGGCGCCCCGGCCTTCGGGCGGTTATTTTTGGGCGCGGCTGTGCCCGCTGCCTATTTTTGGCACACGGAGGCCCCTCATAAGTCTCGCGCCATTCCGAGTCCGGCGGACGAAGTGGGCCAGCCCCAACCCCCAAGGCTATAGCCCACCCGTTTTTGTGGCCTTTTTCCGCTGGACGAACTTGGCGCCCCGGCCTTCGGGCGGTTATTGTTGGGCGCGGCTGTGCCCGCGGCCTATTTTTGGCACACGGAGGCCCCTCGCAAAGTCTCGCGCCATTCCGAGTCCGGCGGACGAATTTGGCCAGCCCCACCCCCCAAGGCTATAGCCCACCCGTTTTTGTGGCCTTTTTCCGCTGGACGAACTTGGCGCCCCGGCCTTCGGGCAGTTATTTCCGGGCGCGGCTGTGCCCGCGGCCTATTTTTGGTACATGGAGGCCCCTCGCAAAGTCACGCGCCATTCCGAGTCCGGCGGACGAAGTGGGCCAGCCTCAACCCCCAAGGCTATAGCCCACCCGTTTTTGTAGCCTTTTTCCGCTGGACGAACTTGGCGCCCCGGCCTTCGGGCGGTTATTTTTGGGCGCGGCTGTGCCCGCGGCCTATTTTTGGCACACGGAGGCCCCTCGCAAAGTCTCGCGCCATTCCGAGTCCTGCGGACAAAGTTGGCCAGCCCCACCCCCCAAGGCTATAGCCCACCCGTTTTTGTGGCCTTTTTCCGCTGGACGAACTTGGCGCCCCGGCCTTCGGGCGGTTATTTTTGGGCGTGGCTGTGCCCATGGCCTATTTTTGGCACACGGAGGACCCTCGCAAAGTCTCGCGCCATTCCGAGTCCGGCGGACGAAGTTGGCCAGCCCCACCCCCCAAGGCTATAGCCCACCCGTTTTTGTGGCCTTTTTCCGCTGGACGAACTTGGCGCCCCGGCCTTCGGGCGGTTATTTTTGGCGCGGCTGTGCCCGCGGCCTATTTTTAGTAAACGGAGGCCCCTCGCAAAGTCTTGCGCCATTCCGAGTCCGGCGGACGAAGTTGGCCAGCCCCACCCCCAAGGCTGCAGCCCATCCGTTTTGTGGCCTTTTCCGCTGGACGAACTTGGCGCCCGGCCTTCGGACGGTTATTTTTGGGTGCGGCTGTGACCCCGCCCTATTTTTGGCACAAGGAGGCCCCTCCCAAAGTCTCGCCAGTCCGAGTCCGGCGGACGAACTTGGCCAGCCCCCCCCCCCAACGCTAGAGCCCACCCGTTTTTGTGGCCTTTTTCCGCTGTTCGAACTTGGCGCCCCGGCCTTCGGGCGGTTATTTTTGGCGAGGCTGTGATCGCTGCCTATTTTTGGCACACGGAGGCCCCTCGCAAAGGCTCGCACCATTCCGAGTCCGGGCGGACGAAGTTGGCCAGCCCCACCCCCAAGGCTATAGCCCACCCGTTTTGTGGCCTTTTTCCGCTGGACGAACTTGGCGCCCGGCCTTCGGGGCGTTTATTTTTGGCACGGCTGTGCCCGCGGACTATTTTTGGCACACGGAGGACCCTCGCAAAGTCTCGCGCCATTCCGAGTCCCGGCGGACGAAGTTGGCCTGCCCCACCCCCAAGGCTATAGCCCACCCGTTTTTGTGGCATTTTTCCACTGGTCGAACTTGGCGCCCGGCCTTCGGGCGGTTATTTTTAGGCGCGGCTGTGCCCTTGGCCTATTTTTGGCACACGGAGGCCCCTCGAAAGGCTCGCGCCATTCCGAGTCCGGCGGCCGAACTCGGCCAGCCCCACCCCCCAAGGCTATAGCCCACCCGACTCGTTGGCCTTCCGACGATGGACGAACTTGGCGCCCCGGCCTTCGGGCGGTTATTTTTGGGCGCGGCTGTGCCCGCGATCTATTTTTGGCACACGGAGGCCCCTCGCAAAGTCTCGCGCCATTCTGAGTCCGGCGGACGAAGTTGGCCAGCCCCACCCCCCAAGGCTATAGCCCACCCGTTTTTGTGGCCTTTTTCCGCTGGACGAACTTGGAGCCCCGGCCTTCCGGCGGTTATTTTTGGGCGCGGCTGTGCCCGCGGCCTATTTTTGGCACACGGAGACCCCTCGCAAAGTCTCGCGCCATTTCGAGTCCGGCGGACGAAGTTGGCCAGCCCCACCCCCCAAGGCTATAGCCCACCCGTTTTTGTGGCCTTTTTCCGCTGGACGAACTTGGCGCCCCGGCCTTCGGGCGGTTATTTTTGGGCGCGGCTGTGCCCGCGATCTATTTTTCGCACACGGAGGCCCCTCGCAAAGTCTCACGCCATTCCGAGTCCGACTGACGAAGTTGGCCAGCCCCACCCCCCAAGGCTATAGCCCACCCGTTTTTGTGGCCTTTTTCCGCTGGACGAGCTTGGCGCCCCGGCCTTCAGGGGGTTATTTTTGGGCGTGGCTGTGCCCGCGGCCTATTTTTGGCACACGGAGACCCCTCGTTAAGTCTCGCGCCATTCCGAGTCCGGCGGACGAAGTTGGCCAGCCCCACCCCCCAAGGCTATAGCCCACCCGTTTTTGTGGCCTTTTTCCGCTGGACGAACCAGGCGCCCCGGCCTTCGGGCGGTTATTTTTGGGAGCGGCTGTGCCCGTGGCCTATTTTTGGTACACAGAGGCCCCTCGCAAAGTCTCGCGCCATTCCGAGTCCGGCAGATGAAGTTGGCCAGCCCCACCCCCCAAGGCTGCAGCCCATCCGTTTTTGTGGCCTTTTTCCGCTGGACGAACTTGGCGCCCCGGCCTTCGGGCGGTGATTTTTGGGTGCGGCTGTGACCGCGGCCTATTTTTGGCACCAGGAGGCCCCTCGAAAAGTCTCGCGCCATTCCGAATCCGGCGGACGAAGTTGGCCGGCCCCACCCCCCAAGGCTATAGCCCACCCGTTTTTGTGGCCTTTTTCCGCTGGACGAACTTGGCGCCCCGGCCTTCGGGTGGTTATTTTTGGGCGCGGCTGTGCCCGCGGCCTATTTTTGGCACACGGAGGCCCTCGCAAAGTCTCGAGCCATTCCGAGTCCGGCGGACAGTTGGCCAGCCCCACCCCCCAAGGCTATAGCCCACCCGTTTTTGTGGCCTTTTTCCGCTGGACGAACTTGGCGCCCGGCCTTCGGGCGGTTATTTTTGGCGCGGCTGTGCCCGCGGCCTATTTTTGGCACACGGAGGCCCCTCGCAGTCTCTCGCCATTCCGAGTCCGCGGACGGTTGGCCAGCCCCACCCCCCAAGGCTATAGCCCACCCGTTTTTGTGGCCTTTTTCCACTGGACGAACTTGGCGCCCCGGCCTTCGGGCGGTTATTTTTGGGCGCGGCTGTTCCCGCGGCCTATTTTTGGCACACGGAGGCTCCTCGAAAAGTCTCGCGCCATTCCGAGTCCGGCGGACGAACTTGGCCAGCCCCACCCCCCAAGGCTATAGCCCACCCGTTTTTGTGGCCTTTTTCCGCTGGACGAACTTGGCGCCCCGGCCTTCGGGCGGTTATTTTTGGGCGCGGCTGTGCCCGCGGCCTATTTTTGGCACACGGAGACCCCTCGCAAAGTCTCGCGCCATTCCGAGTCCGGCGGACGAAGTTGGCCAGCCCCACCCCCCAAGGCTATAGCCCACCCGTTTTTGTGGCCTTTTTCCGCTGGACGAACTTGGCGCCCCGGCCTTCGGGCGGTTATTTTTGGGCGCGGCTGTGCCCGCGGCCTATTTTTGGCACACGGAGACCCCTCGCAAAGTCTCGCGCCATTCCGAGTCCGGCGGACGAAGTTGGCCAGCCCCACCCCCCAAGGCTATAGCCCACCCGTTTTTGTGGCCTTTTTCCGCTGGACGAACTTGGCGCCCCGGCCTTCGGGCGGTTATCTTTGGGCGCGGCTGTGTCTGTGGCCTATTTTTGGCACACGGAGGCCCCTCGCAAAGTCTCACGCCATTCCGAGTCCGGCGGACGATGTTGGCCAGCCCCACCCCCCAAGGCTATAGCCCACCCGTTTTTGTGGCCTTTTTCCGCTGGACGAACTTGGCGCCCCGGCCTTCGGGCGGTTATTTTTGGGCGCGGCTGTGCCCGCGATCTATTTTTCGCACACGGAGGCCCCTCGCAAAGTCTCGCGCCATTCCGAGTCCGGCGGACGAAGTTGGCCAGCCCCACCCCCCAAGGCTATAGCCCACCCGTTTTTGTGGCCTTTTTCCGCTGGACGAACTTGGCGCCCCGGCCTTCAGGCGGTTATTTTTGGGCGCGGCTGTGCCCGCGGCCTATTTTTGGCACACGGAGACCCCTCGCAAAGTCTCGCGCCATTCCGAGTCCGGCGGACGAAGTTGGCCAGCCCCACCCCCCAAGGCTATAGCCCACCCGTTTTTGTGGCCTTTTTCCGCTGGACGAACCAGGCGCCCCGGCCTTCGGGCGGTTATTTTTGGGCGCGGCTGTGCCCGTGGCCTATTTTTGGCACACAGAGGCCCCTCGCAAAGTCTCGCGCCATTCCGAGTCCGGCAGATGAAGTTGGCCAGCCCCACCCCCCAAGGCTATAGCCCACCCGTTTTTGTGGCCTTTTTCCGCTGGACGAACTTGGCGCCCCGGCCTTCGGGAGGTTATTTTTGGGCGCGGCTGTGCCCGCGGCCTATTTTTGGCACACGGAGGCCCCTCGCAAAGTCTCGCGCCATTCCGTGTCCGGCAGACGAAGTTGGCCAGCCCCACCCCCCAAGGCTATAGCCCACACGTTTTTGTGGCCTTTTTCCGCTGGACGAACTTGGCGCCCCGGCCTTCGGGCGGTTATTTTTGGGCGCGGCTGTGCCCACGGCCTATTTTTGGCACACGGAGGCCCCTCGCAAAGTCTCGCGCCATTCCGAGTCCGGCGGACGAAGTTGGCCAGCCCCACCCCCCAAGGCTATAGCCCACCCGTTTTTGTGGCCTTTTTCCGCTGGACGAACTTGGCGCCCCGGCCTTCGGGCGGTTATATTTGGGCGCGGCTGTGCCCGCGGCCTATTTTTGGCACACGGAGGCCCCTCGCAAAGTCTCGCAGCATTCCGAGTCCGGCGGACGAAGTTGGCCAGCCCCACCCCCCATGGCTATAGCCCACCCGTTTTTGTGGCCTTTTTCCGCTGGACGAACTTGGCGCCCCGGCCTTCGGGCGGTTATCTTTGGGCGCGGCTGTGTCTGTGGCCTATTTTTGGCACACGGAGGCCCCTCGCAAAGTCTCGCGCCATTCCGAGTCCGGCGGACGATGTTGGCCAGCCCCACCCCCCAAGGCTATAGCCCACCCGTTTTTGTGGCCTTTTTCCGCTGGACGAACTTGGCGCCCCGGCCTTCGGGCGGTTATTTTTGGGCGCGGCTGTGCCCGCGGCCTATTTTTGGCACACGGAGGCCGCTCGCAAAGTCTCGCGCCATTCCGAGTCCGGCGGACGAAGTTGGCCGGCCCCACCCCCAAGGCTATAGCCCACCCGTTTTTGTGGCCTTTTTCCGCTGGACGAACTTGGCGCCCCGGCCTTCGGGCGGTTATTTTTTAGCGCGGCTGTGCCCGCGGCCTATTTTTGGCACACGGAGGCCCCTCGCAAAGTCTCGCGCCATTCCGATTCCGGCGGACGAAGTTGGCCAGCCCCACCCCCCAAGGCTATAGCCCACCCGTTTTTGTGGCCTTTTTCCGCTGGACGAACTTGGCGCCCCGGCCTTCGGTCGGTTATATTTGGGCGCGGCTGTGCCCGCGGCCTATTTTTGGCACACGGAGGCCCCTCGCAAAGTCTCGCGCCATTCCGAGTCCGGCGGACGAAGATGTCCAGCCCCACCCCCCAAGGCTATAGCCCACCCGTTTTTGTGGCCTTTTTCCGCTGGACGAACTTGGCGCCCCGGCCTTCGAGCGGTTATCTTTGGGCGCGGCTGTGTCTGCGGCCTATTTTTGGCACACGGAGGCCCCTCGCAAAGTATCGCGCCATTCCGAGTCCGGCGGACGAAGTTGGCCAGCCCCACCCCCCAAGGCTATAGCCCACCCGTTTTTGTGGCCTTTTTCCGCTGGACGAACTTGGCGCCCCGGCCTTCGGGCGGTTATTTTTAGGCGCGGCTGTGCCCGCGGCCTATTTTTGGCACACGGAGGCCGCTCGCAAAGTCTCGCGCCATTCCGAGTCCGGCGGACGAAGTTGGCCAGCCCCACCCCCCAAGGCTATAGCCCACCCGTTTTTGTGGCCTTTTTCCGCTGGGCGAATTTGGCGCCCCGGCCTTCGGGCGGTTATTTTTGGGCGCGGCTGTGTCCGCGGCCTATTTTTGGCGAACGGAGGCCCCTCGTAAAGTCTCGCGCCATTCCGAGTCCGGCGGACGAAGTTGGCCAGCCCCACCCCCCAAGGCTATAGCCCACCCGTTTTTGTGGCCTTTTTCCGCTTGACGAACTTGGCGCCCCGGCCTTCGGGCGGTTATTTTTGGGCGCGGCTGTGTCCGTGGTTTATTTTTGGCACACGGAGGCCCCTCGCAAAGTCTCGCTCCATTCCGAGTCCGGCGGACGAAGTTGGCCAGCCCCACCCTCCAAGGCTATAGCCCACCCGTTTTTGTGGCCTTTTTCCGCTGGACGAACTTGGCGCAACGGCCTTCGGGCGGTTATTTTTTGGCGCGGCTGTGCCCGCGGCCTATTTTTGGCACACGGAGGCCCCTCGCAAAGTCTCGCGCCATTCCGATTCCGGCGGACGAAGTTGGCCAGCCCCACCCCCCAAGGCTATAGCCCACCCGTTTTTGTGGCCTTTTTCCGCTGGACGAACTTGGCGCCCGGCCTTCGGGCGGTTATTTTTGGGCGCGGCTGTGCCCGCGGCCTATTTTTGGCACACGGAGGCCCCTCGCAAAGTCTCGCGCCATTCCGAGTCCGGCGGACGAAGTTGGCCAGCCCCACCCCCCAAGGCAATAGCCCACCCGTTTTTGTGGCCTTTTTCCGCTGGATGAACTTGGCGCCCCGGCCTACGGGCGGTTATTTTCGGGCGCGGCTGTGCCCGTGGCCTATTTTTGGCACACGGAGGCCCCTCGCAAAGTCTCGCGCCATTCCGAGTCCGGCGGACGAAGTTGGGCAGCCCCACCCTCCAAGGCTATAGCCCACCCGTTTTTGTGGCCTTTTTCCGCTGGACGAACTTGGCGCCCCGGCCTTCGGGCGGTTATTTTTGGGCGCGGCTGTGGCCGCGGCCTATTTTTGGCACACGGAGGCCCCTCGCAAAGTCTCGCGCCATTCCGAGTCCGGCGGACGAAGTTGGCCTGCCCCACCCCCCAAGGCTATAGCCCACCCGTTTTTGTGGCCTTTTTCCGCTGGACGAACATGGTGCCCCGGCCTTCGGGCGGTTATTTTTGGGCGCGGCTGTGCCCGTGGACTATTTTTGGCACACGGAGGCCCCTCGCAAAGTCTCGCGCCATTCCGAGTCCGGCGGACGAAGTTGGCCAGCCCCACCCCCCAAGGCTATAGCCCACCCGTTTTTGTGGCCTTTTTCCGCTGGACGAACTTGGCGCCCCGGCCTTCGGGCGGTTATTTTTGGATGCGGCTGTGTCCGCGGCCTATTTTTGGCACACGGAGACCCTCGCAAAGTCTCGCGCCATTCCGAGTCCGGCGGACGAAGTTGGCCAGCCCCACCCCCCAAGGCTATAGCCTACCCGTATTTGTGGCCTTTTTCCGCTGGACGAACTTGGCGCCCCGGCCTTCGGGGGGTTATTTTTGGGCGCGGCTGTGCCCGCGGCCTATTTTTGGCACACGGAGGCCCCTCGCAAAGTCTCGCGCCATTCCGAGTCCGGCGGACGAAGTTGGCCAGCCCCACCCCCCAAGGCTATAGCCCACCCGTTTTTGTGGCCTTTTTCCACTGGACGAACTTGGCGCCCCGGCCTTCGGGCGGTTATTTTTGGGCGCGGCTGTGTCTGTGGTTTATTTTTGGCACACGGAGGCCCCTAGCAAAGTCTCGCGCTATTCCGAGTCCGGCGGACGAAGTTGGGCAGCCCCACCCCCCAAGGCTATAGCCCACCCGTTTTTGTGGCCTTTTTCCGCTGGATGAACTTGGCGCCCCGGCCTACGGGCGGTTATTTTTTGGCGCGGCTGTGCCCGCGGCCTATTTTTGGCACACGGAGGCCCCTCGCAAAGTCTCGCGCCATTCCGATTCCGGCGGACGAAGTTGGCCAGCCCCACCCCCCAAGGCTATAGCCCACCCGTTTTTGTGGCCTTTTTCCGCTGGACGAACTTGGCGCCCCGGCCTTCGGGCGGTTATATTTGGGCGCGGCTGTGACCGTGGCCTATTTTTGGCACACGGAGGCCCCTCGCAAAGTCTCGCGCCATTCCGAGTCCGGCGGACGAAGTTGGCCAGCCCCACCCCCCAAGGCAATAACCCCCCCCGTTTTTGTGGCCTTTTCCGCGGGAAGAACTTGGCGCCCGGCCTACGGGCGGTTATTTTCGGCGCGGCTGTGCCCGTGCCTATTTTTGGCACACGGAGGCCCCTCGAAAAGTGTCGCGCCATTCCGAGTCCGGCGGACGAAGTTGGGCAGCCCCACCCTTCAAGGCTATAGGCCACCCGTTTTTGTGGCTTTTTTCCGCTGGGCGAACTTGGCGCCCGGCCTTCGGGCGGTTATTTTTGGCGCGGCTGTGGCCGCGCCTATTTTTGGCACACGGAGGCCCCTCGCAAAGTCTCGCGCCATTCCGAGTCCGGCGGACGAAGTGGGCCAGCCCCACCCCCAAGGCTATAGCCCACCCTTTTTTGTGGCATTTTTCCGCTGGACGAACTTGGCGCCCCGGCCTTCGTGCGGTTATTTTTGGGCGCGACTGTGCCCGCGGCCTATTTTTGGCACACGGAGGCCCCTCGCAAAGTCCCGCGCCATTCCGAGTCCGGCGGACGAAGTTGGCCAGCCCCACCCCCCACGGCTATAGCCCACCCGTTTTTGTGGCCATTTTCCGCTGGACGAACCTTGGGCCCCGGCCTTCGGGCGGTTATTTTTGGGCGCGGCTGTGCCCGCGGCCTATTTTTGGCACACGGATGCCCCTCGCAAAGTCTCGCGCCATTCCGAGTCCGGCGGACGAAGTTGGCCAGCCCCACCCCCCAAGGCTATAGCCCACCCGTTTTTGTGCCCTTTTTCCGCTGGACGAACTTGCCGCCCCGGCCTTCGGGCGGCTATTTTTGGGCGCGTCTGTGCCCGCGGCCTATTTTTGGCACACGGAGGCCCCTCGTAAAGTCTCGCGCCATTCCGAGTCCGGCGGACGAAGTGGGCCAGCCCCACCCCCCAAAGCTATAGCCCACCCGTTTTTGTGGCCTTTTTCCGCTGGACGAACTTGGCGCCCCGGCCTTCGGGCGGTTATTTTTGGGCGCGGCTGTGCCCGCGGCCTATTTTTGGCACACGGAGGCCCCTCGCAAAGTCTCCGCCATTCCGAGTCCGGCGGACGAAGTTGGCCAGCCCCACCCGCCAAGGCTATAGCCCACCCGTTTTTGTGGCCTTTTTCCGCTGGACGAACTTGGTGCCCCGGCCTACGGGCGGTTATTTTTGGGCGCGGCTGTGTCCTCGGCCTATTTTTGGCACACGGGGGCCCCTCGCAAAGTCTCGTGCCATTCCGAGTCCGGCGGACGAAGTTGGCCAGCCCCACCCCCCAAGGCTATAGCCCACCCGTTTTTGTGGCATTTTTCCGCTGGACGAACGTGGCGCTCCGGCCTTCGGGCGGTTATTTTTGGGCGCGGCTGTGCCCGCGGCCTATTTTTGGCACACGGAGGCCCCTCGCAAAGTCTCGCGCCATTCCGAGTACGGCGGACGAAGTTGGCCAACCCCACCCCCCAAGGCTATAGCCCACCCGTTTTTGTGGCCTTTTTCCGCTGGACGAACTTGGCGCCCCGGCCTTCGGGCGGTTATTTTTGGGCGCGGCTGTGCCCGCGTCCTATTTTTGGCACACGGAGGCCCCTCGCAAAGTCTCCGCCATTCCGAGTCCGGCGGACGAAGTTGGCCCGCCCCACCCCCCAAGGCTATAGCCCACCCATTTTTGTGGCCTTTTTCCGCTGGACGAACTTGGCGCCCCGGCCTTCGGGCGGTTCTTTTTGGGCGCGGCTGTGCCGGTGGCCTATTTTTGGCACACGGAGGCCCCTCGCACAGTCTCGCGCCATTCCGAGTCCGGCGGACGAAGTTGGCCAGCCCCACCCCCCAAGGCTATAGCCCACCCGTTTTTGTGGCCTTTTTCCGCTGGACGAACTTGGCGCCCCGGCCTTCGGGCGGTTATTTTTGGGCGCGGCTGTGCCCGCGGCCTATTTTTGGCACACGGAGGCCCCTCGCAAAGTCTCGTGCCATTCCGAGTCCGGCGGACGAAGTTGGCCAGCCCCACCCCCCAAGGCTATAGCCCACCCGTTGTTGTGGCCTTTTTCCGCTGGACGAACTTGGCGCCCCGGCCTTCGGCAGGTTATTTTTGGGCACGGCTGTGCCCGCGGCCTATTTTTGGCACACGGAGGCCCCTCGCAAAGTCTCCGCCATTCCGAGTCCGGCGGACGAAGTTGGCCAGCCCCACCCGCCAAGGCAATAGCCCACCCGTTTTTGTGGCCTTTTTCCGCTGGACGAACTTGGCGCCCCGGCCTTCGGGCGGTTATTTTTGGGCGCGGCTGTGGCCGGGGGCTTATTTTGGCACACGGTTGGCCCTCCCAAACTCACGCGCCATTCCGAGTCCGGCGGACGAAGTTGGCCAGCCCCACCCCCCAAGGCTATAGCCCACCCTTTTTTGTGGCATTTTTCCGCTGGACGAACTTGGCGCCCCGGCCTTCGTGCGGTTATTTTTGGGCGCGACTGTGCCCGCGGCCTATTTTTGGCACACGGAGGCCCCTCGCAAAGTCTCCGCCATTCCGAGTCCGCGGACGGTTGGCCAGCCCCACTCCCAAGGCTATAGCCCACCCGTTTTTGTGGCCTTTTTCCGCTGGGACGAACTTGGCGCCCGGCCTTCGGGCGGTTATTTTTGGGCGCGGCTGTGCCCGCGGCCTATTTTTGGCACACGGAGGCCCCTCGCAAAGTCTCCGCCATTCCGAGTCCGGCGGACGAAGTTGGCCAGCCCCACCCGCCAAGGCTATAGCCCACCCGTTTTTGTGGCCTTTTTCCGCTGGACGAACTTGGTGCCCCGGCCTACGGGCGGTTATTTTTGGGCGCGGCTGTGTCCTCGGCCTATTTTTGGCACACGGGGGCCCCTCGCAAAGTCTCGTGCCATTCCGAGTCCGGCGGACGAAGTTGGCCAGCCCCACCCCCCAAGGCTATAGCCCACCCGTTTTTGTGGCCTTTTTCCGCTGGACGAACGTGGCGCCCCGGCCTACGGGCGGTTATTTTTGGGCGCGGCTGTGCCCGCGGCCTATTTTTGGCACACGGAGGCCCCTCGCAAAGTCTCGCGCCATTCCGAGTACGGCGGACGAAGTTGGCCAACCCCACCCCCCAAGGCTATAGCCCACCCGTTTTTGTGGCCTTTTTCCGCTGGACGAACTTGGCGCCCCGGCCTTCGGGCGGTTATTTTTGGGCGCGGCTGTGCCCGCGTCCTATTTTTGGCACACGGAGGCCCCTCGCAAAGTCTCCGCCATTCCGAGTCCGGCGGACGAAGTTGGCCCGCCCCACCCCCCAAGGCTATAGCCCACCCATTTTTGTGGCCTTTTTCCGCTGGACGAACTTGGCGCCCCGGCCTTCGGGCGGTTATTTTTGGGCGCGGCTGTGCCGGCGGCCTATTTTTGGCACACGGAGGCCCCTCGCAAAGTCTCGCGCCATTCCGAGTCCGGCGGACGAAGTTGGCCAGCCCCACCCCCCAAGGCTATAGCCCACCCGTTTTTGTGGCCTTTTTCCGCTGGACGAACTTGGCGCCCCGGCCTTCGGGCGGTTATTTTTGGGCGCGGCTGTGCCCGCGGCCTATGTTTTGGCACACGGAGGCCCCTCGCAAAGTCTCGTGCCATTCCGAGTCCAGCGGACGAAGTTGGCCAGCCCCACCCGCCAAGGCTATAGCCCACCCGTTTTTGTGGCCTTTTTCCGCTGGACGAACTTGGCGCCCCGGTCTTCGGGCGGTTATTTTTGGGCGCGGCTGTGCCCGCGGCCTATTTTTGGCAAACGGAGGCCCCTCGCAAAGTCTCGCGCCATTCCGAGTCCGGCGGACGGTTGGCCAGCCCCACCCGCCAAGGCTATAGCCCACCCGTTTTTGTGGCCTTTTTCCGCTGGACGAACTTGGCGCCCGGCCTTCGGGCGGTTATTTTTGGCGCGGCTGTGCCCTTGCCTATTTTTGGCACACGGAGGCCCCTCGCAAAGTCTCCGCCATTCCGAGTCCGGCGGACGAAGTTGGCCAGCCCCACCCGCCAAGGCTATAGCCCACCCGTTTTTGTGGCCTTTTTCCGCTGGACGAACTTGGTGCCCCGGCCTACGGGCGGTTATTTTTGGGCGCGGCTGTGTCCTCGGCCTATTTTTGGCACACGGGGGCCCCTCGCAAAGTCTCGTGCCATTCCGAGTCCGGCGGACGAAGTTGGCCAGCCCCACCCCCCAAGGCTATAGCCCACCCGTTTTTGTGGCATTTTTCCGCTGGACGAACGTGGCGCTCCGGCCTTCGGGCGGTTATTTTTGGGCGCGGCTGTGCCCGCGGCCTATTTTTGGCACACGGAGGCCCCTCGCAAAGTCTCGCGCCATTCCGAGAACGGCGGACGAAGTTGGACAACCCCACCCCCCAAAGCCAAAGCCCACCCGTTTTTTTGGCGTTTTTCAGCTGGACGAACATGGCGCCCGGCCTTCGGGCGGTTATTTTGGGCGCGGCTGTGCCCGCGTCCTATTTTTGGCACACGGAGGCCCCTCGCAAAGTCTCCGCCATTCCGAGTCCGGCGGGACAAAGTTGGCCCGCCCCACCCCCAAGGCTATAGCCCACCCATTTTTGTGGCCTTTTTCCGCTGGGACGAACTTGGCGCCCGGCCTTCGGGCGGTTATTTTGGGCGCGGCTGTGCCGGCGTCCTATTTTTGGCACACGGAGGCCCCTCGAAAAGTCTCGCGCCATTCCGAGTCCGGCGGACGAAGTTGGCCAGCCCCACCCCCCAAAGCTATAGCCCACCCGGTTTTGTGGCCTTTTTACGCTGGACGAACATTGCGCCCGGCCTTGGGCGGTTATTTTTGGCGCTGTGCTGTGCCCGTGGCCTATTTTTGGCATACGGAGGCCCCTCGTAAAGTCTCGCGCCATTCCGAGTCCGGCGGACGAAGTGGGCCAGCCCCACCCCCCAAAGCTATAGCCCACCCGTTTTTGTGGCCTTTTTCCGCTGGACGAACTTGGCGCCCGGCCTTCGGGCGGTTATTTTTGGGCGCGGCTGTGGCCGCAGCCTATTTTTGGCACACGGAGGCCCCTCGCAAAGTCTCGCGCCATTCCGAGTCCGGCGGACGAAGTTGGCCAGCCCCACCCCCCAAGGCTATAGCCCACCCTTTTTTGTGGCATTTTTCCGCTGGACGAACTTGGCGCCCCGGCCTTCGTGCGGTTATTTTTGGGCGCGACTGTGCCCGCGGCCTATTTTTGGCACACGGAGGCCCCTCGCAAAGTCCCGCGCCATTCCGAGTCCGGCGGACGAAGTTGGCCAGCCCCACTCCCCAAGGCTATAGCCCACCCGTTTTTGTGGCCTTTTTCCGCTGGACGAACTTGGCGCCCCGGCCTTCGGGCGGTTATTTTTGGGCGCGGCCTTGCCTGCGGCCTATTTTTGGCACACGGAGGCCACTCGCAAAGTCTCCGCCATTCCGAGTCCGGCGGACGAAGTTGGCCAGCCACAGCCCCCAAGGCTATAGCCCACCCGTTTTTGTGGCCTTTTTCCGCTGGACGAACTTGGCACCCCGGCCTTCGGGCGGTTATTTTAGGGCGCGGCTGTGTCCTCGGCCTATTTTTGGCACACGGAGGCCCCTCGCAAAGTCTCGCGCCATTCCGAGTCCGGCGGACGAAGTTGGCCAGCCCCACCCCCCAAGGCTATAGCCCACCCGTTTTTGTGGCATTTTTCCGCTGGACGAACTTGGCGCCCCGGCCTTCGGGCGGTTATTTTTGGGCGCGGCTGTGCCGTAGGCCTATTTTTGGCACACGGAGGCCCCTCGCAAAGTCTCGCGCCATTCCGAGTCCGGCGGACGAAGTTGGCCAGCCCCACCCCCCAAGGCTATAGCCCACCCTTTTTTGTGGCATTTTTCCGCTGGACGAACTTGGCGCCCGGCCTTAGGGCGGTTATTTTTGGGCGCGGCTGTGCCCTCGGCCTATTTTTGGCACACGGAGGCCCCTCGCAAAGTCTCGCGCCATTCCGAATCCGGCGGACGAAGTTGGCCAGCCCCACCCCCCAAGGCTATAGCCCACCCGTTTTTGTGGCCTTTTTCCGCTGGACGAACTTGGCGCCCCGGCCTTCGGGAGGTTATTTTTGGGCGCGGCTGTGCCCGCGGCCTATTTTTGACACACGGAGGCCCCTCGCAAAGTCTCACGCCATTCCGAGTCCGGCGGACGAAGTGGGCCAGCCCCACCCCCCAAGGCTATAGCCCACCCGTTTTTGTGGCCTTTTTCCGCTGGACGAACTTGGCGCCCCGGCCTTCGGGCGGTTATTTTTGGGCGCGGCCTTGCCCGCGGCCTATTTTTGGCACACGGAGGCCACTCGCAAAGTCTCCGCCATTCCGAGTCCGGCGGACGAAGTTGGCCAGCCACAGCCCCCAAGGCTATAGCCCACCCGTTTTTGTGGCCTTTTTCCGCTGGACGAACTTGGCACCCCGGCCTTCGGGCGGTTATTTTTGGGCGCGGCTGTGCCCGCGGCCTATTTTCGGCACACGGAGGCCACTCGCAAAGTCTCCGCCATTCCGAGTCTGGCGGACGAAGTCGGCCAGCCCCACCCCCCAAGGCTATAGCCCACCCGTTTTGTGGCCTTTTTCCGCTGGACGAACTTGGCGCCCCGGCCTTCGGGCGGTTATTTTTGGGCGCGGCTGTGTCCTCGGCCTAGTTTTGGCACACGGAGGCCCCTCGCAAAGTCTCGCGCCATTCCGAGTCCGGCGGACGAAGTTGGCCAGCCCCACCCCCCAAGGCTATAGCCCACCCGTTTTTGTGGCATTTTTCCGCTGGCCGAACTTGGCGCCCCGGCCTTCGGGCGGTTATTTTTGGGCGCGGCTGTGCCGTAGGCCTATTTTTGGCACACGGAGGCCCCTCGCAAAGTCTCGCGCCATTCCGAGTCCGGCGGACGAAGTTGGCCAGCCCCACCCCCCAAGGCTATAGCCCACCCGTTTTTGTGGCCTTTGTCCGCTGGACGAACTTTGCGCCCCGGCCTTCGGGGGGTTATTTTTGGGCGCGGCTGTGCCCGCGGCCTATTTTTGGCACACGGAGGCCCCTCGCAAAGTCTCGCACCATTCCGAGTCCGGCGGACGAAGTTGGCCAGCCCCACCCCTCAAGGCTATAGCCTACCCGTTTTTGTGGCATTTTTGCGTTGGACGAACTTGGCGCCCCGGCTTTCGGCGGTTATTTTTGGGCGCGGCTGTGCCCGCAGCCTATTTTTGGCACACGGAGGCCCCTCGCAAAGTCTCGCGCCATTCCGAGTCCGGCGGACGAAGTTGGCCAGCCCCACCCCCCAAGGCTATATAGCCCACCCGTTTTTGTGGCATTTTTCCGCTGGACGAACTTGGCGCCCCGGCCTTCGGGCGGTTATTTTTGGGCGCGGCTGTGGCCGCGGCCTATTTTTGGCACACGGAGGCCCCTCGCAAAGTCCCGCGCCATTCCGACTCCGGTGGACGAAGTTGGCCAGCCCCACCCCCCAAGGCTATAGCCCACCCGTTTTTGTGGCCTTTTTCCGCTGGACGAACTTGGCGCGCCGGCCTTCGAGCGGTTATTTTTGGGCGCGGCTGTGCCCGCGGCCTATTTTTGGCACACGGAGGCCCCTCGCAAAGTCTCGCGCCATTCCGAGTCCGGCGGACGAAGTTGGCCAGCCCCACCCCCCAAGGCTATAGCCCACCCGTTTTTGTGGCCTTTTTCCGCTGGACGAACTTGGCGCCCCGGCCTTCAGGCGGTTATTTTTGGGCGCGGCTGTGCCCATGGCCTATTTTTGGCACATGGAGGCCCCTCGCAAAGTCTCGCGCCATTCCGAGTCCGGCGGACGAAGTGGGCCAGCCCCACCCCCCAAGGCTATAGCCCACCCGTTTTTGTGGCCTTTTTCCGCTGGACGAACTTGGCGCCCCGGCCTTCGGGCGGTTTTTTTGGGCGCGGCTGTGCGCGCGGCCTATTTTTGGCACACGGAGGCCCCTCGCAAAGTCTCCGCCATTCCGAGTCCGGCGGACGAAGTTGGCCAGCCCCACCCCCCAAGGCTATAGCCCACCCGTTTTTGTGGCCTTTTTCCGCTGGACGAACTTGGCGCCCCGGCGTTCGGGCGGTTATTTTTGGGCGCGGCTGTGGCCTCGGCCTATTTTTGGCACACGGAGGCCCCTCGCAAAGTCTCGCGCCATTCCGAGTCCGGCGGACGAAGTTGGCCAGCCCCACCCCCCAAGGCTATAGCCCACCCGTTTTTGTGGCATTTTTCCGCTGGACGAACTTGGCGCCCCGGCCTTCGGGAGGTTATGTTTGGGCGAGGCTGTGCCCGCGGCCTATTTTTGGCACACGGAGGCCCCTCGCAAAGTCTCGCGCCATTCCGAGTCCGGCGGACGAAGTGGGCCAGCCCCACCCCCCAAGGCTATAGCCAACCCTAAAATGTGGCCTTTTTCCGCTGGACGAACTTGGCGCCCCGGCCTTCGGGCGGTTATTTTTGGGCGCGGCTGTGCCCGCGGCCTATTTTTGGCACACGGAGGCCCCTCGCAAAGTCTCCGCCATTCCGAGTCCGGCGGACGAAGTTGGCCAGCCCCACCCCCCAAGGCTATAGCCCACCCATTTTTGTGGCCTTTTTCCGCTGGACGAACTTGGCGCCCCGGCCTTCGGGCGGTTATTTTTGGGCGCGGCTGTGTCCTCGGTCTATTTTTGGCACACGGAGGCCCCTCGCAAAGTCTCGCACCATTCCGAGTCCGGCGGACGAAGTTGGCCAGCCCCACCCCCCAAGGCTATAGCCCACCCGTTTTTGTGGCATTTTTCCGCTGGACGAACTTGGCGCCCCGGCCTTCGGGCGGTTATTTTTGGGCGCGGCTGTGTCCTCGGCCTATTTTTGGCACACGGAGGCCCCTCACAAAGTCTCGCGCCATTCCGAGTCCGGCGGACGAAGTTGGCCAGCCCCACCCCCCAAGGCTATAGCCCACCCGTTTTTGTGGCATTTTTCCGCTGGACGAACTTGGCGCCCCGGCCTTCGGGCGGTTATTTTTGGGCGCGGCTGTGCCGGCGGCCTATTTTTGGCACACGGAGGCCCCTCGCAAAGTCTCGCGCCATTCCGAGTCCGGCGGATGAAGTTGGCCAGCCCCACCCCCCAAGGCTATAGCCCACCCGTTTTTGTGGTATTTTTCCGCTGGACGAACTTGGCGCCCCGGCCTTCGGGCGGTTATTTTTGGGCGCGGCTGTGCCGACGGCCTATTTTTGGCACACGGAGGCCCCTCGCAAAGTCTCGCGCCATTCCGAGTCCGGCGGACGAAGTTGGCCAGCCCCACCCCCCAAGGCTATAGCCCACCCGTTTTTGTGGCCTTTTTCCGCTGGACGAATTGGCGGCCCGGCCTTCGGGCGGTTATTTTTTTTGCGCGTCCGTGCCCGCGGCCTATTTTTGTCACACGGAGGCGCCTCGCAAAGTCTCGCGCCATTCCGAGTCCGGCGGACGAAGTTGGCCAGCTCCACCCCTCAAGGCTATAGCCCACCCGTTATGTGGCCTTTTTCCGCTGGACGAACTTGGCGTCCCGGCCTTCGGGGTTATTTTTAGGCGCAGCTGTGCCCATGGCCTATTTTTGGCACACGGAGGCCCCTCGCAAAGTCTCACGCCATTCCGAGTCCGGCGGGCGAGGTTGGCCCGCCCCACCCCCCAAGGCTATAGCCTACCCGTTTTTGTGGCATTTTTGCGTTGGACGAACTTGGCGCCCGGCTTTGGCGGTTATTTTTGGGCGCGCCGTGCCCTTTGTGCATATTTTAGGCACACGGAGGCCCCTCGCAAAGTCTCGCGCCATTACGAGTCCGGCGGACCAGTTGGCCAGCCCCACCCCCCAAGGCTATAGCCCACCCGTTTTTGTGGCCTTTTTCCGCTGGACGAACTTGGCGCCCCGGCCTTCGGGCGGTTATTTTCGGGCGCGGCTGTGCCCGCGGCCTATTTTTGGCACACGGAGGCCCCTCGCAAAGTCTCGCGCCATTCCGAGTCCGGCGGACGGAGTGGGCCAGCCCCACCCCCCAAGGCTATAGCCCACCCGTTTTTGTGGCCTTTTTCCGCTGGACGAACTTGGCGCCCCGGCCTTCGGGCGGTTATTTTTGGGCGCGGCTGTGCCCGCGGCCTATTTTTGGCACATGGAGGCCCCTCACAAAGTCTCCGCCGTTCCGAGTCCGGCGGACGAAGTTGGCCAGCCCCACCCCCCAAGGCTATGCCCACCCGTTTTTGTGGCCTTTTTCCGCTGGACGAACTTGGCGCCCCGGCCTTCGGGCGGTTATTTTTGGGCGCGGCTGTGCCCGCGGCCTATTTTTGGCACACGGAGGCCCCTCGCAAAGTCTCCGCCATTCCGAGTCCGGCGGACGAAGTTGGCCAGCCCCACCCCCCAAGGCTATAGCCCACCCGTTTTTGTGGCCTTTTTCCGCTGGACGAACTTGGCGCCCCGGCCTTCGGGCGGTTATTTTTGGGCGCGGCTGTGTCCTCGGCCTATTTTTGGCACACGGAGGCCCCTCGCAAAGTCTCGCACCATTCCGAGTCCGGCGGACGAAGTTGGCCAGCCCCACCCCCCAAGGCTATAGCCCACCCGTTTTTGTGGCATTTTTCCGCTGGACGAACTTGGCGCCCCGGCCTTCGGGCGGTTATTTTTGGGCGCGGCTGTGACCTCGGCCTATTTTTGGCACACGGAGGGCCCTCGCAAAGTCTCGCGCCATTCCGAGTCCGGCGGACGAAGTTGGCCAGCCCCACCCCCCAAGGCTATAGCCCACCCGTTTTTGTGGCAATTTACGCAGGACGAACTTGGCGCCCCAGCCTTCGGGCGGTTATTTTTGGGCGCGGCTGTGCAGCGGCCTATTTTTGGCACACGGAGGCCCCTCGCAAAGTCTCGCGCCATTCCGAGTCCGGCGGATGAAGTTGGCCAGCCCCACCCCCCAAGGCTATAGCCCACCCGTTTTTGTGGCATTTTTCCGCTGGACGAACTTGGCGCCCCGGCCTTCGGGCGGTTATTTTTGGGCGCGGCTGTGCCGGCGGCCTATTTTTGGCACACGGAGGCCCCTCGCAAAGTCTCGCGCCATTCCGAGTCCGGCGGACGAAGTTGGCCAGCCCCACCCCCCAAGGCTATAGCCCACCCGTTTTTGTGGCCTTTTTCCGCTGGACGAACTTGGCGCCCCGGCCTTCGGGCGGTTATTTTTGTGCGCGTCTGTGCCCGCGGCCTATTTTTGGCACACGGAGGCCCCTCGCAAAGTCTCGCGCCATTCCGAGTCCGGCGGACGAAGTTGGCCAGCTCCACCCCCCAAGGCTATAGCCCACCCGTTTTTGTGGCCTTTTTCCGCTGGACGAACTTGGCGCCCCGGCCTTCGGGGGGTTATTTTTGGGCGCAGCTGTGCCCGCGGCCTATTTTTGGCACACGGAGGCCCCTCGCAAAGTCTCGCGCCATTCCGAGTCCGGCGGACGAAGTTGGCCAGCCCCACCCCTCAAGGCTATAGCCTACCCGTTTTTGTGGCATTTTTGCGTTGGACGAACTTGGCGCCCCGGCTTTCGGCGGTTATTTTTGGGCGCGGCCGTGCCCGCGGCATATTTTAGGCACACGGAGGCCCCTCGCAAAGTCTCGCGCCATTCCGAGTCCGGCGGACGAAGTTGGTCAGCCCCACCCCCCAAGGCTATAGCCCACCCGTTTTTGTGGCCTTTTTCCGCTGGACGAACTTGGCGCCCCGGCCTTCGGGAGGTTATTTTCGGGCGCGGCTGTGCCCGCGGCCTATTTTTGGCACACGGAGGCCCCTCGCAAAGTCTCGCGCCATTCCGAGTCCGGCGGACGAAGTGGGCCAGCCCCACCCCCCAAGGCTATAGCCCACCCGTTTTTGTGGCATTTTTCCGCTGGACGAACTTGGCGCCCCGGCCTTCGGGCGGTTATTTTTGGGCGCGGCTGTGCCCGCGGCCTATTTTTGGCACATGGAGGCCCCTCACAAAGTCTCCGCCGTTCCGAGTCCGGCGGACGAAGTTGGCCAGCCCCACCCCCCAAGGCTATGCCCACCCGTTTTTGTGGCCTTTTTCCGCTGGACGAACTTGGCGCCCCGGCCTTCGGGCGGTTATTTTTGGGCGCGGCTGTGTCCTCGGCCTATTTTTGGCACACGGAGACCCCTCGCAAAGTCTCGCGCCATTCCGAGTCCGGCGGACGAAGTTGGCCAGCCCCACCCCCCAAGGCTATAGCCCACCCGTTTTTGTGGCATTTTTCCGCTGGACGAACTTGGCGCCCCGGCCTTCGGGCGATTATTTTTGGGCGCGGCTGTGCCCGCGGCCTATTTTTGGCACACGGAGGCCCCTCACAAAGTCTCCGCCATTCCGAGTCCGGCGGACGAAGTTGGCCAGCCCCACCCCCCAAGGCTATGCCCACCCGTTTTTGTGGCCTTTTTCCGCTGGACGAACTTGGCGCCCCGGCTTTCGGTGGTTATTTTTGGGCGCGGCTGTGCCCGCAGCCTATTTTTGGCACACGGAGGCCCCTCGCAAAGTCTCGCGCCATTCCGAGTCCGGCGGACGAAGTTGGCCAGCCCCACCCCCCAAGGCTATAGCCCACCCGTTTTTGTGGCATTTTTCCGCTGGACGAACTTGGCGCCCCGGCCTTCGGGCGGTTATTTTTGGGCGCGGCTGTGCCCGCGGCCTATTTTTGGCACACGGAGGCCCCTCGCAAAGTCCCGCGCCATTCCGAGTCCGGCGGACGAAGTTGGCCAGCCCCACTCCCCAAGGCTATAGCCCACCCGTTTTTGTGCCTTTTTCCGCTGGACGAACTTAGCGCCCCGGCCTTCGGGCGGTTATTTTTGGGCGCGGCTGTGCCCGCGGCCTATTTTTGGCTCACGGATACCCCTCGCAAAGTCTCGCGCCATTCCGAGTCCGGCGGACGAAGTGGGCCAGCCCCACCCCCCAAGGCTATAGCCCACCCGTTTTTGTGGCCTTTTTCCGCTGGACGAACTTGGCGCCCCGGCCTTCGGGCGGTTATTTTTGGGCGCGGCTGTGCCCGCGGCCTATTTTTGGCACACGGAGGCCCCTCGCAAAGTCCCGCGCCATTCCGAGTCCGGCGGACGAAGTTGGCCAGCCCCACTCCCCAAGGCTATATCCCACCCGTTTTTGTGCCTTTTTCCGCTGGACGAACTTAGCGCCCCGGCCTTCGGGCGGTTATTTTTGGGCGCGGCTGTGCCCGCGGCCTATTTTTGGCTCACGGATACCCCTCGCAAAGTCTCGCGCCATTCCGAGTCCGGCGGACGAAGTTGGCCAGCCCCACCCCCCAAGGCTATAGCCCACCCGTTTTTGTGGCATTTTTCCGCTGGACGAACTTGGCGCCCCGGCCTTCGGGCGGTTATTTTTGGCGACGGCTGTGCCAGCGGATTTTTTTGGCACACACGGAGTCCCCTCGCAAAGTCTCGCACCATTCCGAGTCCGGCGGACGAAGTGGGCCAGCCCCACCCCCCAAGGCTATAGCCCACCCGTTTTTGTGGCCTTTTTCCGCTGGACGAACTTGGCGCCCCGGCCTTCGGGCGGTTATTTTTGGGCGCGGCTGTGCCCGCGGCCTATTTTTGGCACACGGAGGCCCCTCGTAAAGTCTCCGCCATTCCGAGTCCGGCGGACGAAGTGGGCCAGCCCCCCCCCCCAAGGCTATAGCCCACCCGTTTTTGTGGCCTTTTTCCGCTGGACGAACTTGGCGCCCCGGCCTACGGGCGGTTATTTTTGGGCGCGGCTGTGTCCTCGGCCTATTTTTGGCACACGGAGGTCCCTCGCAAAGTCTCGCGCCATTCCGAGTCCGGCGGATGAAGTTGGCCAGCCCCACCCCCCAAGGCTATAGCCCACCCGTTTTTGTGGCATTTTTCCGCTGGACGAACTTGGTGCCCCGGCCTTCGGGCGGTTATTTTTGGGCGCGGCTGTGCCGGCGGCCTATTTTTGGCACACGGAGGCCCCTCGCAAAGTCTCGCGCCGTTCCGAGTCCGGCGGACGAAGTTGGCCAGCCCCACCCCCCAAGGCTATAGCCCACCCGTTTTTGTGGCATTTTTCCGCTGGACGAACTTGGCGCCCCGGCCTTCGGGCGGTTATTTTTGGGCGCGGCTGTGCCGGCGGCCTATTTTTGGCACACGGAGGCCCCTCGCAAAGTCTCGCGCCATTCCGAGTCCGGCGGACGAAGTTGGCCAGCCCCACCCCCCAAGGCTATAGCCCACCCGTTTTTGTGGCCTTTTTCCGCTGGACGAACTTGGCGCCCCGGACTTCGGGCGGCTATTTTTGGGCTCGGCTGTGCCCGCGGCCTATTTTTGGCACACGGAGGCCCCTCGCAAAGTCTCGCACCATTCCGAGTCCGGCGGACGAAGTGGGCCAGCCCCACCCCCCAAGGCTATAGCCCACCCGGTTTTGTGGCCTTTTTCCGCTGGACGAACTTGGCGCCCCGCCCTAGGGGCGGTAATTTTTGGGCGCGGCTGTGCCCGCGGCCTATTTTTGGCACACGGAGGCCCCTCGTAAAGTCTCCGCCATTCCGAGTCCGGCGGACGAAGTGGGCCAGCCCCCCCCCCCCAAGGCTATAGCCCACCCGTTTTTGTTGCCTTTTTCCGCTGGACGAACTTGGCGCCCCGGCCTATGGGCGGTTATTTTTGGGCGCGGCTGTGCCCGCGGCCTATTTTTGGCACACGGAGGCCCCTCGCAAAGTCCCGCACCATTCCAAGTCCGGCGGACGAAGTTGGCCAGCCCCACTCCCCAAGGCTATAGCCCACCCGTTTTTGTGCCTTTTTCCGCTGGACGAACTTAGCGCCCCGGCCTTCGGGCGGTTATTTTTGGGCGCGGCTGTGCCCGCGGCCTATTTTTGGCTCACGGATACCCCTCGCAAAGTCTCGCGCCATTCCGAGTCCGGCGGACGAAGTTGGCCAGCCCCACCCCCCAAGGCTATAGCCCACCCGTTTTTGTGGCCTTTTTCCGCTGGACGAACTTGGCGCCCCGGCCTTCGGGCGGTTATTTTTGGGCGCGGCTGTGCCCGCGGCCTATTTTTGGCACACGGAGGCCCCTAGCAAAGTCTCGCGCCATTCCGAGGCCGGCGGACGAAGTGGGCCAGCCCCACCCCCAAAGGCTATAGCCCACCCGTTTTTGTGGCCTTTTTCCGCTGGACGAACTTGGCGCCCCGGCCTTCGGGCGGTTATTTTTGGGCGCGGCTGTGCCTGCGGCCTATTTTGGCAAACGGCGGCCCCTGGTAACGTCTCCGCCTTTCCGTGTCCGGCGGACCAGTGGGCCACCCCCCAAGGCTATAGCCCACCCGTTTTTGTGGCCTTTTTCCGCTGGACGAACTTGGCGCCCCGGCCTTTGGGGGGTTATTTTTGGGCGCGGCTGTGCCCGCGGCCTATTTTTGGCACACGGAGGCCCCTCGCAAAGTCTCGCGCCATTCCGAGTCCGGCGGACGAAGTCGGCCAGCCCCACCCCTCAAGGCTATAGCCTACCCGTTTTTGTGGCATTTTTGCGTTGGGCGAACTTGGCGCCCCGGCTTTCGGCGGTTATTTTTGGGCGCGGCTGTGCCCGCGGCCTATTTTTGGCACACGGAGGCCCCTCGCAAAGTCTCGCGCCATTCCGAGTCCGGCGGACGAAGTTGGCCAGCCCCACCCCCCAAGGCTATAGCCCACCCGTTTTTGTGGCATTTTTCCGCTGGACGAACTTGGCGCCCCGGCCTTCGGGCGGTTATTTTTGGGCGGCTGTGCCCGGGCTGGCCTATTTTTGGCACACGGAGGCCCCTCGCAAAGTCTCGCGCCATTCCGAGTCCGGCGGACGAAGTTGGCCAGCCCCACCCCCCAAGGCTATAGCCCACCCGTTTTTGTGGCCTTTTTCCGCTGGACGAACCTTGCGCCCCGGCCTTCGGGCGGTTATTTTTGGGCGCGTCTGTGCCCGCGGCCTATTTTTGGCACACGGAGGCCCCTCGCAAAGTCTCGCGCCATTCCGAGTCCGGCGGACGAAGTTGGCCAGCTCCACCCCCCAAGGCTATAGCCCACCCGTTTTTGTGGCCTTTTTCCGCTGGACGAACTTGGCGCCCCGGCCTTCGGGGGGTTATTTTTGGGCGCGGCTGTGCCCGCGGCCTATTTTTGGCACACGGAGGCCCCTCGCAAAGTCTCGCACCATTCCGAGTCCGGCGGACGAAGTTGGCCAGCCCCACCCCTCAAGGATATAGCCTACCCGTTTTTGTGGCATTTTTGCGTTGGACGAACTTGGCGCCCCGGCTTTCGGCGGTTATTTTTGGGCGCGGCTGTGCCGGCGGCCTATTTTTGGCACACGGAGGCCCCTCGCAAAGTCTCGCGCCATTCCGAGTCCGGCGGACGAAGTTGGCCAGCCCCACCCCCCAAGGCTATAGCCCACCCGTTTTTGTGGCCTTTTTCCGCTGGACGAACCTTGCGCCCCGGCCTTCGGGCGGTTATTTTTGGGCGCGTCTGTGCCCGCGGCCTATTTTTGGCACACGGAGGCCCCTCGCAAAGTCTCGCGCCATTCCGAGTCCGGCGGACGAAGTTGGCCAGCCCCACCCCCCAAGGCTATAGCCCACCCGTTTTTGTGGCCTTTTTCCGCTGGACGAACTTGGCGCCCCGGCCTTCGGGGGGTTATTTTTGGGCGCGGCTGTGCCCTTGCCTATTTTGGCACACGAGGCCCCTCGCAAAGTCTCGCACCATTCCGAGTCCGGTGGGCGAAGTTGGCCAGCCCCACCCCTCAAGGATATAGCCTACCCGTTTTTGTGGCATTTTGCGTTGGACCGAACTTGGCGCCCGGCTTTGGCGGTTATTTTTGGGCCCGGCTGTGCCCGCGGCCTATTTTTGGCACACGGAGACCCCTCGCAAAGTCTCGCGCCATTCCGAGTCCGGCGGACGAAGTTGGCCAGCCCCAAGCCCAAAGGCTGTAGCCCGCCCGTTTTTGTGGCCTTTTTCCGCTGGACGAACTTGGCGCCCCGGCTTTCGGCGGTTATTTTTGGGCGCGGCTGTGCCCGCGGCCTATTTTTGGCACACGGAGGCCCCTCGCAAAGTCTCGCGCCATTCCGAGTCCGGCGGACGAAGTTGGCCAGCCCCAACCCCCAAGGCTATAGCCCACCCGTTTTCGTGGCCTTTTTCCGCTGGACGAACCTGGCGCCCCGGCCTTCGGGCGGTTATTTTTGGGCGCGTCTGTGCCCGCGGCCTATTTTTGGCACACGGAGGCCCCTCGCAAAGTCTCGCGCCATTCCGAGTCCGGCGGACGAAGTTGGCCAGCTCCACCCCCCAAGGCTATAGCCCACCCGTTTTTGTGGCCTTTTTCCGCTGGACGAACTTGGCGCCCCGGCCTTCGGGGGGTTATTTTTGGGCGCGGCTGTGCTCGCGGCCTATTTTTGGCACACGGAGGCCCCTCGCAAAGTCTCGCACCATTCCGAGTCTGGCGGACGAAGTTGGCCAGCCCCACCCCTCAAGGCTATAGCCTACCCGTTTTTGTGGCATTTTTGCGTTGGACGAACTTGGCGCCCCGGCTTTCGGCGGTTATTTTTGGGCGCGGCTGTGCCCGCGGCCTATTTTTGGCACACGGAGGCCCCTCGCAAAGTCTCGCGCCATTCCGAGTCCGGCGGACGAGCTTGGCCAGCCCCACCCCCCAAGGCTATAGCCCACCCGTTTTTGTGGCATTTTTCCGCTGGATGAACTTCGCGCCCCGGCCTTCGGGTGGTTATTTTTGGGCGCGGCTGTGCCCTTTGGCTATTTTTTGGCACACGGAGGGCCCTCGCAAAGTCCCGCGCCATTCCGAGTCCGAGGCGGACGAAGTTGGCCAGCCCCACTCCCCAAGGCTATAGCCCACCCGTTTTTGTGCCTTTTTCCGCTGGACGAACATAGCGCCCCGGCCTTCGGGCGGTTATTTTTGGGCGCGGCTGTGCCCGCGGCCTATTTTTGGCTCACGGATACCCCTCGCAAAGTCTCGCGCCATTCCGAGTCCGGCGGACGACGATGGCCAGCCCCACCCCAAGGCTATAGCCAACCCGTTTTTTGTGCCTTTTTCCGCTGGACGAACTTGGCGCCCCGGCCTTCGGGCGGCTATTTTTGGGCGCGGCTGTGCCCGCGGCCTATTTTTGGCACACGGAGGCCCCTCGCAAAGTCTCGCGCCATTCCGAGTCCGGCGGACGAAGTGGGCCAGCCCCACCCCCCAAGGCTATAGCCCACCCGTTTTTGTGGCCTTTTTCCGCTGGACGAACTTGGCGCCCCGGCCTTCGGGCGGTTATTTTTGGGCGCGGCTGTGCCCGCGGCCTATGTTTGGCACACGGAGGCCCCTCGTAAAGTCTCCGCCATTCCGAGTCCGGCGGACGAAGTGGGCCAGCCCCCCCCCCCAAGGCTATAGCCCACCCGTTTTTGTGGTCTTTTTCCGCTGGACGAACTTGGCGCCCCGGGCTACGGGCGGTTATTTTTGGGCGCGGCTGTGTCCTCAGCCTATTTTTGGCACACGGAGGTCCCTCGCAAAGTCTCGCGCCATTCCGAGTCCGGCGGATGAAGTTGGCCCGCCCCACCCCCCAAGGCTATAGCCCACCCGTTTTTGTGGCTTTTTTCCGCTGGAGGAACTTGGCGCCCCGGCCTTCGGGCGGTTATTTTTGGGCGAGGCTGTGCCCGCGGCCTATTTTTGGCACACGGAGGCCCCTCGCAAAGTCTCGCGCCATTCCGAGTCCGGCGGACGAAGTTGGCCAGCCCCACCCCCCAAGGCTATAGCCCACCCGTTTTTGTGGCCTTTTTCCGCTGGACGAACTTGGCGCCCCGGCCTTCGGGGGGTTATTTTTGGGTACGGCTGTGCCCGCGGCCTATTTTTGGCACACGGAGGCCCGTCGCAAAGTCTCGCGCCATTCCGAGTCCGGCGGACGAAGTTGGCCAGCCCCACCCCCAAGGCTATAGCCTACCCGTTTTGGTGGCATTTTTGCGTTGGACGAACTTGGCGCCCCGGCTTTCGGCGGTTATTTTTGGGCGCGGCTGTGCCCGCGGCCTATTTTTGGCACACGGAGGCCCCTCGCAAAGTCTCGCGCCATTCCGAGTCTGGCGGACGAAGTTGGCCAGCCCCACCCCCCAAGGCTATAGCCCACCCGTTTTTGTGGCCTTTTCCGCTGGACGAACTTGGCGCCCCGGCCTTCGGGGGTTATTGCAGGCGCGGCTGTGCCCATGCCTATTTTTGGCACACGGAGGCCCCTCGCAAAGTCTCGCACCATTCCGAGTCCGGCGGACGAAGTTGGCCAGCCCCACCCCTCAAGGCTATAGCCTACCCGTTTTTGTGGCATTTTTGCGTTGGACGAACTTGGCGCCCCGGCTTTCGGCGGTTATTTTTGGATGCGGCTGTGCCCGCGGCCTATTTTGGGCACACGGATACCCCTCACAAAGTCTCGCGCCATTCCGAGTCCGGCGGACGAAGTTGGCCAGCCCCACCCCCCAAGGGTATAGCCCACCCGTTTTTGTGGCGTTTTTCCGCTGGACAAACTTGGCGCCCCGGCCTTTGGGCGGTTATTTTTGGGCGCGGCTGTGTCCTCGGCCTATTTTTCGTACACGGAGGCCCCTCGCAAAGTCTCGCGCCATTCCGAGTCCGGCGGACGAAGTTGGCCAGCCCCACCCCTCAAGGCTATAGCCTACCCGTTTTTGTGGCATTTTTGCGTTGGACGAACTTGGCGCCCCGGCTTTCGGCGGTTATTTTTGGGCGCGGCTGTGCCCGCGGCCTATTTTTGGCACACGGAGGCCCCTCGCAAAGTCTCGCGCCATTCCGAGTCCGGCGGACGAAGTTGGCCAGCCCCACCCCCCAAGGCTATAGCCCACCCGTTTTTGTGGCATTTTTCCGCTGGACGAACTTGGCGCCCCGGCCTTCGGGCGGTTATTTTTTGGCGCGGCTGTGCCCGCGGCCTATTTTTGGCACACGGAGGCCCCTCGCAAAGTCTCGCGCCATTCCGAGTCCGGCGGACGAAGTTGGCCAGCCCCACCCCCCAAGGCTATAGCCCACCCGTTTTTGTGGCCTTTTTACGCTGGACGAACTTGGCGCCCCGGCCTTCGGGCGGTTATTTTTGGGCGCGGCTGTGCCCGCGGCCTATTTTTGGCACACGGAGGCCCCTCGCAAAGTCTCGCGCCATTCCGAGTCCGGCGGACGAAGTTGGCCAGCCCCACCCCCCAAGGCTATAGCCCACCCGTTTTTCTGGCCTTTTTCCGCTGGACGAACTTGGCGCCCCGGCCTTCGGGCGGTTATTTTTGGGCGCGGCTGTGTCCTCGGCCTATTTTTGGCACACGGAGGCCCCTCGCAAAGTCTCGCGCCATTCCGTGCCTGGCGTTCGAAGTTGGCCAGCCCCACCCCCAAGGCTACAGCCCACCCGTTTTTGTGGCATTTTCTTTTATGCCGCCTTTTTCGAGCTGGACCGAACTTGGTGCCGACCTTGGGCGTTTATTTTAGGCGCGGCTGTGCCCTTTGGCCTATTTTGGCACACGGAGGCCCCTGTAAAGTCTCCGCCATTCTGAGT
>JAUJEM010000024.1:0-64708 GCA_030448935.1 Citrus cavaleriei
ACCTTTTATATATGTATTTTTTTAAATTACTTTATTGGATTGAATGAATGTGTTAATTGTTTTCTGGTTTTTTTAATGGTATTCATTTTATTAATAAACATGAATTTATAAACAAATTGTAATTATAAAATTTAATTATAAAAAAATTATTATTTTATGACGGGAAATATTCGTCACAAATACTGTCATAAATAATTTCTCGCGAAATTGAATAATCATTAACAAATGATAATCGAATTTCCCACCAAAATTTTAAAAAATGGCGCGAAAATTTAAATTAATTTAAATTATTTTTTTACATTAAAATATAGTGTGATAGATGTATGACAGTAACAAACCATCATAAATTCATGACGGATAAATTTCCGTCATGAATTAATGACAGTGACATAGATGACAGATGAATTGTCTGTCATGCACCCCTCTTTATGACAGTTATTTCTAGTCATCTATTGCATGTTTTCTTGTAGTGCATATTTCTAGGATAAAGTTAAAAATCAATAAACATGAAAACTTCAAAATCAAATTGATTGACAATATTGACTAATATTTTAACTATATTTGCACTTCAATGAAGAAACTCGACTGCGGCGCAGCTATGACGGAGCTTCATTTCTCTCTTGCTGATCAAAAAGCTGTATTTTCGCTTAAGTTCTGGGTTAAGTAGTTCAGTTTAGGATCTAAAAGACAAATTCAAACACAAATTTAGAGATCTAAAATAAAAAATCATTAAAGATGATGAATATGAATCATTATGCAACTCACTTGAATAAAGAATTTAATTTGTTAAATTTTCCAAACTAAATTTAATTTGTTTAATTTGGAATTTTTTTATTTCAAGCTGCAAATTGCTTAAATGGTGCTGTGTAAAAGTTTTTTTTTAATTTTCTCTCTCTAGAACTGCGACTATTGAGCTTCCTCTTTTATTTTTTCAGTTTTCAAAAATTATAGAAACTCTGCAGTGTGGGTCATTATGTCGGGAAGCAGTGCTGATATAAAGTGACCGTTGGATCAAATCCAACGGCCACAAGCACTCTCCCGAATTATTACTATGATGCAGGATCCCGGATCAGAAAAACACTATATATATATATATATATATGCGCCAGTTTCAATAAATCCCACCAAATAATAAAATTTATTTTATTTACCGCCAAAATATATTTTAAAGATATTCCAGTTATTCCCACCAGATCTAATTAATATAATTAAATAATTTTATTATTTCAATTAAATATGTCATGTTTATATGACAGATAACAATCATGAATGGGAAGCGTTTATGATAGATATTAATCATGCGTGAAAATTTTTCATCAAAGTAACAATGACAGAATCGTGATAGATAATATGTCATACATAACATGACATATAAAAATTGTCATCGTTTTTTCTTGACACCGGAATCAATGACGGTTGCTCAACTGTCATGCCATAGGGTAGATGACGGGTAATAACCGTCATAAAGACCTTTTTTTTAGTAGTGTCTTCTTCGCTTGTTGGCAATACTCCTCTTCTTAGATATGTTGCTCCTAGAATCCTGCATATGGGCATAATAAAAAAAAATTAAACAACAAATTAAGTAGAAGCCAAAATAGAGATTTGATTTTGTAGGTTCACTCACATGAGCAAGCTTCTGCCGATCATTTTCTTGTCGTGCTTGAGGAGTAATTGATTGAATTTTTTTCTCCTTTAATTCGAATTGCTTGTCAATTTCTTTAATTGACCTAAATTGCTTGTTTGTCCCCGGTTCATAGTAAAACTGCACCTGTGAAACATTTATAGTAAGTCAGAGTACTTGCACCTACATACGTGCGTACATATGTACATACATACATACATATATATTTGGTAGTTTTCTGATCAAGAATTTTAAAATACGAGAAAATCCGAAAAATCTTACTTTAAAATCTTAAAATGAAAAATTTATATATATATATATATATATATGTATGTATGTATGTATGTATGTATTTATACCATCATGTCCATATGCTTCTAAACGATAAATGTTAAAATAATTTGATGAAAGGAAATCGAATGTTAAAACAACCTGGTCAACTTTGTCAACGTTCTTTCCCTCTGCTCATACATCCAGCCATTAGGTGATCCAACTTTCCTGCTGTCCATGAGAGGATCTCTACCCCTTTTCCGCCTTTTGGGCTTTTGATAACCAAGGGCAGGCACCACTGTGAAAGGCACAACGTTGATGATCAGAAGCTCAATAGGTTCAGCTGAGCTGTAACCTTCCTTTATTTTGTTCTTCTGCAAAATGCAAAGAAAATACGTAAGCACTGAAATAACTGAGTAATCAGGGTGAGAATAAAAGTGAAAAAAAATATTTTTATTCCTTAGTCGTTTGTTCTTTGGCAACACTCTCTTGTGCTCTACTTTTCTTTGGTTCTTTTCTGTTGATAATATATTTCTCTAAAAGGTTACTATTGCAGAACAGTTTTTGAAAGAATACGAGTAATGCTAGCTCTACCCGAAACCCCCAATCGAAAAGGCACTTGAGATCCTAGTCTTCTAACGAAATTTGAAACTACAATTTTTTTTCTCAGTGTAATTACTATATTCTTGAAAATTTTAATTATAAAAACATCGTATATAGAACTCAAAATCTTTTCTTGACTATTAAAAATTAGGAATAATTGCTGAGACAACAACATACCGCATCGTGAGTTCCATCTCTTGCTACACTTGATGGACGAGGCTGCAATTGACAATTATACTTCAATTAGTATACATGTGAAGCTAAATAAGTCCACAATAATAAACTAATTGCCTGAAGGTGAATCGAAAATAAGGAGATTTGCATCAAGAGATATTATAGCGTTCAATAAGTTACAAAAGGGTTTAAGTTAGAAAATATTTGAAAATGAGAAACAGAAAATCACTATGACTATGAAGATACTTAATGAATAACAACCACATAAAGCTTACATAAATATTGCACGGTAATAAATTTAGAATTTTTTCTTAATAAACCCTAATTTTAAATCTTTTCTCCACTAAATGATGATCTCATTAGGTTAGTTCCCAAGCTTTTACAAACTGTACATTTGTTGAACTATAAAATGTTAATTAAGCAAAATAATATCAGATCTGTGCCTCAAGCCATCAAATTTTTTGATGAGCTCATGGGATCAAAATATAGCAGTAAGGACATTATAAGCTAAATTAATTACCGTATCCATATTTTGTTGAGAAACCACTGGCGGCACGGATGAGGCCGCCATGTTGAAGTCTTTTAAATTGTCTATCATTGGTAGCATTAGAAATTGAGAAAGAACAGGAGAGAGTGACGAAGTGATGAGAGAGAGAGTGAGAGAGCGAGTGAGTGAAGGAGCGGAAAGCTGAGAGAATAAATATATTTACTGCATGCAACATTAAGCACATTTGGCAATGAAAGGTGGCGGAGAAAACAACGGCTGCGTTCACCGCTCTGGTCCAAGTATCCTCTTGTAAGTAATTTTATTTATTTTTAAATATATAAATTGTCAAAGATTTTTCTTTGCAGTGTAAATAGATAATGACAAAGAATTAATTAAGATTTTTCTCCTCAACGTTAAAAGATTTTGTGTTATCTTTATATTAATATTAGTATTCAATTGAGATTTTAATTTATATTATTGTACTTTTTCTCTCTAAATTTAGGCTACTGGTAAAATCTCCTTCTCACATATTTTGCATCTGTAGTATAATTTACAAAACATAAAGGATTAATACATATTTTTTCAACATCGGATATCATTCATATTATCAAAATTATAACTATAATTAATTAAAAAAAATCTATACCTGATTTAAATATTAAATACAAAACATCCAAAAATATCTTGGCCAAAATTACATTCCACTAAAGGCTATTTCCCGTGACATAATTTACCATTTGCGCATTATTTAGTCCCACTTGATAATTAGCGTTCATGCATTACCTTATTAACCTTATTTGGGGCAGCTTTTTTTTTTTTAAAGACTTTTGCAATTTCTTCCTTTTTGGACAAAAGAAATAGTTATTGAAATTTATTATTGAATTTAACAAATCTTATCCACCCATATCCACAATAAAAATTGCTTGGCTTTTATACCATATTAGACCTTCCTTAATTTGTTGTGCGGTCCTTCCCTTCTATAGCAAAATAATTATGTGTGCGTGTATACATATATATACATATATATATAAGGATATTTAGGCAAAAACAATTATTCCTTTATTTCTTTAAGATTTCTAATACTGTAAAACCTTAATAAATAAATGTAAAAATTAATAATAAATGAAATATAAAATTCAAAAAATTAGGGAGTTTTTTCTTCTTACAACTTCGATTATCTGAATTTAGCTCTTTACAAAATATACATCTAAAGTTGTTTTTTCTTTACTCATCTTTATCCCACAAAATGTTCTCCTTATCTCATCAGTCAATATGGATCCTTTTAGTCCTTTTAAGTGAGAAGCCGTGAATGAGAAAGATATGAAAACTCTAATGATTTGAGACTGAAAATTAAAATATAGTTGAATGAAAATTGAGAATATTTTTGTGTTCGTATTTTTTAATATCAAAGGCTTACTCAGTAGTGATATATATGTACTAGAAATTCTTTAATAAAGTACGGAGCCTCACCAGATAAGGACACGTATGTGCACTTGATTACACAAAGTGAATAAACAAAGCAGATACCATATAATTACAAGGTTCCTAACTAAGCTATGCTATTATGGATAGTAGCCGATGGAGCACATACGATTGATTTGGGGAAGCATGAATTTTACTCTTTTATAAGTATGGACACTCATCAACAAACTCCTCTTAAGACAAAAAAAATTTCTCTCTAAATTAATAAATATTCTTTTATCAATAAATTAGCAAATTATTCATTTATTGATAAATGAAAAATTTCGCTAAAATTATAATTTTTTCTTAATCCCAACAATATTATTTTATAGTAACAAAATTCATTTTAAAACATATAGCTTTAAAAACATACATATATACATACACTTTTTTTTTTAATTTTTAAAGTTACAACTTTTTGTTAACTCAACTCCTTCTCTGCATGCCTATGTACAATATATTAATAATATTCTAACAAGGGATCTCATGCATTTTTAAAGTAGGAAATCTCTTAAAAGATAAGAAAATATAAACTTCAATATACGATAAAATAAAATATCATGTTTAACTATGGAATTCTAAAGGGATCAGAGTATTAGTGCTAATATGATCACACAATTGCACCCATCAGTTCTCCTCCACTCTTTAGGTTCAAATAAAGTTACGCATAATATTACATTCCTATGGATTTTAATAAAAAAGGATACTAACAGACACATATACATGCAATTAATTAATGGAGTTATCAATCCCTCTACCCTTTGTGCAAGGGGTTTTCTCATCTAATCTCTACAGTCTTACAAGTTCTAATCTATGTCAAGATGTGTTTTATTGTTCAGCAACATGATTTGGTGATGAAGCTGCTGCTACGGCTGCTTTCATCTCTTCTTTTGGAGTCGATACACACTTCTCGTTATCTTTTTCCATTAACTCCTCGGTTTCCATCATTTTACTTGCAAAGTATAAATCTAATAGAGAAGAAAAAAATAACTAAATAGATTTATCATTAACAAAATATTGTATTAGCTGATTAAGAGGAGAAACATAGAAGCAGAAAGCAACCTAGCAAATTTGCTATCTCGTAGAAACTATAAATTAAGGAGTTCATCACACTTCTTTAAATTTCCGTAGATTCATCAAAAATAGCTCCAGTAGAGTCACTTTTTCTACGAATAGATTTCATTATGGGTATAAAGTATCCTAATCATTGGAGATGTTGGGTGATTATTTGATGAGATGATTTAACCATATTTCTTTTATAACGTGTACTATTTTATAAGATAACTCATCACAATGAGACAAAGTTGGCAAGCAAGACAACTACGGGCTCCATGCATAGCAACAAAGAATCACCAGAATCCAACATTAAAACCATTGAAACAAATTTAGCAATATACTCAGCCGTGACTAGAGGAATCCCACTATCAAGATTGAGTCATCATGATTAATTGTGTATTATTTACTAACGGCTAGAATATCTCTAGCCAACTGTTATTAGATATATTAGGAAAGCATTCTTTTAATAAGCCACAAATTTATCTCTGTAATGGCTTGTCAAAGTTGTATATATATGAGTCATATTCTTGTAATTTAAAATATAAGAAAGAATAATATATTCTTCTATCCTTTCAATATTAATCTTTACTATTATGGTTAAGGAGGTTGATTAATGAAGCTGGTTGAATATTGGGTTATTTTGAGAGTGCTTATTCTACAAATTTGCAAGTTGGAAATGTCAATAATATAGGGGAAACTCTGCCTAATTTATGCAAGACCCTTATTAATGATTTTATCTAGTCATGTCATGTGAAATTAGATAGACTGACGCTTGGAGTTCAGGGGATTGTTTCAATATTTCATTTGCCACCTTGATAACTCAGTTTTCATGTATTCGTGTGTTTTCTTCGTATTTTGCAGAAAACAAAAATGGAGGAAGCTAACTATTCTGCTAAATATAATGAGCTTCAGATCATCAACACTGTTCCATTAACAGTGATACGTGCCTCCCTCTAATTATCAAAAGCCAAGAAGGGAAGAAAAATCTAGAATTCCTTTCACAGATGGCATAGAAATTGGATACCTGCTGGCTGGATGTATGAGTAGAGGGAAAGAACCAGTGTCAACTAAGTTGGAAACATTGACCAGTTTGTTTCAACGTCTGATAACGTTTCATCTAGCTATTTGTTTTTTGTAGCTTTCAAAATTAGGTCTGCTCTCATAACAAAGTCTGCTTCATGTTGTTCATAATACTAGCATTTTGATCAGAATTAAAATATTTGTTTATATGTAGTTTTTATATATTTTGTGCTATGAGTGTGTAATATTAGTAGTTGACATTGATTCTTTCTCTTTGCTCATACATCTAGCCGTTTGGTAATCAAATTTAGTGTCATCTATCATATAAATATCTAATCTCTTTAAACTTCTTAGCTTTTAATTTGGAAGAGGTGCCACTATCAAATGAATGAGATAAGAATCACTAAAGAGATTTTTCTTAACCAAGGCTACTATGATATGTATAGATGGCATGAATCAATACCATTACTTATATGATCACGTATGACAATGATCAACACCGTTCTGTGATGCACAAATAAAAGTGACAAAAACTATTATGCATGCACATATGGCATAAATCATCACCATCGTGTGATGCACAGATAGCAAAGATTAAGAAAGTTGTTGATGCGATTCAAATGTGTCCGTTCACAAACTCGTTCAATTAACAGACCAAAACCGTAATCGAGGCTTCTTTCGTCAATTTTTTTTTCTTTTTATGTTCAAATTTCACTTTTTTTTGTTCAATATTCAAAACCCATTTGCTTGAATTTGAATAAAATTATTGAGAAATTAGTTTATTTTCTTGCTATGGAAGGGATACCGCACCTTATACGTAGATCTGTGAAGGAGATTTTCAACGACTTTAAGGGCAGACGGGTTGCCTTGATTAAGGCTTTCACTGTTGGTAATGGCTTAATATTTTATTTTCTTTGTCAAATTAATTAATAGGTTTGTTTTATTTTAGCTTATGATTATTAGGTTTTTTTATTAATTTTAATTTTCTGGGTTGTTGCAAATGTTGAGAAATTCTACCAGTAGTGCAGTCTTGGTGGGATTTCTTTTCCATATCTATTTTTTGTTTATTTAATTGTAATTTGAATTTTTTTTCTTTTTTTCTATATTTCTATATTATATTGATTGAATGGCTGTGAATTTAGTAATTATTATGTGTTATTTATTGCTCTGTTTCATGTAAAGAGAGGCAAATTATGTTACAGAAACCAACTTGTTTATTTATTTATTTTTTTAGTTGGAAGATTTTTAATAAAGACAATGAATAACATTATTATTATTGATTACAAAAGTGAAACTTTTATATTTCGTTATTAGATCGTAGCACTCAACAGTGAAATACATTAGAATTTCTATGTAATATTGAAACATAAATTGTAATAGCAAGGGTGCAAGATAACTATCAATGCATAATATTCACCGAATAATTATAACACATTCATAATTATTTCGTATTCTTATTTCTGTTAGGAGGTTTCGATTTATATTCCCTTTCTTATGTCTTCCTTAGGGTAAAAGCTCATTTAACCCTCATACTTTTAGTTCCTTTTGGCGTGCTTTTACAATGTTACTCTCTCATAATAATGCTTTTGTTTTTGAGGGCATTAATAAAAAAAATTCAATTAACAATTTAGCCCTAAAAATAAAATAATAACAAAAAGAATATATATTAATTTTTGTGGATACTCACATATGTCCAAAAAAATTAACATTGTAAAAACAATAAGTTACCAATTTTTTGGGCATTAAAAAAATTAATATATTAACTATTCAGCAGAGTGTTGCACAAAATTTAATATATATTCTTTTCATTTCTATTTTATATTTTTGGGATTAAATTGGTAATTTAATTCTTTTTTATTAATTCCCAAAAAAAAATTTTGTAGGGGATAATATTGTAAAATCAGTCGAAAGGAACCAAAATTAATGACGGGGTGTTTGAGGTATTTGTAAAATTACTGGAACTAAACGGGCACTAACATCAAAATATAAAAATTAAACAAACTTTTACTATTTTTATAATAGGTAGAGGTTTGGCCTAACCTACCACCTTCTCGGTGGTTTGAAAAAAAAAAATAGTTATCTTGTACTCTTGCTATTAACGAGAAGGAAATTAAAAAAAAAAACACAAAAGTAGATCTATTCAACTTAAGTTTGATTATATCGTTGATGAATATTACGAAATAGTGATCTTTGAGGTGAAACATATGGGAACTAATATATTGCATACACTTTAATGTCTACCTTAAGTATTCTACATATACATATGTATGCATGTAGTGGTTGTCACTTAATTCAAGAGTAGTGCAACACATTCTAAATTTTTATCTAAAAAACTATCTTAAATGAAGTGACATTCATCAATTGATTGATGAGATAATATACTTAATTCACTTAAATCTTGTAAAGAATTACTAACTACTCAATAAATGACATATTATTTGAGATGAAATTTGAGATAAAAAAATTTAGAATGCCCGTCATTAACTCTAAAAATAAACCTAATTTATGGATAAATTGTCTTAAACTAACTGAATATTTACAGTAGAAATATGAAATAAACAAGGTAACATCTGTTTTGGCCTAAATATCCTTCATAGTTGGCTTATTGAAACAGAACGGCCAAACAACAAATTTAGGCAGGTCAAATGTGGTATAAAAAGCAAAGCAATCTTCATTGTGGATAAGGGTGGATGCGATTTGTTAAACTCAATAATAATTTTTAAATATTTATGAATTTTATTTTAAAAAATAGATGTAGTAATATTTTGCGTGCCTATAATATAATTAATTTAGAGTTGAACTATTGACACCCTCTATAATCCTTATAAAACCCCTCTCCTATTGTAATACATTAAAGAACAAAATAAATCTAGTTGTACCATTATATTTCTCTTTTCAACTCTTTACACTCATACAACTGCACCAAAATCTTTTACAGCTCTTGTTTCTTCACAAACAACTTTTTCTTGAGAAATTTACAAAACTTATTTTTAATTTAAAAAAATAATTCAAAAAAATAAATAATAGCTATTTGAGTCCACTTTAATTCTACGTAATTCATACATGTATTTGTTTTTTTTAGTAAAATATGTATGATTTAATAATTCAAAAATTTGTAAAAACAATATTTGTAATTAGAATTGTTTGGAAGAAATTGAATTGTTTTTCTTTTTGAATAAAAAAACTAAAAAAGTTAAAAAGGATATTTTGGGAATTAAAGTAGATTTTGATAGAAAAGGGGTTTGAAAAGAAAGTTACAGGGTGCTAATAGTCCCACTCATTAATTTATTGCCTTCTTGTTATTTATTGTATTATGTTGTAAAATCACTCTATAATTATAATGTCGACATAACCGTAATTTTATTATTATGAGGAGGTTATAATTTTATAGAGGTACAGTTACTAAATTATTATTTTGACTTAATTATCCTTGGTGCAAGTGATATAGTGGTAAAGCACATGCTATATTAATCATTAGTCTGTGGATTATGTCAAATATAGTATATAAACATTCATAAAATAGATAGATATAATTTAAAATATTAGTATATGAATTTATGTTATGTTGTAAGTATAGAAAGTAATCTTAAAAGTTTAAAGAATAAATTATTATCCCAAATATCTTTAGAAAAATACTTTATTTCATTTAAACCTCTAATGTAACACAACATATAAATTTTACAATATACAAATAATTATTACCGTATGGAGGTGTACTCCTTCAGATAAGATCTATAAATATTATAACCTATTGTAATGTGAAATTTATTCTTATTTATAGCTTACTCAAATTAAAAATAGAATTTGTTATGACTCTAAAGAGATTATTTCTATATAGAGTATTGGTACGGAGAAGTTTTGCGGTATTACACATATAAGATAAATAAAGCAATGCATGGCTACCAACTGTCAGGTTTACGTACCTTCCAAATAAGGTAGAAAAGGTAAATTGACTAAGTTATGCATTGATGGTAACTGAATTAATTATAAAGCGTCTTTAATGGAAAGGATTTTGGGCCGAGATATCTCTGGATAGACGTATTTAATGCCTATACCAATTTAAACGTAGATAAAAATTTAGTAATGTTTATGAAGCATACCAAGACCCAAGTTGAATAATATATATACTCTTTATTTTTGGGTAAACTAGTACATATATAAATTAGGATATATAAAAGTTAGAGCAATATACATATCCCAAATTTTATTCCAAAAGAGATTTATCCCAATTGAGATTTTATATCTCTAATGTATTGCAATTTCTTTTAACACTACTAGTACTAATGCAAAATTATCACATGAATAAGAAATAAGATGGCAGAATTAACACTACTAGTACTAATGCAAAATTATCACATGAATAAGAAATAAGATGGCAGAATTAGAACTTTTGTTTAATAGAGAAACTACAAACTTGGAGAGGTCATAACATAAAAATGGTAAATTGAAGGGCTAAAATTCAACATTTACATAAAATTGGTAAAGTTTCAATTATGCAGTCATTACATTCGACTGGATAGACATGAGTTGTGGTAACTCGATCTATATATATTTTATGGAACACTGGGAATGCTAATCCATATATAAACTCTACACAAGCAAGTTATTATGATTGTATTATATAGTTGTCACAAGTCTTATATTTTCACTAGAGAAATAATAAATAATAACAATAATACATAAATACATTTGTGTGTATATGTGTGTGTGTGTGGTTGGGGGGGGGGGGTGTATATGAAAGACAAATCTCAAATATGTACTTGTAATCATGTTAGTATATGCATGACATAAAAAGAGTATCTTATTTCTTTATAAATATCCATTTCAAGTGCCAGGAAAATCATTGACAATTTATAGTTAATAATTTAGTATAGATAAAATTACTTAATATAAAGGAGAGGTAATTACTTTGGACCATATAGTGATGAAAGCAGCCGTTGTTTTAGCAAATTTGAGTCACCTCATTCATCACCATCTTTTCTTGCCAAATGTGCATAATGTACCAACTTTTGCATGCGTAAAAGGTCAAACCTTATTTTGCCAACTTCACACTATCACTCTTCCTCTCACTCGCTCTCTCTTTCTCACTCTCATTCTCTTTCTCTTTCGCTGTGATCTGCCTCTTGTTTTCTTAATTTTTAGGGTTGGCAAATATGGATCATTTCATGGACCAAGCCTCGTCTTCATCAGTGCCTACAAAACACAACCAAACGATTAATTATAATGAAAATTTCGGACAGGGTAATGAGGTAATTTAGCTTATTTTCCTTTGCTTATTTCAGATCCCTTTCAGACCACCATAAAAAATGATGGCTTGAGGCACAAATCTTATATAATTTTGCTTTACATATTATATTTCCACAATTTTACCACATGCAAAAGTTTGTAAACCCTAATTGGATCAATCGATGGAAAGAGGCTTAAATTGAGGTATGTAAAGAAAAAAATTGAAAAAATAATAAATTGCAGCAAACATGTTAGGGTAAATATTGCGCTATTTCAATCACTTTTTCGAAGTACTCATATATATACCATTTAAGAAGAAATACGGAGTGGGAAATGGACGATTTCTTTGAAGAGTTAAAAAAAAAAATTCAGTCTAGCTAGGTTGATCTACGCTTGGTATAATCTCAGTGATTTTCTGATCTTTCTCATTTCATAGACCATACTTTTAACTTTCTGAATGTCATAATCTCTCTTGACCAAAATTTCATTCTCAATTTTATTCATCTTCAGGTAATCAAGTGATCCCTGAATTTTATTGTACACACTACTTTAGCTTCACGAGCACGAATTAATTAAAGTTTAATTGTGTGTCTGCAGCCTCATTCATTGAGTGTTGCAATCGGTGAGGCGGATGTCCATAGTAAAGATGAGGTATGTTGTTCCTGTCAGTATAACTATCTATTTTTTACAGTCAAGAAAATATATAGTGCTACTAAGTTAAAAATATGGAGGTCAAAATTTCATTTGGAGATTAAGGATCTCAATTTATTTATTTATTTATTTTTTGGGTTGGGGGTTGATCGTGGAGGAAGCATAAATGTGATTTCGCGCCTTTTTTTAAAATGTTTGTTAAATAGTAAACAAATAAGAAATAAATGAATTTCACGCCTTTTTTTTTCTTTGAATAGTCGCTAAAAGTATTCTCTTAGAGAGATATATTATTAAAATATAAAAAGATTCAAGAGGAGAGTAAGAATCTAAAACTTTCTTTCGAGTTGAGGGTTGAAGGTACGGAAGCAAAGCAAAAATGTGATTTCGCACATTTTTTTTTTATCCCAAAGAGTAACTTCCTAGAGAGATATATTATTAATATTGACAAATTAAGTAAAAGAGCGAGATATTGAATAGCAGTTAATTAATGGTTTGCACGCCTTTTTTTCAAATAGTCCATATGAATGATCTCCTAGAGATCGTACCCTCCTATTGAATCTTTTCCTGTTTTGATAATATTTCTCTCTAAGAGAACACTCTTAGGGACTATTCAAGGAAAAAAAAAGGTGCGATAAACGGTCAACTTATATAACATGTATTTTACATTATATAATTTTTAACTAGCTTGCCATATCATAATTATTTCCGATTATATATAATCTACATCTACACATAGAATTAATGAGTATTGACATGATGATATTCGGGTTAGATTAACACTAAACAATACCATATTTGCAGCTATCATAACAAAACACCTTTTAAAAAAAAAAGAATTATATGAACTAATCTTGACCAATTTATTTTATGGTAACTATTTTAGATCATGCAACCTATCTGGACAATTATTCAGACATGGAATCTATTTATATTTTAGTTATTGGTCATCCGTTATATCTCTCTTATATATACTTCACTTTTCTTTATTAAACTAGAAAAAGATTCAAGAGGAGAGTAAGAATCCTAAACTTTAAGAATCTTAAACATTCTTTCGGGTTGCGCGTTGAAGGTAGGGAAGCAAAAGCAGAAATGCGATTTCGCACATTATCTTTTTAATCCTAAAGAGCAGCTTCCTAGAGAGATATATTGTTAATACTCACATGTTAAGTAAAAGAGCAAGATATTGAATAGCAATCAATTAAGAAATAAATGGATTTCACGTCATTTTTCCAAAAAGTGCCAATGAGTAATCTCCTAGAGAGATATATCATTAATAGAGAGAAGTAAAATATAATAGAGAGATACCAGATGGAAAACAACTAAAAAATAAATAGATTCCGTGCCTTACTAATTGTCCGGGTAGGTTGCTTGATCTAAAATAGTTACCGTAAAAAAAAATGTTCAAGATTGGTTCATATAATTCTCTGAAAAAGGGAGTTTTATTTTGACAGCTACAAAAATGGTAGTCTACCATTAATCTAACCTTGAATATTATCATGTCAATACTCATTAATTATATGTGTACATGTGGATTATATGTTGAATCAGAATAGAGTAAAAACTCTAATTGATCAAGAAGAAGAAAAAACTCTCTTTAGAATAATCTCACAAAATTGCAAAAGAGAAGAACTCTTAAGAAAACTTTCAAATGCTTATAATAAAGCTTTGATTGTTAAATTATAAAACTCAAATACAAATAAGGTATTTATAGGTTACAAGAAACAATCTAAACCACTCATTAAAATAACCACAAACTAATTTAAACCATTGAAATTAAACATGAGAAAAATACCTAATTTTCACCTAACTAAATTGATGTAAGCAATGACATCAAATTAATTTGGGTGTGGACTTATTTGGGCACCTAACTAAATTGATGTAAGCAATGACATCAAATTAATTTGGGTGTGGACTTATTTGGGCTAATATTGACTTCTCAACACTCCCCCTCAATGTTAGCCCCAATTCTTTGAATCACGCCAAGCTGACGACGGAAATGTTCAAACTTTCCAACACTCAAGCTTTTTGTAAACAAGTCCGCAGTTTGCTCATCTGTCTTGACTTGCCTCATCTCAATCTCTTCTTGCAGAACTTTTTCCCTAACAAAGTGGTAATGCACTTCCACATGTTTAGTTCTTGCATGAAAAACAGGATTCTCCGCCAGCCGAATTGCCGATTGGTTGTCACAAGACAAATGTAAGCGCATAATCTCTTGGTTGATGTAGATCATTCATTAGTTGTATCAGACACGAGCTTTCTTGAGCTGCCATTGTCACGCTCGGTACTGCTTCCGTAGTTGACAAGGACACAGTCGGTTGTCTCTTGCTACACCAAGAAATCGTTCCAGATCCAAGGGTAAACATATACCCAGTAGTTGATCTGCGAGTATCGTGATCTCCTGCATAGTCAGCATCACAGTAGCCAACTAGTTTGCAATTTCCACCTTTCTTGTATAGAAGACCATAGTCTATTGTACTCTTCACATATCTGAGTACTCGCCGAACCGCTTCTAAATGAGACTTCTTCGGATTTTGCATGTATCGACTCATCACACCAACTGCATAAGAAATGTCAGGTCGAGTCAAGGTTAAGTAGATTAGACTACCCACTAATTGTCGATACATCGATGCATCTTCCAGGTCTTTGCCTTCATGTGCACACATCTTGGCATTTGGTTCCATCGGCGTTGAGATCGGCTTACATTCTAGCATCCCAAACTTCTTCAACAAATCTTTGGCATATTTCTGTTGACAAAGAAATATCCCTTCTTTCGTCTGATCAACCTCTAGCCCAAGGAAATGCTTAAGTTGTCCAAGTTCTTTCATTTGAAAACGAACTGACAAGTTCTCCTTTGTTCGGAAAATTTCTTCAACATCATCTCCAGTGATGATTAGATCATTTATGTACACGAGCACAATAGCTATCCTTTCTCCATTAGCTTTAGCAAACAAGCTGGAGTCTGCAGATGTTACTGAATACCCACTTTGAGTTAGAAATTCAGCAATCTTGCCATACCACGCCCTGGGTGCTTGTTTTAGTCCGTAGAGAGCCTTTTGCAGCTTACACACATACTCAGGATGACCTCGGTTCTGAAAACCCATCGGTTGAATCATGTAGATCTCCTGATCCAGCTCTCCATGGAGAAAGGCATTCTTCACGTCCATCTGCCACAAGTTCCAGCTTTTGTTGGCTGCAAGTGCAAGTAAGACTCGGACGGTTGTAAGTTTTGCCACTGGACTAAACGTTTCGTCATAGTCTAGTCCATATTGTTGAGAGAAACCACGAGCTACCAATCGAGCCTTGTACCTCTCGATTGACCCATCTGGACGGTGCTTTATTTTGTAAACCCATCTGCAGGATATGGGTTTCACATCTTTTGGCTTTGGCACGAGTTCCCAGGTCTGATTTTGCTCAAGTGCAGTGATCTCGTCTTTCATAGCTGTCATCCACTCAGAACTCTGTGATGCTTCTTCGAATGTCTCAGGTTCTATTCCAGTTGCTTCTTCAACTATGGCTGCATTAGCGTATTTGGGATTTGGCCTTCGGGTTCTTGTTGACCTTCGTAATGGAGTTTATTCTTCTGTTTCACTAGGCACACCTTCTTCATCTGGTTGTCGATACACCCCAGATTGCCAAGGATTTAGAGTTACTCTTCGTTCGCTATCACTATCGCATAGATCCCCAGCTGAGCTTAGATGAATTTGGACAGTATGCTCCCCCATCTTTTGTTGTAGCATGTCTCCGAATTCTTTCGAGTCTGGCAGCACTTCTTTTTCTGAGGTCCACCATGAGGATGCTTCATCAAACACCACATCTCGTGATGTGTAGCACCTTCCATTTACTGGATCACAACACTTCCACCCTTTTCGCTGGTTGTCGTATCCCACAAAGATACATCTGACTGCTTTCTTATCGATCTTGCTACGTAGATGGTCAGGAACAAATACATAGCATACACAGCCGAATACTCGAAGATAGCTAACTGTAGGTTTCTTGTTCCACAATTTCTCAAAGGGTGAAACAAACTCCAACCTTGGTTGAGGAAGCTTGTTGATGACATGAGCTGCAGTTCTCATACCTTCGGCCCAAAATCTTCCAGGTACATTCTTCGCATGTAACATACTCCGGCAAATTTCAGCAAGGTGTCGATTCTTCCTCTCTGCTACACCATTTTGTTGTGGCGTATTAGCACAAGTATACTGATGACGTATTTGGCATTCCCGTAGGTATTGAGAAAACTCTCTCGAGCTATACTCACCCCCGTTGTCTGTGCGCAAGCAACGAATCTTTTGCTCCACTTCTCCTTCGACTATCTCTTTGAACTCTTTGAACTTTGAGAATGCTTCAGATTTTTCTTTCATGAAGAAAGCCCATACATATCTGGAGAAATCATCAATGAACGTAACCATATACCGTATTCCGCCAATTGATGGTTGCTTAACGGGTCCAAACACATCAGAGTGAATTAACTCTAATGGTTTCTTTGCTTTAAACTTCGACTCCTCGTATGGCAATTGATGTGCTTTACCATATTGACATCCCGCGCAAACAGTATTTGTTCTCACGTCAAGTTGAGGAAGTCCCTTAAGCATCGACTTCTTCACCATCACACTTAGCTTGGAATAATTAACATGACCTAGCCGCATGTGCCACAGATCTGCCGTCTCATTCCTTCTTGTCTTGTCTACGTATGCAGACTCAGCTGACATCACATAAACTGACTCCAATCGCCGTCCCTCCATCGTAGGCTTTTCTGAGATCTTTAAGTCTAGGAATACCATCACATTTTGTGGACCAAACAAGACATAGTGGCCTGATGATGTCAATTGAGCTACGGATAGCAAATTTTTCTTCATTCCTGGAACATGGTAGACATCTTGAAGTGGCACTTGGTTGGGACTATATCGAGGTGTAACGATCGCTTTACCGATGTGAGCTATCGGTAACCTTGAGTTGTCAGCTGTTACCACCACACGATTTCCCTTGTACTCAGAACAGTTTTGCAACTTCTGTCTATCACCCGTCATGTGATTTGAGCAGCCTGAGTCTACGATCCAATCATTCTCGTAGTTAATCTTTTCTGGTGTTGTTACCGTGAGAGCTAATTCTTCTTCCTCCATAGAGAGTAATGCTTGGCATCGATTATCTTCACTATCTTCTTTAGAACTAGAAGTAGCAATATTGCTTTCGGTAGACTTCTTTTTGGACCAACAATCTCTCTTCATGTGGCCCTTCTTCCCGCAATTGTAACATTCGCCATCGAACTTTCTATTACTGTCGCGATTCTTCGAAGCTCCCCCTGGACGAGAGCCATTCCCTCCCTGATGACTTTTTGTCTGTTCACCAGTCTTTCTAGATCCGCCTTTGTTGTGCTGTCTTGAACCACCTCTGCTTTGGTTGGTGTAAAGCGCTTCCTCTTCACCCTTTAGTGAGACTCCTCCCATTTTCTTGGCCATAGCTTCTTGGCCTGTCAGCAAATTTTCAAACTCAACAAGTGATGGTTGTGTCGGCCATCCTTGTACAGCGGCTACAAAGCTTCGGTATTCGGGTCTCAAGCCATGGACAATTATTCTTTTTATCCTGGCTTCCCCAATAGCAGCTGTCGGATCTAATTCTGAAATTTCACGGCATATCGACTTCACCTTGTGAAAGTATTGGGCAACCGCCATGTCGCGTTGCGCCATTGATAGAAGTTCATTCTCGAGAAGTTGCAATTTTGTATCGTTCCTCTTCGAAAAGAGTGTAGCGAAGGTGTCCTACGCTTCCTTCGGTGATTTAGCATCCCGAATGTGCTCCAACATTTCTTCTTCTATTGTGGTCTTTAAAGCAAACATTGCTTTGCCTGCTTTAATTTTCCACTTCCGCAAGACGCCGTTAGCATCTTCCGCTGCCGGTTGTGTAACTTCACTACCACCGACAACCTCCCACAAGTCTTGACCTTGAAGGTAAGACTCTATACACGTTGCCCACGTCTTATAGTTTTGGTTGTTGAGCTTCTTGATTCCTCCAACAACTTGAAGATCACCCATCGTATCGACAAGACTTTGATTACACCGAACAAGCTTGAGTGACTACCGTGCAGAGTAATACACTACTCTTGACACAAAGAAGCTCCCTCGCAAGGTTTGTGATAACCCCAGCAATAATCTCAAGAAATCTTTTCTGATGTGGAAGATCAGTCAAAACTGCAACCACAGAGCATACTCGGAATTTCAAGAGACTTTACAACCAATGCTCTGATACCAAATGTTGAATCAGAATAGAGTAAAAACTCTACTTGATCAAGAAGAAGAAAAAACTCTCTTTAGAATAATCTCACAAAATTGCAAAAGAGAAGAACTCTTAAGAAAACTTTCAAATGCTTATAATAAAGCTTTGATTGTTAAATTATAAAACTCAAATACAAATAAGGTATTTATAGGTTACAAGAAACAATCTAAACCACTCATTAAAATAACCACAAACTAATTTAAACCATTGAAATTAAACATGAGAAAAATACCTAATTTTCACCTAACTAAATTGATGTAAGCAATGACATCAAATTAATTTGGGTGTGGACTTATTTGGGCACCTAACTAAATTGATGTAAGCAATGACATCAAATTAATTTGGGTGTGGACTTATTTGGGCTAATATTGACTTCTCAACATTATATTCATTGTGAATAATTATGATATGGCAAGTTAGTTAAAAATTATATTATGTTAAATATATGGTATATAAGTTGACTGTTTGTCGTCTACCATTAGTATGTATAACAATTTACTCTTCATATTAATTATTTACTGTTGTATTAAGGAATTATGAGAGCTTAATATGAAAATAATTAGTATATATTATTAGGTCATATATGACATCTAGAATAATTATGATTTGATAAGATAGTTAAACAATAGGATGTTAGATATGTAAGGTAGGTAGTCGTTTATCATTTACTCTTAGTCATGTAGTTTTCATAAACGACTATTTGATGTGCATGAATTTCTAGATGATAGTTCATTGATGGTTCACTTTGTGCTTAAATGTATAAAAACTTTTTATTTTCCTTCAAAGTCATTGCGTAGTTAACCCGAAGATTTTTTTTTTAATAGAGGATAAATTAATTTTATGTTCTATTACCACGTTTGATACTCAGTTTTCTCTTTAACTTTTTTTATTTGTGTCTATTTTTTTTTTTTTTTTGGGGGCATTTTGTAGCAGACAAAAATGGGGGAAGCAAACAATTCTACTCCACCTAATGAGTCCTATATCATAAACCCCATGCCTTTGAGGATGATGCCCCCTCCTGGTTATCAAAATCCTAGAAGGAGAACAAATGATCCAAGTGTTGACCAGGTGATTTCTTTTATCTGGTTAGTTTACTTTTATAGCTTTGAAAGTTAAGTGTCATAAACGTTTTATAATTCAAAAAAAAAATTACTGATAATAAAATTTTGTGAATTATAACCCTAATGAGATCAACAACTGATGGAGAAAGATTGAAAATTGAAGTATAGTAAGAGAAATTTTTTAAAAATAAATAGCGTGCAACATTAATTTAAGTTTTATGTGGTTGTTAATAAATCCTGCAATATGATTCTTCTCATTCACGAGTTTTTTTGTAAAACAAATGTATGGCTTATTTATTTGAACTGATATATCCAAACAAATAGTATTAATAGAGTTTTTTAATATCTGTATACGTTATAAGATATGGCAATTTATTTAATTATTTTTTTTTATTTTGTCTAACAATTGAGTGTGTTGCATGTTAAAAATACAATGCAGAATGCAATGGGATTTGAAGGTGAAAAAATACATCAAGACGAAGTGCTGCACCAGCTCACCAACTTCTTGAAAGGATTGGTGGATGTAAGTCAAATTATTGCTTATTCATTTTCTCTTACAGTTTCTACATTTCATTTCACTGTAAAAGACCAAACCAGCTGAGCTATCATTCGCGGTTACATACTTTTCAACGTTTAATTACACCAATCATTTAATATGTATTTATCTTTGTTACAGCAAGCAGGGAAGGAACTTAAACAAAATTGTCAAGTACCAGCAGTGCCTGCAAAAGCCCTCAGTGTGCCAGAAGATAATGATGCTGGAAGTTCATCCTCAAAAGCGGTAATTGATCATTGGATTGCTTCTCTAACCCTATCGAAAATAAGTTCTCTTGAATTTTCATGGCTATAAATGCTGATTCTATTTAATTTCTTGCTTCAATATATTGCATGCCATGAACATATATAAAGTAGTCATGCACATAGACTGATCTTCACTGCCACTATTTATCTTATATTAGATGCATTTCGCTGCAGAAAAATAAAACAAAAAATGCTGTCTTGGTCGGTAAAATATATACATCCTTTCAACTTCCAGAAGACTATCCTGTTCTTGATTTAGACCTGGACAAGGTATAAATGGCAGCTTTAATTAGAAAACGCATATTACAACATTGTTAAAAATATTAATGATCTCCACAGCTTTAATTGCAATTGGATTTGATGTCTACAGCTCCCGGTGCCTGCCTATCTATTAGATCGATTAATGCCACACGTCAAGCGCAGCAATAGGAGTTTTTCTTTCATGCAACGGATGGCACATTGGAGGATTGAGCGGAAACTACGCTCAAATTGGAAAAATTGTGATATGGTAATTGATTTAGATTGGTTTTATGTTTCGATCTCGTTGATGAACTCTCCCTTAATTGTTATGGGCTTAAGCTTATAGTCGAGGCATGAAGTTAGGGGTCCAAATTGAAATTTTATCCATTTCTGTGAAAAGGTTATGTTTTGGCACCCCTTATTTTGTGAATTTCATTCTAGCCTCCTCATTATATGCAATTTTTGAAACTTGATGTTTTGAGTCGTCAACTAGTTAATGGAATGTATGAAGCAAATAGTCTAAACTCTTTTGTTACTGTCAAATGTGACTATACTTATAGTGAAGTAAACTTATACTATCGGTTTGATGCTTGAACTCAACCCATATCAGTTAGGGTTAGTAAGAGGAATTTAATTAAATTGTTATTGATAAATATAGAATAAATGGATACTTAATTATTATAATCTCATAGTTTTATTGTCTATTAATTGCGGTTAAATTACTGACATTAATTTCCATGTAGTATTTCATTCATCAAACTTCAGACGAGCTGCTTAGATCAGCCGTTGAAGTAGTTAATTTTATCCTCTATGATATTGTTCCACGGGATCTGATGAAGACAAAGAAGAAGACCCTAGAAGAAGATAAATCTTCAGTTAGTATTAAATTATTATTATTGTTATTATTTTAAGCAAACATCGACGAAACTTTAAAATTGTTATTAATTATCGATAATTTTATTTACACTCATTTGGTTGGCATGGGTAACAAATTTATATTACTATTATTACTCTTGCATCAATGTCACAGGAGCTGGAGACGGGGAAGAGGACGCAGGTAGAGGCGGATCCACTTAGAGCCAACAGCAAGCAATTGATTCCAGTAAACTTTTATTTTCCATTATCCTTTTTATAATTTTTTATGATATTTTCACGAAATTACGTATATAGTTTAGTTACATGTAATTAATTGTTCCCAATAAACACACATAATTGATTTCTATTTTGCATTAACAATTTATATGATCCAGTTTTCTGGTTTTTGCCCTTGCACACAGGAAAATCAAGCTCGTGCTAGTGGTAAGAGAGTTGTGACAAAGAAAGTAAAGATTTGCTTGAAGTACGAATTTTCTGAAGAGCACTTAATAGATGTAATGAAATTCTCAAGGGAATGTTGCGAGCATCTACGGAGCAGTTTTGAAAAGTACTCTGATAAGAGATTTAAGAAAAATAGGAAGAGTACAACACAGCAGCAATCTCTAACCAAAAAGACCATCAAAGCCCTGGCCAGAGAACTGAATCAAATGTTGTATCACTCTTTTAAGAAAATAAATATGCAATGTAATTCAATTCATTCTAGCATGTTCCAACAAGTATTTTCTTGCCTAAATGCTCTTCTATTTCTTAGGGTTTAAGTGAATCGATCGCACTATTAGGTATTTTCTAGTTGCTGCATGCATATGTCTATTATCTATTTTTTAATTTCTGCACACATATCTGACTTACTAAGATTTTGTCTCTGCAACTGTTCGATTCAATTTTTAAAGAGCAAGAAATACTTTTGCCATTGACAGATATAAATGTTCAGAGCACTTTTTTTTTAAAGTACTGAGACTAATTAGATAATAAGTGGAGACTGAAAATGACTTTATCTTCTTAAAAAATATGGATATGTAGAATCTTTCAATCTTGATACTTAAAATATATATATATCCCTGGTCAGATCTATACTTGGAGTGTAAAAAGTTGAGGACTGAGGGTGCAAAACCTTCATCCAGCTCTTCCACGGCTTCAAGCGATGAATATGCGGTCCGAAAGGTCGATAGGATCATGCATCGCTGCTTTGAGGAAGCAAAAATGTTAGGTAATTAATTTATTGCCTCTTCCACACTTACTGTTGCTTATTTCATTTTCTTTTATTTATTTTTAACTATCTTGAGCTTGTTTGTATATGCTTATCTTGTTTCCCCGCTAGAAATATACTTGGCAAGTAAGAGGGTGAGGTCTGAGCATGCCAGAATTTTCTCGGACTCGAAGATAGATAGTAGGGTTGATAATTCTTTAGCCTCACTTAAGTTTAATGACTTTACGTGTGGCTTCCATGAGCATACAAATTTCCAAGGTAATTAATTTCCTTTAATTATTGTTGATCAGGCTTATTGTGTTTATTAATACTATTGTTAATTTCTCGGACAATAATAATCGGTTACAACACGATATTTTGATCATATTTATAAGTTATGTGTTATTAATAATCTTAATTTTCTACATTTGCACCTAGACTCAACCAATGTAAAGATGGTAATTGAGGAGGATAGAATTGTAACAAGTGACTCTGCTGGAACTACTGTTGATGAATCTATGGGACATGAGTTTGATGAACTCCTATATAGTTTCTGCGAGAAAGCAAATTTACTAGGTTGATTTCTTCTTCAACGTTTCTCTTCTTAATCAGCTAATACAATATTTTGATAATGATAAGTATATTTAATTATCTTTTTCGTCTCTATTAGACATATACTTAGCTAGTAAAAGGATGAAAACTGAGGAGTTAACGGAAGAAGGTAATGAGAAGTGTGCAGCGACTCCAGAAGCGGAGATGGAAGACACCGTAGCAGTAGCTTCACCACCAAATCATGTTGCTGAACAAAAGAACACGTCTTAATATTAATTCAAACTTTAAGAATGTACATATGAGATCAGCAAATCCCTTGCATGTCAAGCGATAGAGAGATTGAAAACTCCATTAATTAATTGCATGTACAGATGTATGTTAGTTCCCTGTGTTATTAAAATCCATCGGAATTTAGTTTTGTGCATCCCTCTAATTAATTATTTGAACCTATACTAATTGAGGGGAACCGATGGGTGCGAGTATGTGACCACATCAGTACTAATGTTCTAGATCCAATCAGAATTCCACAGAAGCATATTTGGGTAAGAACAATATTAAGATATGTGATCTCGAGAACTCTTTGCGCCTACTTTTAGAAGAAGCATTTGAAAGAAAAAGGAAAAATGAATAGTTGGAGAGATCAATTTATCAAAATAAGATCGAAAGATAGGGGACATTACACACAAATGTCAAAATCCTATGCAAATAACACTAATGAATAACACTATTAGTATTGATTAAAAAAATGAATCTTTTATATTTCGGTCCTAGGATTCAACAATGAAATACATTAGAGTTACTATGTAATAGTAAAACATAAAGATCATTAGTAAGACTACAAGATAACTATCAATGCTTGATATTTTTTGGATAATTATCATGCATTCATAGTTATCTAGTATTCTTATTTCTATTAGGAGGTTTTGACTTATGTTCTCCTCTTTATATTTTCTTCATTATCTAATTTATATAACAGGTAGGGGTCCGGCCTAACCTCCCGTCTTCTTTGTGGTTTTAGAAAGAAAAAAAAAAAATTATTTTGTACTCTTGCTATTAATTATAAAGGGAAGGAAACTTAAAAAAAAATCAATTCAATTTAAGATAGTGATTATATATTGGCAAATATTACCGAAAAGTGATCTTTGAGGTGAAACATACTGGGAACTGAAAGATCGCATTCACTTTAACGTCTAACTTAAGTATTCTACATATACAAATGCATGCATGTAGTGGTTGCAAGTTAATTCAAGAGCAATGCAAAACATTCTAAATTTTTATCTAAAAAAGACATTCATCAATAAATCGATGAGATAATACAATAAATTCACTTAGATCTTACAAAGAATTACTAACTGCTTGATAAATGACACATTATTTGAGATGAAATTTAGAGTAAAAATTTTGAAATGCCTGTCATTACTAAAAAATAAACCTAATTTATGGATAAATATTTTTTAAACTAAGTATTTATAATAGAACTATGAAAGAAAAAAAGTAATATTTGTTTTGGCCTAATTAAATATCCCTTCATAATTTGCTTGTTGGAACACAACAACCAAGCAACAAATTATGGAAGGTTAAATGTGGTTTAAAAAGGAAAGCAATCTTTATTGTGGATAAAGGTTGAAAACATTTGTTAAATTCAATAAACAATTTTAAGTATTTATGAATTTTATTTTTAAAATGGATTTAGTAACATTTTGGGGGCATTTAATATCACAACTTATTGCCTTCTTGTTATTTATTGGAATATATAATAAAACCTCTCTATAGTCATAATGCTGGCATCACTCTAACTTTAATATTACGACGCGGTTATAATTTTATAGAAGTATAGTGAAGAAATTATTGTTTTAATCTTAATTATCTTTAGTGCAAGTGACATAGAGGTAAAACGCAAGCTACATTGATAACTGGTCATCCACGGAGTATGTCAAATCCAATATGTAAACATTCATAAAATAAATAGACATAGTTTCAAAAAAAAAAAGTACACAAATCTATGTAGTGTTGTAAATATACAAAGTAATCTTAGAAGTTTAAAGAATAAATGATTGTCCCAAACAACTTAAGAAAAATATTTTATTTCATTTAAACCTTTAATGTAACAGTATATAATTTTTGCAATATACAGATAATTAATACTATATTTGCAAGCGCATTCTTTACAATAGGACATAGAAAAATTATAACTTATTACAATATGAAGTTTATTCTCATTTATAACTAGCCCAAATTGGGATTAGAATTTGGTTATGACTCCAAGGAGGTTCTTTCTATATAGAATATTATGAAAGATATAACTGTATTATCCATATAAGATAAATAAAAGCATGCTGCCAACTGTCAAGTTTGTGGACCTTCCAAATAAGGTAGAAAAGGTAAATTGACTAAGTTATGCATTAACGGTAACTAAATTAACTACAAAACGTCTTTAATGGTATGCATTTTTGGCCGAGATATCTTTGAATATTATGTATTTAGTGCCTACACCAAATAAATGTAGAAAAAAGTTTAATAATGTGAATGAAGTATGAATAAATATACATACTCTTTATTTTTGGGTAAACTACTATATATATATAAATTAGTATATATAAAAGTTAGAGCAATACATATATCCCAAAATTTGTTGCAAAACAGATTTATCCCATGAATAAGAAGTAAGATGACAGAATTAGAATTTTTGTTTAATAGAGAAACTACAAACTTGGAGTGGCTAGAACAAGAAAACGATAATATGACGGGCTAAAATTGAATATTTATATAAAATTTGTACAATTTGAATTATACAATCATTGTATTCGACTGGATAGACATGAGTTGTGATAACTCAATCGATATGTATTTTATGGGAAGACTGAGAATACAAATCCATGTACAAACTCTGCATAAACAAGTCATTATAATTGTATTATATAATGTTGGAGAATTCTGGAACTTCTGCACGTGTGCTACAATTCACAAACACTATCATGAGATAAATCTTGGTCTGTGATGATTTTTCTTTAATTTTTAATTTTTTCAGTTCATTGTTCTGATTTCGTCACTTAAAAGGATCAAAATCCATGGAATAAAAGGCTAAGAGGGTTCTTGGTCTGAACTCTGAAGAAAAACTCTTAAGAAAAACTTTCTTTACTTGCAGTTACTTTAGTATAGTAGAAAGAAGTAACAATCCCTTGGTTGTTTTGATTGACACCTCTTTCCCCTAACTCAAAGTTGGAGGATTCAAATCTCTGCAATAGATTTGAGATTATTTTACTTGATTTCTTATACTGGACTTTAGTGGGCTTCAGTTAATTTTATGCTAGGCTTTGATTTAACATTCATATAAATATATTGTAAATAAATATTAAAAAAATCCAGTCGAAATAAAAAAAAAAGATGATGTGATTTTTGTTAATTGGAAAACTACATTTAAATTATTTTTCATATTTGCAAGTCTCTTTTTTAGGTTAGCCTATAAGGGCACTACAAAAAAAAGGCAATAGATGGTGGAAAATAACTGTTATAAAAGGAGGCACATGATAGACAATCCATCCGTCATCTATGTCACTGTCATTAATTTATGATAGAATCTTTTCCGTCATGAATTTAAGATAGTGTTTAATAGTCACACGTGCGTCACATCATATTTTAGCAGGAAATTCAAAATTATTTGAATTTTTCAGCTTTTTGTATTTTTTTGGCAAGAAATTTAATATAATTTCAATTAAAATTATTGTTAATTTTGTCATAGATAACGTCGTAACAATCTGTAGTTTTAAAACCTAACTTACAGCTCCTCCCACATGTGTAACTCATAGCTAGTATTAGATTTTCTTTTATTAAAATCTCCCACAAAATCTGAATCCAGTAGCCCCTTATAATAAATTTTGATCCTCCATAATATAATACAACATCTGACGTTCCTTTGATGTGTCATAGAATTCTCTTTACAATTTTTCAATGCTCTTTACCAAGATTCGCCATATATCTACTAATCACTCCCATCAGTTGTACAATTCTAATCTAGTACATATCATAATGAGCATTAGATTTCCTATTATTGATGCATACGGTACTTGAGACATCTCATTCATCTCTTTTTCATTGCTAGGATACATATTTAAAGATAATTTGAAATTAACAGGAAGTGGGATAAAAATTAGCTTAAAATTTTGCATGTTGAAGCGCCGCAAGATTTTCTTCAATTAATTATTCTGAGAAAGTCAAATCTTCCCATTATTTCTTTTTTAGTGAATTTACATCCCTCAAATCTTTTTTGCGGTCCTAAGTCTTTCATATCAAACTCTCTAACTAACTATGACTTCAATTCATGGATTTGATCTTTATTGGACCTATTACCAGCATGTCATCCACATACAACAGTAGAATGATTAAATCATTATCTTCAAATCTTTTGTAATATACACAATGGTTTGAACTGAGCATGTTATATCAGAGGCTTATGATGAAGGAATTAAATCTCTTATACTAACACCTCAACACCTATTTGAGATTGTATAAAGATTTATTCAACTTGCAAACAAATTTCTCTTTATCCGTTTCAGCAAAACCTTTTGGTTCGAGCATATAAATCTCTTTTTCAAGTTCTCTATGAAGAAATGTAGTTTTCACATATAATTGCTCTAGAAATAGGTCAAATATAGCCTATATAGCTGAGATTATTCTAATAATTGTAAGTCGAACCACTGAAGAAAATATCTCATTGAAGTCAATGTATTCTTTCTAAGCATAACCTTTCACCACCAATCTTGCACAATACCGCTCCACTTGATTATTGGCATGAATCTTGATCTTATAGACCCATTTGTTGCCAATGGCATTTTATCATGTGTTAGTAGTACAAGTTCCTAAGTTTTATTCTTATGTAAAGCTTTAATTTCTTTCTGTATTGTTGTTATTCACAAAGCAACATCTAGATTATTTAAAGTTTATGGAAAGTTGATGGCTCTCCATCTTCTGTTAGAAGACAATATTCAATATTGATCTCCTTAATATACTATAAGTGCCGTATTGGTGGTCATCTCTCACAAGTTGGCTGATGAACTTTTGAAGCCTCGGACTCGACTGGTTCTTGTTTTTTATACTCTAGTGCTGTTTTAAAAGAATTTGAATCTTTCTTTTCCTGATTATTTTCCACATATACCAATACAGGCATTGACCTTTTTTTTTTCTTTTATAGTGCTACCATCCCATCTTTCCTTTGTAGTTGACCTTATATAAACATCTCTATTAATGATAATCTTGTGGTCATTGGGGTCCCATAGATGATATCCCTTCACTCCACAGTATATCCCAGGAAGACACATATTCTTAATTTTGGATCCAGCTTTGTTTTTCTTTTGGGCATTGTACATCACACACATAGAACATCCAAATACATGCAAATAAGAGTAATTAGTTGGCTTCCCAGTCCATATTTTCATGGGAGTTTTCAACTCAATTTCTATACATGGTGATCGATTTCCTTGAAATAGCCTTTATCTTCATTTTCCACAATGAGAAATTGTTTCCATTGAACTTATCAATTTCATATTTTACCGCCATCACTTTTCACCACAAAATGTATTTGCTAGGATTGGTTTCCACCATTTAACGTAAACAGTAATAGTAGATATGAATAGTACCATTCATATGAATAGTACTTCGACAACCAAAAGCTCTAATACCACTGTTAGGAATTTCATGGGTGAAGCATGGCTACAACTAAAATGAAATTAGAGAAAAATGAAGAATATGCACACAAAAAGGACACCCAAAATTATGTGGTTCGAGTTTTCGCTTATGTTCATGAGGATAATATTTTTTACTAGTGATGTAAAGTATATGTTAGAGTGCAATTTATGCACTAGTTTTGCATTGTTTACTTCCTTTAATATCGATGTTTTGCACTTAATAATAGTAATTTACTTGTGTTTTATTTTTGTAGGCGCAATTCTATTTATTGGTGCTAAAATTGAGCTACAAGATGATGTTTGAGGATGATTGTTTTCCTGGAGAATTTATGAGCTTTAGAAGAACTTTGTTGATAAGGCGTGGGCGCGTGCTCTCAACTACGAACCTGCAGTTTTTAGTTTAACGTATTTTGTAATTTTGAATTTAATATTTAGATAATATTTTAGATGTTAGTATTTTATTTTGAGAAGAACTCTATAAGAGAGAGGAGACGTGAAAAACAAGGGGGAAGAGATTTTTGAAGAGGAAAAAAAAACCATAGATCTAAATTTTTCTCTTCTCTCTATGAAGAACTAAACCTATTATTCTGGTTGAAGGTTAATAAAGCTTTGATTCATCATTACTGTGAGATCTTTCTTATGCTTTAATTGTTTTATTGCTTTTTGGGTATTTTTTTATTCTCTAAATTATTGTCATGATTATGTTTGTTAATTAGATAATTAGCCACTATTTAATTATCAACTTAATCTATTGTCAATTAAAAGATTCATCGTATGAAGATTTTAATGTTTGTGACAAATAGCATAGCAGTGCGTTGTGTTATGAGAATAAACAATCTAATTTAAATGAACCATCATATGCATTTATTGATTAGGATTTGGGTCTCTTTGATTTTTCAGGCTGTCAATTGATTAAATCCTATGATCGTATCTAGTGTTGTCTACTGATTAGGGAAATAACCAATGGTCGTACCTTGGTTATCGACTAGTTAAGGAGAGATTGGCTATTAGAGGGTCTCAGTAGCTATAACCGGTCTATTCATAAGTAGTAATGATTTATATTTGAATCAATTATCAGTAGTCGAATCAAAATGAGTTAATTCCTTCAACCAGAGCTTTTCCCAATTTGAATTTCCATTCTTGTTATTTTAGTTTGATTTTTATTATTGTCAACAATCCCCCCATTTTGCATTTTACATTTTAAAAGGATTTAAATAATTACCGATCTCTGTGGACACAACCATGCTCATTACTATACACAATTTATTTAGAGCAGGTATTTATTTTTGCTGGCTTCGACAACCATCAAATTTTGGCGCCGTTGTCGGGGACTGATGTCATTTATTTAATCATTTTTACGTTTTACTTGGTGTATGGTTCGTTCTTCTCGTACATGTACACTTTCGTTTGATCCTAAAATTGAGAAGACAGCTCACCAGCTGAGACAGCAGACGAAGCGAGCTAAGCAACGATCCTCGTCGCCTTTGCTTTTTGAAACAGATACGGTGCCTGATTTGGTTTAATCATCTAGCGATTCAGAAGAACAAGTGATGGATAGAGCTGCACCTGTAGAAAGAACTCTTAGAGAGTTAGCTGAACCAGACTTGAATCAGCAACCACTCTGCATTCAATATGTAGACTTGGAGGTAAATTTTGAATTAAAGTCTGGTCTTATTCATTTGTTACCCAAGTTTCATGGTTTTGCAGGTGAAGATCCTCATAAACATCTGAAAGAGTTTCATGTTGTGTGTTCAAGTATGAGGCCACAAGGCGTGACTGAAGAGCTGATTAAGTTGCATGCTTTTCTTTTCTCTTTAGATGGGCTAGCTAAAGACTGGTTGTACTACTTGCCTCCTGGATCGATTACAATGTGTAATGATTTGAAGAAGCAGTTCCTTGAGAAGTACTTTCCTGCTTCAAGAGCTGCCAACATCAGAAAAGACATTTGTGGGATCATACAACTTCCTGGGGAGACTTTGTATGAGTATTGGGAGCGATTCAAACAATTATGTGCCAGCTGTCCTCAGCATCAGATTTCTGATCAACTTTTTATTCAATATTTTTACGAAGGACTGTCATTGATGGATATGAGTATGATAAATGCTACTAGTGGAGGTGTGTTGGTGAACAAGACCCCTACTCAAGCAAGGGAGTTGATCTCAAATATGTTTGCCAATGCACAACAATTTAGCAGCAGGCAAGATCCCACTTCAAGGAAGGTGAATGAGGTAAATATTTCTTCTGTTGAACAACGTTTAGATAAACTTACTTCTCTTGTGGAAAAGTTTGTTGTAGGTAATGTGCAACAGGTGAAGACTTGTGGCATTTGTTCCAATATGGGTAATTCAACTGATATGTGTCCTACACTTCAAGAAGAACCCGTTGAACAAGCCAATGCAGTTAGAGGATTTCCAGGCATGCCTCAGAGGAGGTATGATCCTTATGCACAAACATACAATCCGGGATGGAATGATCATCCCAACTTCAGCTATGAAGTTAGGTCGTCAAGATTCCCACAACAATATCCACCAAGACAACCAGCACCTCCACAGTCAAACTCCAAGTCAGGTATATCTCTTGAAGAAATTGTTAAATCACTTGCGATTAACACTCAACAATTTCAGCAAGCAACTACAACAAGCATTCAGAATTTGGAGAACCAAATGAGTCAATTGGCGACTACAGTGAGCCGTCTGGAGTCTCAAGTACCAGGGAGATTACATTCACAATCTGAGATGAATCCAAAGCAAAACGCTAGTGCTGTCATCCTTAGAAGTGTGAAGGAGTTGCAAGAGCCTAGTAAGAAAGTGACAAAACATGTAGAAGATGAGCTTGAGAAGAATGAATTGATGCCTAAATCTCAATATGCGCAACCCACCAGAGCGAAACCCCTACCTGTGGTGATACCTCCTCATTTTCCAAGCCGGTTTGCAAAATCCAAAAAGGAGGAACAAGAGAAAGACATCATTGAGACATTGCGCAAGGTTGAGGTAAATATTCTTTTATTAAATGCTATAAAACAAATACCTCGATATGCTAAATTCCTTAAGGAACTGTGCACCTCCAAGAGAAAATTAAAAGGAGATGAAAGAGTTCACATGGGGGAGAATGTTTCAGCAGTTCTCCAAAAGAAACTACCTCCTAAGTGCAAAGATCCAGGTATGTTTACTATCCCTTGCAAAATTGGTAGTGTTAGAGTTGAGAAGGCTATGTTAGATCTAGGAGCTTCTATTAATGTCATGCCTCATTCCATTTATTCATCTTTGAATGTTGGTCCATTAAAAGAAACTGGCGTGATAATTCAACTAGCTGATAGGTCTAATGCATATCCTGATAGGGTATTAGAAGATGTCTTAGTACAAGTTAATAAGTTGGTTTTTCCTGCTGGTTTTTATGTACTTGATATGGAAGAGGATAACTCCTCTAATTCTGTCCAAATTTTGCTAGGAAGACTTTTTCTTAAGACTGCTAGGACTAAAATAGATGTATATAAAGGGACTCTCATTATAGAGTTTGATGAAGAGATTATAGAATTCAATATGAATGATGCCATGAAATATCCTAGTGAGGAACATTCGGTATTTTCTGTGGATGTTATTAACCTTATAGTACAGGAAGTTTTTTATTTGGATGTTGAAGATTCATTGGTAGCTGCTTTAAATAACAGTTTGGGCCTCAAAGGATTGCAAATGGATGAAAATGAGTTTGTTTTAAATTCTGTATTGCAAGAGACAATTTATGAATTAAATTCTTTGAGAACTTTAACTCATCATATGTCTTATATTGAATTACCTCCATCTCATGCAAAACTTCTTCCATCTATTTTGCAGGCACCGAAAATAGAGCTTAAACCGTTGCCGAGTCATCTAAAGTACATGTTTTTGGGAGATGGTGAGACACTTCCGGTGATCATCTCTTCAAAACTTAGTACTTTAGAGGAAGAAAAGCTTATTAGAGTGCTGAAGGATTACAAAAAGGCTATTGGGTGGACAATTGCTCATATTAAAGGGATAAGTCCGTCCATGTGCATGCATAAAATACTGCTGGAGGAAGATGCCAAACGTTCGATTCAAGTTCAACGCCGTTTGAATCCACTCATGATGGAAGTAGTGAAGAAAGAAATTTTGAAACTTCTTGATGCAGGTATAATCTATCCAATTTCAGATAGCAAATGGGTAAGTCCGGTACAAGTGGTACCGAAAAAAATTGGTATAACAATTGTTGAGAATTCTTATGGTGAGTTAGTACCCACTCGAGTGAAGAATGGGTGGAGGGTTTGTATTGATTTTAGAAAGCTTAATTCACTCACTAGGAAGGATAATTTTCTTATTCCTTTTATTGATCAGATGCTTGAAAAGTTGGCAGGAAAATCTCACTTTTGTTGTCTTGATGGCTATTCAGGTTTTCATCAGATACCAGTTGCGCCTGAGGATCAGGAGAAGACTACCTTCACATGTCCTTTTGGAACCTTTGCGTACCGACGTATGCCATTTGGTCTTTGTATCGCTCCCGCCACTTTTCAGAGGTGCATGGTCAGTATTTTTTTCAGACTATGTAAAGAACATTATAGAGGTATTTATGGACGATTTTACAGTTTATGCTGATTCTTTTGATGATTGTCTCTATAATCAGAAGAAAGTGCTTCAAAGATGCATTGAAACAAACCTTGTCTTGAATTATGAAAAATGTCATTTTATGGTAGATCAATGCATTATTTTGGGTCATGTAGTCTCTGCTAGAGGAATTGAGGTAGATAAAGCTAAGATAGATGTTACTAAATCTTTACCCTATCTCACATGTGTGCGGGAAGTTCGTTCTTTCCTTGGTCACACAGGTTTCTATCGACGTTTTATCAAGGATTTTTCAAAGATAGCTCAGCCTTTTATACAAGCTGCTTCAGAAAGATGTGACGTTTGATTTTAATGAAGCATGCAAGGTAGCATTTGATAAGCTTAAGGAGTTATTGACTTCAGCTCCAATTATACAGCCACCCGACTGGAGCCTCCCTTTTCAGATAATGTGCGACACCAGTAACTATGCTATTGGTGCTGTTCTCGGACAAATGGTTGGAAGAGCTGCTCATGTGATATATTACGCATCAAGGACACTTGATAGTGCTCAGTGCAATTACTCAACAACGGAAAAAGAAATTTTGGCTATTGTTTTTGCTTTAGAAAAATTCCGTTCATATTTATTAGGTACTAAAGTGATTGTTTTTTCTGACCATGCAGCTCTCAGATATTTGGTCGCCAAAAAGGAAGCGAAATTGAGACTCATCCGCTGGATCATACTACTTCAAGAGTTCAACTTGGAGATCCGTGACAAGAAAGGAGCAGGAAACTCGGTTTCAGACCACTTTAGTAGATTGACCACGAGTGAAGAAGCAGCACCTTTGAAGGATGATTTTTCAGATGAGCATCTATTTATAACTCAAGGTATGGTTCTTGGTACGCTGACATTGTCAATTACTTAGTTACAAGAACACTACCTAGTGATCTGACGAGGGCTCAAAAAGATAAGATTAAGAGCGATACTAAGTACTATGTTTGGGATGACCCTTGCTTGTGGAAACATTGCTTTGACCAAGTCATCAGAAGGTGCGTATCTGAGTTTGAAATTCCTTCTATTCTTCAGTTTTGTCACTCATATGCATGTGGTGGTCATTTTGGTCCCAAAATGACAGCATCTAAGGTGTTAGAATGTAGTCTATTTTGGCCGACTTTATTTCGTGATTCATACATGTTTTGTAAGTCGTGTGAGAATTGTCAAAAGACTGGCAATTTAAGTCATAGGAATCAAATGCCACTTACCCATATTCTTGTGTGTGAAATATTCGATGTGTGGGGCTTGATTTTATGGGACTTTTTCCCTCATCTTTTGGCAATGCTTACATTCTTTTAGCAGTGGATTACGTTTCTAAGTGGGTAGAGGCTAAGGCCACCCGGACTGACAATGCTAAAGTTGTTGTAGATATTGTCAAGTCTAATATTTTTGCCAGGTTTGGTGTACCGAGAGCGGTGATAAGTGATAGAGGCACTCATTTCTGTAATTGGGTAGTGGAGGCTTTGTTCAAGAGATATCATGTTACCCACCGAGTATCTACCGTCTATCATCCACAGACAAGTGGACAAGCTGAGATATCAAACAGAGAAATCAAGTCTATTATTGAAAAGACAGTTAGTCCAAATCGAAAGGATTGGAGCTTACGATTAGATGATACAGTGTGGGCGTATCGCACCGCGTACAAAACTCCCATAGGTATGTCTCCTTATCGTTTAGTATTTGGTAAGTCTTGTCATTTACCTATAGAGCTTGAGCACAGAGCATACTGGGCGGTTAAGCGATGCAATATGTGGATGGATGAAGCGGGAAAGTAGAGGAAGTTGCTGCTACAAGAGTTAGAGGAGATTAGAAACGAATCCTATGAGAGTTCGCGATTTTACAAGGAAAAGACGAAGACATTTCATGACAGAATGATTTTGAGAAAGGAGTTCTCTGTTGGTCAAAAAGTTCTTCTTTTTCATTCTAAGCTTAAACTTTTTCCTGGTAAATTACGTTCTCGTTGGGTTGGACCTTTTATTGTTACTAATGTTTTTCCTTATGGTGCAGTTGAGATTCAGAGTCCGACTTCTGACAAAGTTTTTAAGGTTAATGGTCATCGCTTAAAACATTTTTATGAAGGTTTTTCGATGAATATTATGGAGGAAGTGGCTCTCGAGAGTCTCATTTATGGAGATTGATGCATGAATGTGTCTAGCTAAAGATATAAAACAAAGACGCTTTTTGGGAGGCAACCTAAATGATTTATTTATTTTGATTTTTGTTATATCTTTTGTTTTTAAATTTGATTCAGATTGTTTAAATAATATTTTTGCTTATTTTAGCCAGAAGAAAATTTTTGGTTAGGCGTGCCCACGTTTTAACTAATAAGTACTTCTGTGATTTTAAAGTAAAATGGTTTTAAGGCTTGCTCATATGCTTATTAAAAAAGTACTTCTGAAATTTTTGGTGTCTCAAGTGTCTCTTTTAGTTTTTTTTTTGTGATAAAAAAAAAGGAAAAAAAGTTTTTTTCTAATTATTTTATTTATTTATTATTTTTTTAACAAAAATCGAAAAGAAAAGGTTTTTTTTTTATTTGAAAAAAAAGTCGAAAAACAAAAAAAAACCCTAGCGCATAAGTGTTTTGCCTAACACCAGCCGCATTCGCAAGCACCAACCCAACAGTCGTGCATCCCTCATCCCAACCACACATCTGCAAGCACCAGCCGCACACACCACCACCCAAACCAACCAAAGAACTCCCGGTGACAAAAAGCGTCTCTCGGCGGCTTGCAATCGGTTTCCAGCACATCCTAGCCGCATCCAGTAACCCACACAACCTCACTCTCCTCCGCACAACCGCCGCTTTTCGCATTCAAACAAAACCCGTGAGTGAAATTATTGTGACAATGCCGAAGAGGAAAGCATCAACTTCCAAGTCATCAATGTCTAAAAAGAAACCCATCGCAAAGAAATCGAAGATTGCCGCTCCCACTACGGTCCCATGGAACACAATTTCAAATTCACGCCAAGCCGTGAGACAAAAATTGAAACATGGAAAAGGCATGGGTGTTTTGCCACTTGCTGAATCCAATCTCGAAGGTTGCCTCACATTCACGACTCAATAAGAGAAAGAAAGGTACAAAGATATTTCCAAGAGAAAAATACTTCCAACTAAGTATATTCATTACCCGACTCTTGAAAAATTGAATGTTAAGAATAATTTTAATTCTTTGATAGATAAGATTGGTTTGCGTAAGTTTGTTGATGTTGATTGTTTGGGTTATGTTGAGTTGATTAGGGAGTTCTATGCTACTTTTCAATTTAATATACCGAATGATTTTACTTTGCATACTCCAGATGTTACAAAGTTTAGGTTAATGGGACGAAATTTTTCACAATCTATCACAGATTTTAACCTAGCTTTAAGATTCATTGATGATGATTATTCTTCTAGTGATGCATATTTAGGGACAACTTGTGACTTTAACGAAAATTTTGAGCCTTATAGTAGTTGGCGTAATTTATCTTTTGATCACAATGCCTATGAACCGAGTAAATCAAAGAGTTCTTTCTTACGTGATCCTGTTTTGAAATGTGTGCATCAGTTCTTAGCATATAATTTTTTAGGAAAGAAAAATCACTCGGGAGTTTTCTCTAAAACTGAGTTTTATTTTATTTGGTGCATGTTAAATGATGTGAGGCCAAATTTAGGTTTTTGGTTAGCAGATCAATTTCAGAGTGTGCTTAAACGGTATAGGACTTTATTTCTTGGTCCATACATTACTTTGTTAGCTATAAACTTATGTGTTTTTTATCCTGACAATAATGATTTGCATCCTGCTTTCAAAAAGGAATTTTTGGATATGTCTGTGTTAGAAAGAACAGGTGTGGTCGAATTCAAGGAGGGGAGATTTCAGTTTACTGAACCAGGACCCTCTCAACTTCCAAAGAAGCTTTATGCTAGGAGTGGTGCTACCTCTGATGACAAGTTTGACGACGAAACTGCTGCCCCACCATCTATTCCTTCTACATCTGTACCACTTTTGAGCATTCAGTTAGAGAAAATGGAGCACAAGTTGAACAAGATGGAGCAGAATTTGGCCGCATACTTCGAGAGTGTGGGATTTATCCCACCATTTCCTCCAAGCCCATAGACGTTATATGGATCAAAGCTCACAATTCAGAGAAGTTTTGCCTTTAATCTTTTACCCTTACGTTTTATTTTTTTTATGTGAGCTTTGATTATCTTACATTGGGGACAATGTAAGTTCTTGGTGTGGGGGAGGGATTTTTGCAATATTGATGTCTGGAAGTATTATTTTCACTCTGCTCATCCTTAAATGATTTTGGAGTTAGTATGCTTCATATTTTATTTTTAATTTTTTTATTTTCTTTTCTTTCTCATTACTATTTTCCCATCTATCTCAAATTATTTACATATATTTTTATTTTATCATACTCTTTCATCTTTTTCCACACTCACATTTTATCTTTCACTTTTTATATTACTACATACATCTTTCTCGCTTCTTATCCTTTTTACATTTCCTTTTATATATCACTCATACCTTCTTCTCATTCTGCACCACTATTGATGGTTGATTCATTTGAAGAGTGTACATGATTTGATGGCAAATTATCAACTTTCTGAGATTTGAGCCTATGAGCAACCACTTTGCTCTAATTATTTTTGTTATGTGAATATCAATCTTAGTTTGTTTATTCTAGAACTTACTTCATTATGCATGTTGAAGCCACATTACGGGATTTTATGCATTAAAATGATAAGGGCAAACCACTTTCCATTTTTCTATTTTCGTATTTTTCTTCTTTTTCTCCACCCGAAGACCTTTATTTGTTATCTTTGTTTGAGCCTTAACCATTACCCATCTAATTCTCTTCATCTACTTACCCATTTTTCTTCTTTTTTAGCCTCAATTTAAGGAAATTTTTGGACTCATTGTTTGGATATATTTTGTATATCCTTTGTTGCTCTTGCTACCTTGAATTAAAGTTTCTCAATTAGATCAACAAGCATTATGCTTGAATTAAATTGTGCAAGGTTCATTTATTTTGTTTGATTAAAAAAAAATGTTTACATTCTTGGCGACTTGAGTAGAAATAAGCGTTTTGATATCATAAGGTTCATTCAATGAGTTCATTATTCTCATTTTGATCTCTTTTTCTTTCATCGACCTTTTTTTTTTCATTTAACCCATTTAACCCCGTTACAACCTTTTTAAGACCCTTAGATTTTTGCATTTAATTCATGTTTTGTGGATTGAGATGTGATATATAAGCAAGCTTATGGTAATAGCATTCTTTGATTTGATTTGAGTGCATAAATGATACCCTAAACACTTTGCGCGCATGGAGTGAAGTCAATGAGAGGGCTATTAAATCTTGTTGCACTTGAATTTTGAATGGATTTTCTTGGTGGTTGAATTTTTTATTCTAGCTTATGAGATCCTATGCTTTAAAATCCTTGTCTCTCGAATGTTGATTGACTTAAATTCTTGAGGTTTGCTTGCTTAAGATTGTTTTTGGATGAGTTGAGATGAGAATTGAGTGGAGATTTGGGATTAGTCTTGAGTTATATGCTTGAGGACAAGCATTATCTCGGTGTGGGGGAATTTGTTAGAGTGCAATTTATGCACTAGTTTTGCATTGTTTACTTCCTTTAATATCGATGTTTTGCACTTAATAATAGTAATTTACTTGTGTTTTATTTTTGTAGGCGCAATTCTATTTATTGGTGCTAAAATTGAGCTACAAGATGATGTTTGAGGATGATTGTTTTCCTGAAGAAATTATGAGCTTTAGAAGAACTTTGTTGATAAGGCGTGGGCGCGTGCTGTCAACTACGGACCTGCAGTTTTTAGTTTAATGTGTTTTGTCTTTTTGGTTATTTTTGTAATTTTGAATTTAATATTTAGATAATATTTTAGATGTTAGTATTTTATTTTGAGAAGAACTCTATAAGAGAGAGGAGACGTGAAAAACAAGGGGGAAGAGATTTTTGAAGAGGAAAAAAAAACCATAGATCTAAAATTTTCTCTTCTCTCTATGAAGAACTAAACCTATTATTCTGGTTGAAGGTTAATAAAGCTTTGATTCATCATTACTGTGAGATCTTTCTTATGCTTTAATTGTTTTATTGCTTTTTGGGTATTTTTTTATTCTCTAAATTATTGTCATGATTATGTTTGTTAATTAGATAATTGGCTACTATTTAATTATCAACTTAATCTATTGTCAATTAAAAGATTCATTGTATGAAGATTTTAATGTTTGTGACAAATAGCATAGCAGTGTGTTGTGTTATGAGAATAAACAATCTAATTTAAATGAACCATTGTATGCATTTGTTGATTAGGATTTGGGTCTCTATGATTTTTCAGGTTGTCAATTGATTAAATCCTATGATCGTATCTAGGGCTGTCTATTGATTAGGGAAATAACCAATGGTCGTACATTGGTTATCGACTAGTTAAGGAGAGATTAGCTATTAGAGGGTCTCAGTAGCTATAATCGGTCTATTCATAAGTAGTAATGATTTATATTTGAATCAATGATCAGTAGTCGAATCAAGCTGAGTTAATTCCTTCAACCAGAGCTTTTCCCAATTTGAATTTGCATTCTTGTTATTTTAGTTTGATTTTTATTATTGTCAACAATCCCCCCATTTTGCATTTTACATTTTAAAAGGATTTAAATAATTACCGATCTCTGTGGACACGACCCTGCTCAATCACTATATACAATTTATTTAGAGTAGGTATTTATTTTTGCTGGGTTCGATAACCATCAGTATACAAGTATTGAAATATTATGTCTTACAATCTAACAAGACTTAAAACTGTTTAATTTACTCCCAAGTGTAAAAGTGTCGAGTTATAATATAACTCGATGAGTTCAAGGCCGATCCACAGAGATATTTAATTTTTTTATTTTAATTTATCTAAGAAATGAAAATAGAATTTAAATATATGCAACTTAATTTAAGTGAAACTATGAAAGTAAATTAGTTAGGGTTAGGGATCCACTCTTAGTAGTAATATATAATTTAATAATTTTTTTTTTTATTTCCCAAAAGATTAATTGTTTAAATTACAATTATTTTTCCATTAATTTTATTAAACATTAGGTACTTAGTGTGCCAAAATTTAACGTGTCTACAATAAGTCAAAATACCATTTTACCATATTTTACACTAAGATATTAAGAATTTATTATGCCAAACTCTCATGTTTGTCGACAATAAATTAAAATTTTAAAATACAAAATATGGATAAAATTAGATAGAAAATAATTTTATTTATATAATTAAAATTGATTTAATCATATTCTTTTTACTAAGAGTTTCACCTTACCCTAACTATTAGTATTTATCTAAGCATAATTGAAATAAAAGTAACTATTAAAATTAAATTATATATAATTAAAAATGGTATTTGAAAATTGGAAATAAAACTAATTTTATTTATTTAAAATATATTACAAAATATTAAAACATAATTAAGATGGAGAGAAGAGGAGAAGAATTTGGAGAGAAAGAAGTGAAGCAAGGTGTGTAGGGAGGTTTATTCCTCCCACTCTATTTATATTAATTTATAACCAATCCACACCACACACATAAATAAAACCAATTACATCATGGCCATACATTTGTTCCACTAACCAAAAATAAACATAACTCAATCCGCTCAAGCACATCCAACTCATTCCACTAAAAATTACTATACCTAACATAATAAAAACTTATAATTTCACAATTACCACACTTAATGTGGTAAAAACTTATAATTTCACAACAAAAGTAGCGGATCCTTCTCGATAATGACCTAACTTCTCAGACCTCGAAATCCAAATTTGATATCCGTATATTTGTTTGGAGCCTCAAATTGCGTGAAATTATTATTTTTACCTAATAAACACAAAAAAAATATAAGATCAAATATTTAGAAACATAATTAGAAATTCACAATATATTACATAAATACAAATGTAAATTATAATATAAGCTCAAAATAATATTTTTATCCCTTAACGAATATATAATTTTTAACACTAATCACAAGCCAAGACTCCAATACACCCAATACTCTTATTCATTAGACTCTCAAAAGCTTTATTATTTTAAGCTCTTGAATCTCTATCACAACTCTCGGCTCTCTTTTCACAAAGAAAAGGGATTAATGCTCTCAATTTGAGATGCTATGCTCTCAAACGAGAGCTTCCTTTTTTAGGCAAAATTTGCCTAAAAATTCCACAATTGTGGGCTTTATAAAATTAAATAATGCGGCACTTAATTCCATGCCGCTTTTGTTAACCAAAGGGCCACCGACTTTGATACCTTAAGTAAGAGATTTACAAATCGGTTCTCCGATATCAACCTTGGAAGAGAAATTAAAATAAGAGGTTCACAAATTGATTCTCCTATATTAATCTTGTAAGAGAAATTATTTAAATTATGCTTATATGGTGACGGGGCGTGTATGTGGTAAAAGGAATTAAAAAAATAAAAAGTCATTTTGATTATGTACATAAGATCTTTCATATTTTATTAGGATCACCAGATCAGAGATATATTTGTAAAAATTAAACAAATTTTATTCTTAGTAGAAATTTTATTAAAAATTATGGATTTTATCTATATTTTCATTTCAAAGCTTATAAGAATTTTAGTGGTGTTAAACTGGCCTTGAAAAAAAACAAAATTTTATTTTCAAACCTTGACAAAAATAGTATAGCGCCGTTGTATTGGACAACAAAGTAAATGCATGGCTGCCACTTGTCAGGTATGATTATAGGTCAGTTTGATGGAGATTGTTAAGTTACATAATCAAGTATGTTACATGATTTTGTAGTAGCCGTTGGGTGAAAATCCAACGATTGTGGAAATAATATAATTTTATTAACTTATATTTTCACAACCGTTGGATTTTCATCCAACGGTTGCTACATAATCATGTATGTTACATAATTATGTAACATAACAAAAACCCAGTTTGATATCAAGATGCTACATGGAGTGTTCGGTAAATCATTGTTATATCCTAAAAATTGATAATATTTGTATGCATAATTATAAATGAGTGATACATTTGCCATCCCTTAATAGTTCTTATAAAACTATGGTAATAAGTATTTACGCATTTAATCTTGATTGAAATTATAAGAACTCTTCACACCTCTATATTTTTAAGAGGAACGAATTATTTAAAAAAGAAAAAGAAAAAAATGAATTTTGAGCCATAAAACAATAAGCCTATGCTTTGGTTAGATCAATTAGAGGCTTGTGGAAAAGCTTTTCGTTTCTTTGAGTAAGAAAGCTTTATCCATGTTTAATAAATGAATGGAAAATAAATAAACAATGAATCGAGGAAGCATGTAGGTTTATTAGTCATTATGGCTTCTGCTCTAAAGTTTATTTATTGCTTATGGAAAATTATGTTTATAGTCTTCTACATCTAGTTGAAGGTTGTTACTGGTCATTATATATATATATATATTAATTTTTTTTAAAGTTCAATGAGAAAAAAGAAGATAGGGTTATTTAATGATTTAAAAAGGGAAATTATCAGTTATATACCCTTAAATGACACCAGTATCAAACGTGTTACAACACTTTTCAAGTGTATCACTCGTATACCCTAAGTTGACAGAACACTTCTGCCGTCCACCAATCCGTTAACTGCCGTTTGCGAGCGCTGACATCATAAGGGTAATCTAGTCTTTTTAAAAAAACGACATGTCATCCCATTTACCTAGTAAAATACGACATGTCATATGATATATTTTGATAAAAATGACATGTCATCCCATTTATCGGATAATTGTTAATAATTGCTAAAAAAAAAGCTACTTTACAACCGAATCTACTCCTCCAAAATTTAACCTAAATTATTGAAGATCTACTCCTCCAAGCTCAAACTTGAATTTTTTATGGTATAATATGTATAATTGTAAATAATATGTTGTTAATAATTTTTTATGGTATAAGGTGAATATTTTTTATGGATAATTGTTAATAATATGTACTATTAATAATTCATATTTTTTTAATAAAAAATGTATTGTTAATAACAAAATAAAAAAAATTGTGCATTGAAAATTTACATTAATTTTCAAGGTAAATTTGTTTTTTTACCCCATTTTGAGTTTAAAGGGTAAAATAGTCATTTTGCTCAAATTCTGTTAAGTTCTTAACGATAGTAAACGGAAAGGTGGACACCAGAACTCTTTTGTCAACTTAGGGTATACGAGTGATATAAGCGAAAAGTGTTGTAACACGTTTGATACTGGTGTCATTTAAGAGTATATGGCTGATAATTTCCCATTTAAAAATGGGGTTATTAGAAAAAAGAGTAATTTTAGTTCTTTAACTAATGGGAGCATTCAGAATAAAGGTCTTATGAAATTATTAGAGGATGTTAATGGCTCTACTCATTATAAAAGTTTATCAAATAGTTTCATATTTATAGCATTTTAAGTGAAATAATATTAAATTTATATTTACTTTTTTTTATAGAAAATTTAATATAAACTTTAAATATATAAAATTTTAAATTTATATTTACTTAAAAACATAGTTGGGGATACCTTTCAAAACCTAGTTGACTTGTTTGGCTTAGCTAACCAAGCAGCTAGGTTTTTGGCAGCCAAGTTGCTTAGTCGTACAGATGGCAAAAACTCGGGCTGGTCCAACGTACGACAATGCCTGGATCCAGCCCAGACATATTTTTTCGACACCTTTGCCGGTTTTTATTGGGGCTATATTTTATAATATTATACATATATATATTAATTTATTTTATAATTTTGTGTTTTTAAATTTTATTTTAATGAAATTAGGTTGAAAAATATAAACTTTAAATATATAAAATTTTAAATTTATGTAATTGGTGGCTCAAATAAATATAATTATTTAGAATAATATATATTCTATAATTTTTTTTAATAAAATTTGTGTCCAGGGCCGAACCCCGGGCTTATCAAGTGAATTACAGTTCCATCCAGCATCGCCAGTTTATTTTTGACATTCCTACTTGGTAGCTAAGTCAAAGAGGGCTTAAATTTAGTGTAAATGCTTGTTTTGGTCCTTATGTTTTAACAAAGTACTCGTGTAGTACTTATACTTTAAAAAATGGCACAAGACAACCATGTTATTAAATATATTACATTATTGCTCTTGCTTTTCTTTGCTTTTATAATAATATTCTTATAACAATGCTCTTAAAATTGATTAATTTATCTATAAAAAATTAATTACCAAATTAATCCTAAAAGTAATTAAAATAATAACATAAAATTTTAACTTTTTTTCTTTTTAACTTTGAAGGCCAATTTGATAAAAACTAATTTTTTTCTACTTTTCATTAATATCCACAAGAATATTGTTGCAAGTGTATTGTTGTAAAATGTAAGAAAAAGTAACATATTTAACAGTAAGAGCGTCTTGAAGTAATTTTTTATAAATATAAGGACTAAACGAGCTCTTATGGTAAAGTATAGAGACTTAACAAGTATTTATCCCTTAAAATTACATATTAACTATAATTACATTAATATTAAAGATAAGTCTGCTAAGGAAATAGTCTCTGGTAGTATAATTTTGGCCAAGATATATTTTGTATCTTAAGTATTAGTGGCAAAAATTACTAAAAATCTTAATAAAATTATAGATAAAATTAAAATTTTGTATGAAGTATATGAAGTTGAATAGACAAATAAGATAATATTAAATACAAAATTAGAGTGATAATGTTATACTTCGAAAACATATTTATTCTGATTTAGAGGGAGAAATGCACTGGAGTACTGATGTGTACAATGCACCCGAATTTACATATAGTAATGTCCACTTCAATATACCAAATACTGCAATTGCTTTTGATTCTCGTCTAAATTTATCACATGAAAAAGAAATAAGATAGACTTGGAATTCTTATTTGATAGAGTTTACAATCGAGAACTTATGTAAAAGTATGAAGAGGAACATGAAAACTCTAAATTTAAAGGGTTAAAATGCATGTGACGCTTAATATAAATTTGGTAAAATCTTATACTATATCCTCTATGACTTTATCTTAATAAATGAGAACAGCCTACATAAACTAGTAGGGTCACTCTGTGGTGCTGTTATAAAAATTACAACATAAGTATAAATATGCATTGTTAAATTTAATCAATAGTCCATAAAATTAAAAATTAGTTAGGATAATATTTTAATTTTAATTAGTTAAAATTTAAACTTACTAATTATCAAATATATTAAACATGCATTTTAAAGATTTAATAATAAAAAAGAAACAAGCATAGTATATTGAAACTTCTATATATTTCCTTTTAAAATATATGAATTTTAATATTAGCACAACTCAATCTTAGTTTATCCTCTTATTATTATCTCTTCTTCAACCAAAAAAGAAATGCTAGATTAATAAATATTGCAACAATTAATTCAACTCAATCTTAGCCAATGAGTGATTTCAAAAATAAAAAAAGACCATGAACAAAAATAATTTATTTACACATAAATTAATCTGTATATTTGCATGTTCAATTTTCAATTTGGTTAGCAATTTAGAAAATATCTATCAAATTATAAAAAATTAAAGTATATCAATAAACTTGAATATTATCTTAATTATTAAGGAACTAGTTATTTATCAACTAAATTAAATCAAGGATGAAGATTAAAATATTTAAATTCAAGGGTCCATAATGACCCATTATCAATACTTATACCGCATGCTAAAAAATCCAATTAATCTATAGTAACATATTAAATAGATTTGGACTGTAGTCCGGTGAGATAAGGGTAACCGTTGTTTTTAGCAAATTTACTCGCCTGATTATCCGCCAACTTTACTTACCAAATGTGCAAATGGTGCCATGTTTTGAGCTCAATAAAATGACACTACTCACTAGCATTTCCTCTCTCACTCTTTCAGTCTCTCTTTTAACCCTCTCCTGCTTTTTCTTATTTCTAGGGTTAGCATAGTAATGCTAGACAATTCAGATAGGCCGATGTTGACTCTCAACAGATGGATGAGGTAATTTAGCTTGTGTCCTTTCTATACATTTTCTTTTATCCTCTAAGATCATCAACAAATTTGATGTCTTGATCATGAAGCGTATACCTGATCTTTTTTTTCTTATTTTTTTTAAAGAGACTCATTTGTTTTCACCTCATTCCTTTTAATGAGGCTCGAATCTAAGACCAAGATTCTAGAAAGGTTGCAGTCTTACCTCTTAAACTAGAACTTCGCCAGATCTACTAAAATTCTGCTTGGCAATTATTTTGTTATTCGTCAATCTTTCTCTTTGACCGTCTCTCTCTTTTTCTTTCATAATTTCTAGGTTAGAATACGGTTCAAATAATCAGTGCCGCCATTGGCTTCTCAACAAATGGATCGGGTAATTTAGCTTATATGCTTGCTATTTTAGTTATCCTCTAAGACCATCAATAAATTTGATTGCTTCAATCACTGATCTGATAATAGTCTTGCTTAATTCAAATTTTTAATTCAACAACTTTACTACTTAATTGTAAAAGTTTACGAATGAGAACAATTGATCGAGAAAGAGACTTTATATAATATTTCTTGATCCAAATTTCATTCTCGATTCAACTCATCTTCAAGTAATTTAAGTGATCCCTTGATCTATTTGTCTCTACTTCTTTTGCTTTTGAATATTAATTCAATGATAATAGTTCATTGCAGCACTTCAAAGTAGGATCATTTCCTGAACTTTTAAAGATCTTGTTCTTTTTAGTGCTAATATATGACTAAGATTTAACTGTTTTATTTATTAATTTATTAATCACCAATCACATGAAAAAAAATTTTCAGGGGCATGTCAGATCTTAAAACTATCCAGAGCAACATATGAATGGAGTGAATGCCCTTGAAGAGGATCTTGTATGTTGTTTCTCTCTCTACAATTATATATAGCTTTTATGGTTTTTTTAAATAGACAATGACTTATATTTTTCGATTTTTTAGGTAAGATATGACAGTTTTTGCTATTTTTTTCACAAATACTTACAGTCTATAATATAAGACATTAAAAAAATAATCACCTTTTATTCTTACATTTTTTTTTTTTGGCGGACCTAGGTAGAATGAGGGAAAATGAATTAGATTTCACTGTTTTTCTCAAACATACACAAACCCACCAAATAAATGACGCATTCAATATTTAATAAAATTCCCTTCATACTCAGTTTTCTCGTATTTATGTGTTTTCTTCAAATTTTATAGAAGACAAAAATTGAGAAAGCTAACAAGTCAATCTCCATCTAAAGAGCTTCATATGTCGGGGCACTGTTGAATCGCATCAGCAACTTTCTTAATCTTTGCTATCTGTGCATCACATGATGGTGATGATTTATGCCATATGTGCATGCATAATGGTTTTTGTCACTATTATTTGTGCATCACATAACGGTGTTGATCATTGTCATACGTGATCATATAAGTAATGGTATTGATTCATGCCATCTATACATATCATAGTAGCCTTGGTTAAGAAAAATCTCGTAAGTGATTCTTATCTCATTCATTTGATAGTGGCACCTCTTCCAAATTAAAAGCTAAGAAGTTTAAAGAGGTTAGATATTTATATGATAGATGACACTAAATTTGATTACCAAACGGCTAGATGTATGAGCAAAGAGAAAGAATCAATGTCAACTACTAATATTACACACTCATAGCACAAAATATATAAAAACTACATATAAACAAATATTTTAATTCTGATCAAAATGCTAGTTTTATGAACAACATGAGAGCAGACTTTGTTATGAGAGCAGACCTAATTTTGAAAGCTACAAAAAACAAATAGCTAGATGAAAAGATATCAGACGTTGAAACAAACTGGTCAATGTTTCTAACTTAGTTGACACTGGTTCTTTCCCTCTGCTCATACATCCAGCCAGCAGGTATCCAATTTCTGTGCCATCTGTGAAAGGAATTCTAAATTTTTCTTCCCTTCTTGGCTTTTGATAATTAGAGGGAGGCACGTATCACTGTTAATGGCACAGTGTTGATGATCTGAAGCTCATTATATTTAGCAGAATAGTTAGCTTCCTCTATTTTTGTCTTCTGCAAAATACGAAGAAAACACACGAATACATGAAAACTGAGTTATCAAGGTGGCAAATGAAATATTGAAACAATCCCCTGAACTCCAAGCGTCAGTCTATCTAATTTCACATGACATGACTAGATAAAATCATTAATAAGGGTCTTGCATAAATTAGGCAGAGTTTCCCCTATATTATTGACATTTCCAACTTGCAAATTTGTAGAATAAGCACTCTCAAAATAACCCAATATTCAACCAGCTTCATTAATCAACCTCCTCAACCATAATAGTAAAGATTAATATTGAAAGGACAGAAGAATATATTATTCTTTCTTATATTTTGAATTACAAGAATATGACTCATATATATACAACTTTGACAAGCCATTACAGAGATAAATTTGTGGCTTATTAAAAGAATGCTTTCCCAATATATTTAATAACAGTTGGCTAGAGATATTCTAGCCGTTAGTAAATAATACTCAATTAATCATGATGACTCAATCTTGATAGTGGGATTCCTCTAGTCACGGCTGAGTATATTGCTAAATTTGTTTCAATGGTTTTAATGTTGGATTCTGGTGATTCTTTGTTGGTATGCATGGAGCCCGTAGTTATCTTGCTTGCCAACTTTGTCTCATTGTGATGAGTTATCTTATTAAATAGTACACGTTATAAAAGAAATATGGTTAAATTATCTCATCAAATAATCACCCAACATCTCCAATGATTAGTATACTTTATACCCATAATGAAATCTATTCGTAGAAAAAGTGACTCTGCTGGAGCTATTTTTGATGAATCTACGGAAATTTAAAGAAGTATGATGAACTCCTTTATAGTTTCTACGAGATAGCAAATTTGCTAGGTTGCTTTCTGCTTCTATGTTTCTCCTGTTAATCAGCTAATACAATATTTTGTTAATGATAAATCTATTTAGTTATATTTTTCTTCTCTATTAGATTTATACTTTGCAAGTAAAATGATGGAAACCGAGGAGTTAATGGAAAAAGATAACGAGAAGTGTGTATCGACTCCAAAAGAAGAGATGAAAGAAGCCGTAACAGCAGCTTCATCACCAAATCATGTTGCTGAACAATAAAACACATCTTGACATAGATTAGAACTTGTAAGACTGTAGAGATTAGATGAGAAAATCCCTTGCACAAAGGGTAGAGGGATTGATAACTCCATTAATTAATTGCATGTATATGTGTCTGTTAGTATCCTTTTTTATTAAAATCCATAGGAATGTAATATTGTGCGTAACTTTATTTGAACCTAAAGAGTGGAGGAGAACTGATGGGTGCAATTGTGTGATCATATTAGCACTAATACTCTGATCCCTTTAGAATTCCATAGTTAAACATGATATTTTATTTTATCGTATATTGAAGTTTATATTTTTCTTATCTTTTAAGGGATTTCCTACTTTAAAAATGTATGAGATCCCTTGTTAGAATATTATTAATATATTGTACATAGGCATGCAGAGAAGGAGTTGAGTTAACAAAAAGTTGTAACTTTAAAAATTAAAAAAAAAAGTGTATGTATATATGTATGTTTTTAAAGCTATATGTTTTAAAATGAATTTTGTTACTATAAAATAATATTGTTGGGATTAAGAAAAAATTATAATTTTAGCGAAATTTTTCATTTATCAATAAATGAATAATTTGCTAATTTATTGATAAAAGAATATTTATTAATTTAGAGAGAAATTTTTTTTGTCTTAAGAGGAGTTTTGTTGATGAATGTCCATACTTATAAAAGAGTAAAATTCATGCTTCCCCAAATCAATCGTATGTGCTCCATCGGCTACTATCCATAATAGCATAACTTAGTTAGGAACCTTGTAATTATATGGTATCTGCTTTGTTTATTCACTTTGTGTAATCAAGTGCACATACGTGTCCTTATCTGGTGAGGCTCCGTACTTTATTAAAGAATTTCTAGTACATATATATCACTACTGAGTAAGCCTTTGATATTAAAAAATACGAACACAAAAATATTCTCAATTTTCATTCAACTATATTTTAATTTTCAGTCTCAAATCATTAGAGTTTTCATATCTTTCTCATTCACGGCTTCTCACTTAAAAGGACTAAAAGGATCCATATTGACTGATGAGATAAGGAGAGCATTTTGTGGGATAAAGATGAGTAAAGAAAAAACAACTTTAGATGTATATTTTGTAAAGAGCTAAATTCAGATAATCGAAGTTGTAAGAAGAAAAAACTCCCTAATTTTTTGAATTTTATATTTCATTTATTATTAATTTTTACATTTATTTATTAAGGTTTTACAATATTAGAAATCTTAAAGAAACAAAGGAATAATTGTTTTTGCCTAAATATCTTTATATATATATGTATATATATGTATACACGCACACATAATTATTTTGCTATAGAAGGGAAGGACCGCACAACAAATTAAGGAAGGTCTAATATGGTATAAAAGCCAAGCAATTTTTATTGTGGATATGGGTGGATAAGATTTGTTAAATTCAATAATAAATTTCAATAACTATTTCTTTTGTCCAAAAAGGAAGAAATTGCAAAAGTCTTAAAAAAAAGAAAAAAAAGCTGCCCCAAATAAGGTTAATAAGGTAATGCATGAACGCTAATTATCAAGTGGGACTAAATAACGCGCAAATGGTAAATTATGTCACGGGAAATAGCCTTTAGTGGAATGTAATTTTGGCCAAGATATTTTTGGATGTTTTGTATTTAATATTTAAATCAGGTATAGATTTTTTTAATTAATTATAGTTATAATTTTGATAATATGAATGATATCCGATGTTGAAAAAATATATATTAATCCTTTATGTTTTGAAAATTATACTACAGATGCAAAATAGGTGAGAAGGAGATTTTACCAGTAGCCTAAATTTAGAGAGAAAAAGTACAATAATATAAATTAAAATCTCAATTGAATACTAATATTAGAGTAATGATACAGCCACAAACTCTTGTACAAACTTATTTTGTACAAATTGACGTAATATTAATTTATTGGTCGAATGAAAATATAAAATAATAAAAATAAATCATGTGGGCCAAGTGATATTTAATTCAACCAATCTTATCATGCCACATCAGTTTGTATAAAATAAATTTGGAGAAAAGAGTTTGTATTTATATCAAAGAAAATCTTTGACAATTTACTCGGTGAACGCAGCCGTTGTTTTCTAATATTAATATAAAGATAACACAAAATCTTTTAACGTTGACAATTTAAAGACTTCAACATGGCGGCCTGGCGTACAGAAAAAATCTTATTTTGCTTAATTAACATTTTATAGTTCAACAAATGTACAGTTTGTAAAAGCTTGGGAACTAACCTAATGAGATCATCATTTAGTGGAGAAAATATTTAAAATTAGGGTTTATTAAGAAAAAATTCTAAATTTATTACCGTGCAATATTTATGTAAGCCTTATGTGGTTGTTATTCATTAAGTATCTTCATAGTCATAGTGATTTTCTGTTTCTCATTTTCAAATATTTTCTAACTTGAGGCCATGCCTGGTGATGACCCAAAAATGATTATTACTGACTAGGATCCAGCAATGGCAAAAGCTATATCTCTAGCCTTTCCATTCACTTTTCATAGATTTTGCATTTGGCATATATTGAACAATTTTTTGGAGAGACTAAGCAAAACTGTCCATACGGAAAATTATAGACCTTTTCAAAAATACATTTGGGAATCAAATACTGTAGAAGAGTTTGATGCACTGTGGAAGGATGTTATAGATAAGGCAAAATTAACAGAGAATGAGTGGCTACAAGGGGTGTATGAAATCAGATCAAAATGGGTGCCTGCGTATGTGAACCATGTGTTTTCAGTTGGGATGTCAAGTAGCCAACGAGCTGAAAGTAATCATGCAATCTTTAAGAGGTATGTATAAAAAAAAAATTCGCTTCTTGACTTTGTTTTTTGAGTTAATAGAGCACTTTCACAACAACGCCATGAAGAGTTGATTGCCGATAACAAAGATTTGAATGAAAGACCAATGTTGAGATTACCATTACAAATTGAAAAGCAAATGTCTGAAATATATACATGTGAGATTTTTTATATGTTTCAAGATGAATTATGGAATAGCCTGTTACATGCAATTGAGCTTGTTAGAGAAAATGAAGAATGTTTGGTGTATAATGTTGTGAATCAAGAAAATGGTGTTTCAAAAGTCTTTGAAGTACTTTACGACAAAAAGTTAGATTTTGTTTCATGTATTTGCAAGAAATTTGAAAGTGAAGGTATCCCATGTACACATATGCTAGCTTTGTTTAAAAAATTACAAATTTCTTTTATGCCTAATATTTATATTCTAAAAAGATGGACTAAAGCTGCTAAACTTGAGAGGGTATGGATGGAGATGGTGTTGAAATAAATGATTGTTCAGACAAATCAATTTTATTAAGAATGACCAAGTTATTTCAGATTGCTTCAAATGTGATTGATAAAGCTGTTTTGAGTGAAGCAACATCGAAAATTGTCATTGAGAACTTAGAAGATGCCCTGGAAAAGGTTAAGTTAGTCATGAAAAGTTGCAGAAGTGAGAGAGTATTAGAAAAGAATAGTGCTAAAGGGTGTGGGAAAAGACTTAAAGGTGGAAAGGAAAGAGCAAAGGAGAAAGCGAAAGGGAAAGACAAAGGAAGACGCTGCAATGGATGTGGTCTAGTTGGCCAGTCACACGATAAAAGAAACTGCCCCTTGCTCATAAAGAGGTAAATGTGTCTTTTCATATTTATTTTGTATTAAGTTTATCACGACTTTCACTTTTTTCAGTTTTTTAATAAGATGTTGTATTATATGATTTAGATTAGAGCTGAATACAGAAAGAAACATAAATTCGTCTGATTCAAGTGATGGAAGCTATCATTCCACAGGTAATTTGATTTCATTCAAGCGTGCCTTCATTATACAATTTAATTTTTTAATATTAAAAGTAATTGAATAAATCTATCATTAACTCTTTTTTTTAACTTATTGTAACAGATTACCCATGACCTTTTTCCGGATAGGTGTTCGTTCCTTTTTTTTCTTATTCCTTTTCCCCCAGATCGCTCTCTATAAAGTAAAGAGCCTGGCCAAGATCTCTGCATCTATGTCACTTCTGGAACTATCAAAATAATTGGGGGTCAAAATGAATCGAGAGCAGTACTCTCGATTTGTCAAAGAGGAGAATTTCTTCAATTTAACTTTTTGATGATGCAATTTGATGTTAAAGCCTGTAATATATGCATGAGAACTCATTGGCTTTACCTTTTGATTTATGAAAATTTTGATGTCAAAGCTTGTGATATGTACTCTAGTTTGATAAGATAGGAACTTCTTGGTAGATGCCACTACAACAGCATTGGTGCTTTGGCAAAAGTGACCAAACTGTGAACAAATAGCAATCCAAATTGTGTTTTAATTTCCATTACAAGCCTAAAAGACGTGGAACTGTGGAAGCACCTACTGTAAAAGCCATAAAATTATGCACTCATCATAAAAGCCAAATGCACAACGGAAAGTACAATATATGCACCAACAATTCGATTTCCAACCCAGCATGAAGGAAATCCCATTAAAAAATGCCACACATTTGAACTGATACATCACTACAAGAAAACAGGCAATAAATGACAGATACTTTATGACAGATTATAGGTATATCATAAAATTACGACAGAATTATGATAGAATTTTGAATCTATCATAGATTTATGATGGGCTTGTGATAGAAATATTTGCCATCAATAAATTATGATGGTTTTATGATAGGATTGTTTGTTATCATGAAATTATGATAGAATTGTGATAGAAATTTATTCTATCAAAAAAGTATGATAGAAAAATAATTTTGACCACATTTGACCCAAATTTAATGTATTATTTTATTTAAAAACAAAAGATGTGTTTTAAAAATAAAACAAAAATAGCCACCAAAACGCTACCGTTTGAAGTACTTAAGCTTTCTATTTTTTTACTAAGTGTTAAACATTCACGTTATACTGATGAGAAATCCAAATCCCTAACCCTAAGTGCTCTTTCTTTTGCTCCTTCGTGTCGCCGTTCACAAACCCTTTTCTGAAACCCCTGATTCTTCCTGCTCTTCTACCATTCACACACTGTCATTGCCGTCCTACAAAATTCAGCCTCCCCCCTTTTAAGCCATCAACCTCTTCAGTTTCGCTTTGTCTCCTAATACCGTCAATCTTCGTTTCAAATTTTCCTAATTAAACCATTGTCTCTTCGTTTTGAAACCGTACGTCATTGCCTTCGCAGCATAGAGAGCACCAGCCAAGCAAACAAAATTAAGCTAGTTCTTAAGGTAACCCTAACTCTCATTTGAGGAATCTTTGGTATTATCTATCTTGGATATCGGAGGATAGATAGATGCATGTGGGTAAAATTGAAGCTGCATGTTCTTCTAATATTTTTTATTAACGGTATTATCTGTCTCGTAGCGTAAATCTTTGGTTAAATAATTGTTTTGATTATCTTTGCCTTATATGTAAAGACTTGACTATGTTTTATATGTTTCTATCAGATGCACTTTGGTTTCTTCACTTAATTCTCTATTCATCGATCTAGTTTTATCACGCTTTACGAGACAGGTAACATTTTTCCTGTTACTGTATATACCCCATATGCTTACGTGATTGCTCTTTGTAATAGGTTTGTTTGTTTCTTTAGTATTTTATACCAAATGCTTTGTTGTTGGGTTTAAATTATTAACTGTTTCATTTATATTTGTTTAATAACAGTTTGTATTTATTTTGATGGTATTTTGTTTGTTTTTGGAAATTGTGTTAATAGTGTGGGTACAATTCTGGATCAAACTTAGGTAAATGTTTGTGCACTGAATGTGACTTGCCTGGAACATAAATAGATTTTTAGGGATTCACTGTATATAGGCGGGAAACTAGCGACATACATTCTGATGGTTAACCCGAATGGGGACTATATCAATTTACACTGCTGGTGTAACAAGCCACATACAAGTGTTTCCCTAGCATAACCTAGTCATTCGTTTGGCATAAAGCACCCATACATAATACCAGCTAAGGTTTACCTCACACAGCAACAATTATTCCAGAAACATGGTACGGTCACTCAAAATGGGCTTTATCTAACTCAGCCTTAGTGAATAATTTATTTCCATATCAAAATTTGAAGCCATTTAGACAACTGTACAATAGGGTCTCACATGATTAAACTAAACCAATCAAAATTGCCTTTTAATTTACACAGAAACAGCTGAGATTTAGTGATTTATTAAAATTAAAATACTCAATATATTGGGATAAAAATTCCCAGAACATAGATAGATATATTATTATATAACCTATTAAAATTTCATATATTATTAATATCATTGAGCTATTGTTTCATAAGATCAAAATTAAGAAAACACATCTGTCAAAGGGGCTTACAATTGAAGCAGCAAAGTTTTTAAAAATCATAAACAATAAACCACAAGTTCAATTACCATGAAATTTTCCATAATTGAAAGACATATTAAAGTTTAATGTATCAAAATTGCAGCTCATTTCGATACCATTAGACCATTTGTTTATAACACCAAACATGGCATATATAGAGTTTCTGATAACTTTGGACAGCAGCTGACCAATTTAATGAATTAATTAAAAATTAACTATTAGTTCCAAAATCTGCAAACTTGAAACATACATATTCAGCTTTAATTGCTCAAAATTTCAAGTCAATCAAGTATAGTTTAGTCACATTTTGAAACAATAAAACCTACCATAATAGTCCAACAATTCTCAATTTTTCTGGAGAATCCATAATTATCGTCCTTTCACTTCTATAATCAATTTTCTAGCAACTTAAACATCACCAAACCACATGCTTAAAGTAATATTAGACATGTAAAACAAACAAATGACCTTGCTTTTGAGTTTTGAAACAGAAAACATCACCAAATCATATAGCTTGAGATAATTAGATCAGTCTTAAGACTTTGACCATGTTTGCATTGGCAAAGAATATTAGTAGAACAATTGTTTTCTTTTAATAATATAATGTTATAGATCTCAAATAGTCTATGTGTTCTTTGTTGGACCAAACCTGTGATCATGATATTTTTTGGACTTAAGTCTTATTCATATCAGAACAAAATATAGATAAGCATGTGCCAAGAAAAGTTCAGTTTATGTATTCTTCCATGTGTTTTTCATTTGTTTTTGGATGTTTTTCATCTTCATTTGTTTATGTTGCAGCAAAGGTATTTAAGTCATTGTTAATTTGTACCTTGCATACATGTATTGGTAATATATTCTGATTTTTTATTTATATTCTACCTCCTTAATGTGTCAGGATCAGATCTAATTGAAACTAAAAATGGATAAGTCATGGATGCATTGTAGTAAAATGGCAAAAGAGTATGAAGACAGGGTTGAAAAATTTATGAGGTTTGCTATTGCTAATGCCGAAGACAGTAGTGTCATTAGATGTTCGTGTACTAAATGTATGAATCTATCCTTTCGTACACATAAGGTTGTTCGCAAACATCTGTATTTTCATGGTTTTGATGTTTCTTACACAACCTGGAGTTGGCATGGGGAAGATGTCCATGACACACCACTTCCTAATGTAGAAGTAGATGTTCCGTTTGAATTTATGGACTACGATAATGGTAACACAGTAGATATGGTTAACGATGCTTATAAGGATTGTGCTGCAGATCCTAAAGCATTTAAAGAACTTCTAGAACAGTGAAGCCTTTATACCCGGGATGCACAAATTTCACTAAGTTAGACACTTTGGTTAGCTTGTTCAATATAAATGGTAAATTTGGGTGGTCTGACACAAGTTTTACTGAGTTATTGGGATTTCTAGCCAAGTTGTTGCCAAGTAATGAAAATCTTATGTCTATGTATGAGGCCAAAAAGACAATATCTGCTTTAGATTTAGAATATATGAAAACACATGCTTACCCAAATGACTGCATACTCTATAGAAAAGAGTGTGAAGGGCTTTATGAATGTCCTAGTTGTGGTTTATTTAGATGGAAAAAAAAGGATGGTAGTGTTATTGTAAAGATAGGAAAGGGGTTTTTACGAAGCTTTATGGTATTTTCCGATTATACCTAGATTTAAGCGCATGTTTCAGTCCTCACAAACTGCCAAAGACTTGACTTGGCATGCAAATAAGAGAGTCGATGATGGTAAGCTCCGACATCCGGCAAACTCACCATCATGGAAATTAGTAGATAACAAATGGCCGACTTTTGCATTAGACCCTAGAAATCTTTGCCTTGCCTTAGCAGCTGGTGGAATAAATCCACATAACTCTCTTAGTAGTTCATATAGTTGCTGGCCAGTTATTCTAGTAACATACAATCTTCCTCCATGGTTGTGTATGAAACAGAAATTCATGATGTTGTCCCTACTGATTTCTGGTCCTCAATAACCAGGCAATGACATTGATGTGTACTTGGCTCCTTTGATAAAAGATTTGCAAACTTTGTGGGAAGTTGGGGTGGAGGCTTATGATGCCTATAGAAAGGAGTTTTTTAATATGCGGGCTGTGTTATTATGGACTATAAAAGACTTTCCGGCGTACAAAAATCTAGCTGGTTGCACTGTTAAAGGATATAATGCTTGTCCATATTGTGGTGTAGACACTACTAAATGTAGACTTAAACACAGTGGAAAAAATGCATATATCGGTCACCGTCGTTGGCTTCCTCATGATCACGATCCGTGACCAATATAAAGCCTTTGACAACACAATAGAGAGAGAGTTTGATCCGAAATCGTTGAATGGTGAGGTTGTTTTAGGGCTGGTTGATTCTATTGATTATAAATGGGGGAAGAAAAAGTCATTAAAATGTAAAAGTTCAGTAAATGATGACCGCATATGGTGGGAAAAAAATCTATATTCTATAATTTAGAGTATTGGAAGCATTTACTTGTGCGTCATCAATTAGATATTATGCACAATAAAAAGAATGTGTGCGAGAGCATTTATGGAACACTACTCCACATTCCAGGAAAGACCAAAGATGGTCTTAAGTCAAGGAATGATCTTGTGGACATGAAAATCAAGGATGAACTAGCACCAACTTTACAAAAGAACAAGCGCACCTTTCTTCCTGCAGCTTGTTACACATTAACGAGAGATGAAAAGAGAAGGTTCTGCAAAGCTTTGAAAAGTATAAAAGTTCATGCTGGATATTCCTCAAATATTAGAAATCTTGTGTCAATGAAGGACCTTAAACTTCAGGGCCTTAAGTCACATGAATGTCATGTTCTTATGCAACAACTTCTCCCTATTGCCATTAGGTGTGTCTTACCAAAGTATGTGAAAGGAGCTTTGATAAGGCTGTGTTGTTTCTTCAATTCGTTATGTTCTAATGTGGTTGATGTGACAACATTGGATAAATTACAGGCAAACTATGTGGTGACTTTATGCTTGTTAGAAAAATGTTTTCCTCCCTCTTTCTTTGACATTATGGTGCACTTGACTATGCATTTAGTCAATGAAGTTAGATTATGTGGCCCAGTTTATCTTCGGTGGATGTATCCCTTCGAGAGATACATGAAAACTCTTAAAAGTTATGTCCGAAACCGCAACCGTCCTGAGGGTTGTATAGCGGAGAGTTATATTGCAGAAGAAGCATTAGAATTTTGTGCAGAATACATGTTAAACATGAGTACAGTTGGGGTTCCACTTGGACATGTGCAAAAGCTATCAAAAGATAAGCCACTGTGTAGTGGGAAAGTGGTGCAAATTCCTGCAAATTTGTTAGATCAAGCACACCTGTACATCTTGCATAACACACAAGAAGTGGTAGCATACATTAGGTAATTTGCTTAATTTGTTCATATCAAATCTAGATGTTTTTTTTTTTCTAATCTGAAAAACTAATTTTTCATGTTCTGGATCTTTAGTGACCACATGGATTGGCTTAAAACATGTTATCCACATCAAAATGACAAATGGTTGCAAGAGGAACACAACCGTACATTTGCCGATTGGCTAGCTGATAAGGTTGAAGCATATATATATCATTAATTTTTACAAAGTTTGTTGACCCCTTTTTTTCCCCTACCTAGAAATATAAATCTGCTTATCATTTTTCTCTTGCTAGGTATATGACTTAATTGAAAAAGGTGATCACATATCGGATACCTTACGTTGGTTATCACAAGGGCCTCTTCCTTTTGTAACTAAACATAATGGCTACGACATCAATGGTTTCCATTTTGTTACATGAGACCAAGACTCAAGTTGTGTAACTCAAAATAGTGGAGTTAGTATAGTTGATTCTGAAATATGTGACCTGACATATTATGGAGTTATAGATGAGATTTGGGTACTTGACTATCATTTGTCAACAGTTCCTGTGTTGAAGTATGATTGGGTTCAAAATAGTTGCGTCAAGAAAGATGAGCTTGGATTCATCTTAGTAGACTTAAACAAATTAGGATATAAATCTGATCCATTTATATTGGCTTCTCAAGCCAAACAAGTATTTTATGTAAATGATCAAATTCAAACAAAATGGTCTATTGTATGTCATATGCCTATTAGAAGTAATCATAATCAAATAAACGAAGATGAATTTAATAATGTAGTAGAATATCCTCCATTCACCAGAGAATTACCAACTAATGATTTGTTATATTCAACTAATGGCGATCGAGCGATCTATGCGCGTAACAGCAAAGAGGGAATTTAGGTTACAAATTGATTAGCTTCTTGCAGTAAGTTTTTTTTTTTAACTATTTGCCTTCTGTTATTTTTCAATTACGAATTTATATGATATTAAATTGATTAACTTTTTGTTCGTGCAGCTGATTGATTGTTATATAGGTTGATTAAATCATTTAACTAATGTTCTTCGTTTATTTATTTCAGGGGCAGTAATATGGCTAAGGGAAAACATACTTTGGTTGATGGTGCTTCTGATCAGGACTGTAATTTAGAAGATGATTACTGCGACTTATTTGACAATAACGTTGATTTAGAAGGTGAAAAAGATGAGGCTGATGTGGATGGTGTTGCTGAGTTGGATGCTGCTGAGATAGATGGAATTGAGTTTGATGGAGGAGTTTTTTATGGTGCTGGTTTGGATGGAGATGGTTTAGTTGGTATTGAGAGAGATGGTGCTAATTTGGTTGCTCCTAATGTTGATGTTCCTGAAAGTAGTAACTCCGGGAGAGGTGTGAATATGGGTGCTAGGCAAAATAAAAGACTTAAAACAAGAAAAGGAAATATTGTGGTGCAATACAATGAAATGGGTGTTCCTGCAGGGGATGAAGCGACTGAGTTGGCTTCTTTTCTTGGCGTATTGGCTCGTACATCAGTTTCTATTCTTTATTCCGATTGGCGTAAGGTTCCTCCAGAGACAAAGGAGCGTTTGTGGAAATCTGTTATGGTAATTCTTGAAAAACTCATTGCATTTTTCACTTATTAGTTATATGATTTGGATTTTTATTAACTAACATTTTAACAATCTTCCTCTATATTTAGGGTCGTTTCATTGTTCATCCTAGAAGTAGGAAGCAAGTAATACAGTCAATTAGAACAGCATTTCGAAACTTCAAGTATATGCTGACGAAAAACTATATCTGAAGGTTCCCAAATGATAAAAAGAAATTGTATACACCACCAATTGATTACCCTCAAATAAAGCGGCCTGTTTGGATAAAGTCTATCGACGAACGTTTATCCGAATCATTTAAGTAAGTATTTTAAAGTTAGGACAAGTAATATGCCAATAGTTACTTTACATTTACATTGTGTTAAAAGGATGTTTTTTCTTATGTAGAAAATCAGTCGTGTCAATAAGAATCGGAGAGCTTTGAACAAGTGTAATCATTGTCTTAGTCGAAAAGAATATGTTGGATTAATGAAAGAAATTGTAAGTTCATATATATTGGTATAAATGGTATTTTTAACTATTACATTTTTCTAATAGTTTACTAATCTAATTTCTTTTATCTAAACAATGAGAATCGGTCTTTCAAGACTTAATTGAGCAGAGTGAGCATGGAAGAGAGCTCGGATCTAAAGAATGGAGGATACGACCTTGAGATTGAGCAAGTCATTAAGAAATTGGTAATCAAGTTTAACCAGAACAAAAATGGTTATGATATTAGAACTATGCTCATTTAATAATATTAGTTTCCTTATGATGTGGTGTTAGGAAAAGCTAAAGAATGACCAAAAAAAGACTCTTTCACTTCAGATGCAAGAAATGACTTACACGGCGCAAGCATTGGAAAGCTTCCTCAAACTGGTCATATGCAAGGCCCGGCAAATTTATATATGCTTCTAACTACTTTCATACCATTTGTGGACCCATCCAAGTGAGAGAGAAAGGAGCTAGATGCTTGGAAAAAATCAGTTGATGCTTAGTTGCCAAGAAATTTGTAGAGAATTGAAGAGGACACTGCATGGGGATGTGGGAAGTTCCACTTTCCCACATAATAAAGGCATTGATAATGACAGTGAGAAGATATACATTAGGTTGCTTCATTTATAAAATTAACTGAAATTTTCCTGGTTTATTTTTCCTTGTATATCTGCCACTCAATACAGTTTAATTTACTTTTTGCCAATAATACTGACAGGAGCCAGAAAATTTGGGCAAGTCAGCTGAGAAGAAAAGGAAATGGATGTCAAGTCAGAAAGAAGAGCAACATAGAGTATCAACACTGAGAAAGAAGGAAGAAACTAAGAAGAACGAAGAGACGCCAAAAACACCCACCGTTGTCCGTTTCGATGAAGTCTTATTGCCGTTCGATGAAGTCTTCTGCCATTCCGATGAAGTCAGCCAGAAATGTTGATTACAATAATGACAATGAACTCCATGCACAGAAGGTCAGATTATTTAAATAATTAGTTGTATTTTTCTTGGTTTAATATACTTACTGCCTTGTATATTTACTATTCAATCTAGTTTAATAAACTTATTAGTTCATATAATTAATATTCATAGGAGCGATAATTTAGGCGACTAACCAAGAAAAGCATCGCAGTCGCTTTCTGAAACGTCAAGACTCAATCCTTCAATTCCAAAGGATTGTGCAAATGATGAGAGGAAAAGAGTTGGAAGCAGTAAAAGCAATTGGACTTTGACTATGTTGATGGTATATGCGAGATTTATCTTGTGACCCAACAAAAAAGCGATTTTGAAGAAGGATAAAGCCAAAAAAATTGTAGTGCAGCCCCATGAGGAACACAAGGAGTGCGATACTGAAGCACCGTATCGGTCATCCGATATTGCAATTATTTGGGAAGTTGTGTGAGAAATACTTGCCTAGTGAAAATGATGGTGTTCGACATATCCGATTGATGATAATGTATTCGGACAAAGGCTTGTGCTTATATTGGGAAGAAAGATTGCAACGATCTCTTTGTCAATGCAAGTGTTAGGAGTGAATGCTATTCAGTATATATGGCGTAAATGGTTTTATGATTTTTCCTTTACACTATTTAATATCAATTTGGTATACTTTTTTATTGATGCATTGATTTTCTGTCAATGATGTTGGATTCTACCATTCTACCAACCAGAAAAGGAACAAAACCATTCGATTCATGTGTCCTAGTTTGGTTTGCCCAACAAATCCAAAGGCAGAGAACGATTTCGGCTCGAAGAGAGTTAGGTATATTCACACCGCAGAAAAAGGCAAAAACGACAACTCATTTTCATGCCATACAATCCTTTGTAAGTTTTAATTTTATTTAAAACTTTTACAAACTGATAAATTCATATTACGTTCACGCTGTTTCTTAATTAATGGTTATGCTTTGGCTTTTATAGCTACCATTGGGTATTAGTTGTGTTTGATGTGGTAAAAAGGAAGTATTTTATGAATCCTATGCAATCCAGCACTGAAAAGTGATTTAGAACAACTCCTTAAAATGTATGTATGCTAATCTATTTCCCGCAATTGATAGTTTAAGTTTCTTCAATATGATTAAGAGATAATGCAGTATAGTTTTGTTTCTAGCGCCATGACACTCTTCACATAAAGAGGATGGTAAGGAAAAATGGAATTATAATACCAAGATGAGAATTGTGAAGGTAAAAAAAAAAAAAAGTATTTTGTAGCCTATTGATTACGTACCTTAACTAAAATGGATGGGTTTTGTAAGAAAATTTTCTTTTTTTTTTCATGAACAGTTCAAACAAAAATATCGCAAAATTGGAGTGTGGCTATTTTGTGTTATGGTACATGAAGGAAATAATAGCGAGATGTTAGTTTGTTAACCAACAATGTAAAGTTGATGATAAGATATGTTAACATTCTTTTTATTTCTTACATGTGTGACATTATTTTTAAAGTTTGACAATATTATTTCTTATGATTAACAGTTTAATGGAAAGAAATCATACACTCGTGGATGAATTAGATGAGAGTTTGTTTTGAGTGGGCTAACCATTTTCCGACATTCTCATTGTGTCGGCAAAATGGTTAGTATTGAGTATGAAATTTGTAACAAAATGGTTAGTCATTACAAATTATTGAAATTGAATTTGTAGTATCAAATTATAATGGTTGCTATAAGTGATTTTCTTTTGTAGATGTTATGCATTTGATAACTTTGGGTATTTTGATTGATTTTGCATAGAATGGTTTGCTGGGTTTGGGTAGGATTATTGCTGGATATATGGCTGGAAGTGCTGTTGGAAGATTGTGGGTTGCTGGATATGGTTGGAGTATTGCTAGCGTGGATGGAATTGGAATGTTGACAAACCTGCCTTTGTGGACCGAGTTAAGAGTGCTAGAACTCCTGAAAGTCTTGCATTATTCTTTGCAAGTTTTGTTGAGAAACT
>JAUJEM010000240.1:1800000-1993879 GCA_030448935.1 Citrus cavaleriei
GGCTCTTTAAGTACAATCAGGGCTCTGTCAAAGTGCCATGGCCCCCTCGGCCAATACTTTTCGCTTATCAACTTCCAATCCAAATTTGAAAATAAAAATATTGTTACCTAAACTTTCAATTTTAACTTCTTTGGTTGTTTTCCATGCCTGCACCAGTGCGCTTCTGATGCCTTCCGTGTGTACACTTCTTGTCAGTAAGATTTTCCCGATCAGAGAGTTAGCCATAATATGGCCTCCCTTTTCTTCCATACCACTTCTGAGAGTTAACTTGCGTTCAATTCCTTCACGGATGGATATTGCTTTGCACTTACGAATTAACTCCTCTGTGTTCATGAGTGGAGGGTACAGCTGAAACTCTTTAACTTGCTACCTACCAGAGTTTGTACCTCCAGCTTTAAAAACTCTCACTCACTCTCGCCCACTCTCTGAAACCCTCACCCAGAGAACTTACAAAAGAAATGATAACAAAGAGCACTCAAATTAAATGAGTGAGATATGAAGCCATTAAAGCTCCAACTCTACTCCATTCTTTTGTCCTCTTTCATAGAGAGAAAGCACGCTAGAAGGAGCTGAGGTGGTGTTAAACGCGGAGAAAAAAATATACTTACAACAATTTTAATAATAGTTATTTTGTAAAAAATTAATTTACCAAATTAATCCCAAATATAAAATAATAGTATGAAAAATATTTGTGAAATTTTTTATGTTACTTTTAAGGCTAATTTGATATATTTACAATTTTTTTTCTTTTCATTAATATCCTCAAGACAATAGAAATATTATTGTAAGGATATTATTGTAAAAGTAAAGAAAAAACAACGTAAGAATGTTAACAAACTTAACTACAAGGATATTTTCAAATTTTTTTAAAATTATATAGACTAAGTTAGTTTATAAATTAAAATATAGAGACTAAATAAATATTTATTAAATTATTTAATGGGCTAAAAAATAATTAGTTATTAACTTCACAGGAAAGTCACCGACCAAAAATTTAAAAGTCCGCTCTCAAAGTCGGTCTACTTCATTTTCTCCAATCGACCATTTTTATAACAATCACGTCAACTTGCCAACTCTGAACTAACTGGATTTCAATTAATTCATTGCAATCAATTTGACTCTTTTATTTTATTTTTTTTTTCGTCCTCTAAACTACTTTTGACACCATTTTCAAAATACTACGATTATTTTTCTGCATGAAGCAAATAATTGGTCCGCTTCAATTTTTGGTAGCATTGTTGACTTTGCATTAGAAACTGATATTATCTCTGATCAACTTGATATCAATTAAGTACCATTCCATGCATGTTGTTGCATTCTTAATTAGCACTTAATTAAAGTTATACACACCATTATATATATACTTCTTAATTATCTAATTGCCCACATTTATATTAGAAAAATCTTTAGTTGAGATTTGTCAAAACAATCACTAAGTTAATTTAATACCAACATGCCTGCCATTGGTCAGAAGTTGACCAAACTTTGGCTCTATATTTGAGAACCAATAAGAGTGAACTCTTCTAAGTGTGCCACAACTCAAAGTCATATACTCAAAGTCAACTATGGAGGCAGCTCGTTCACGTTTGCTCGCTGAAATGGTGTTACTTTTCGCCATACTTGCACTGGCCGCTTCTCCAACTCATCAAGCCTCTTCTGTTGTGCCTGGCTCACAGCTGCTCCAACTTCTGGCTCGTCATAGCCAGTTTCCACAAGACTCAATACTCTTTGGACCTCAGAAAGTTCTCCAGCAACATGCTCCAATGATCGTAATGACCATCGAAACAGGGAATTGCAGGCTGTACGGAATTCCCTTCACTTGCCATGCTTCTATCTGCTCTCTGTTACTCAAAAGCTGCTGCTTTGTTTCTACAAGCCCAGTGGGGGCTCTGATACTAGAATGTTAGGAATCAAAGATTAAACTCAAGAAACTCAAACAATTCTGGAAAAATGGCTTATTATTTACTAAACAAATTTGGGTAATATATAGCCTTTACAACTTAACAGAAATCAGAAAAAAACAGCCCACGTTTAAAGTGGTAATCAAACTAGAGAATAAGTCAAATACTACCCTAGTTAATAGGGATTATTGAAACTGAAATCCTAACAGAACACTACTTATCTTTGCAATAATGAGACTCCTATTTCCTAATCTCAAATTTGTTGTGTGCTCCACAATATTGATTCTCATTCCCATGTATAAATATAAAATAAACAATGTCAATAATTTCGATCCGTAATTCTAATTACTCAATCTGAAAACTAAGCACAATATAGATCTTTTGCAGAAATTTATTTACATTTCGATAACATTTTGGAACCATTTTCAATTTTTAACCAGATAAATGTGTTTCGGGCGGGGAAGCGAGCAAAGCTCCGGGTTACCATTGGGGTGGGGCCGGGGCCATTTGCATCCCCACTTTTTTTTTTTTTTTTTCTTTTTGAGTTTGGATCTCTGTAATCTTATATTTTCCTTCCATATTAAGACTTTAATTAATATTATTATTTTTTGAATTAGGTCTACATATAAATGCAGGCCAAGTAGTTGACTTAAAAAATTTACGATGACAAAGACCATCATATGAATATCAGAAAAAGCCCCACAATAAAATTAAAGTCATACTGCCAGCTCAAATCTATTTTTTTTTTAAAAAAAAGCCAGCTCATATAAACTTACATGAAATTTGCAGTATAAGAGAACAAATTCCAAAATTCAATATATATTTAAGATTTCAAAAGTTGAAAAAGCAGTTTTACTGTAACAGCTAGCTAGCAAATCATCATTATGGATATTGGAACCACCGCACACTTGTATAAAATTAGTTAGAATGATTATTTTCGTCCAAATGTTTATAATTACTATAATGTTATGTTTATTTAGTTAAGATATTTAATGTGTATATAAAATAATGTGGTAAATGATGTAATATTAAGTATGAAAGAACTAATATTTTTTATACTCGTGCAACAATCTTACTAAAAACTTATTTATAAATGAATTATTATCAGTCCACTTAAAGTAGTGTTTAATATACTTACAACAATTTTACTAGTAGTTATTTGTAAAAAAATAATTTACCAAATTAATCCGAAAAGTAAAATAATAGCATAAAAATATTTGTGAAAATTTTTATGTTACTTTTAAGGTTAATTTGATATATTAACAATTTGTTTTCTTTTCATTAATATCATCAAGAAGATAGAAAATATTATTTTAAGAATATTATTGTAAAAGTAAAGAAAAACAACGTAAGAATGTTAACAACCTTAACTACAAGGATATTTTCAGATTTTTTTAAAATTATATGGACTAAGTTAGTATATAAATTAAAATATAAAACTAAACAAATATTTATCATATTATTTAATGGGCTAAAAAATAATTAGTTATTAACTTCACAGGAAAGTCACCGACGGAAGATTTAAAAGTTCACTCTCAAAGTCAGTCTACCTCATTTTCTCCAATCGACTATTTTTAATTTTTATAACAATCACGTCAACTTGCCAACTCTGAACTAACTGGATTTCAATTAATTCATTGCAATCAATTTCACTCTTTTATTTTATTTTATTTTATTTTATTTTTTAGTCAACTAAACTACTTTTGACACCATTTTCAAAATACTATGGTTATTTTTCTGCATGACGCAAATAATTAGTCCCCTTCAATTTTTGGCAGCATTGTTGACTTTGCACTAGAAACTGATATTATCTCTAATCAACTTGATATCAATAAAGTACCATTCCATGCATGTTGTTGCATTCTTAATTAGCACTTAATTAAAGTTAGACACACAATTATATATATACTTCTTAATTGTCTAATTGCCCACATTTATATTAGAAAAATCTTTAGTTGAGATTTGTCAAAACAATCACTAAGTTAATTTAATACCAACATGCCTGCCATTGGTCAGAAGTTGACCAAACTTTGGCTCTATATATGAGAACCAATAAGAGTGAACTCTTCTAAGTGTGCCACAACTCAAAGCCATATACTCAAAGTCAACTATGGAGGCAGCTCGCTCACGTTTGCTCGCTGCAATGGTGTTACTTTTCGCCATACTTGCACTGGCCGCTCAAACTTGCAGTGGAAGCAGCAGGAACCCTGTGAGGCACTTGCCTCAATCTCATCATCATTTGCAGGTGGTGAAACACGAGGAGGGTAGGATGGTAGCCAAGAGGATTCCTCCTAGATCTTATCGGGTATTCGCTCCCGTGTCGGCCATTTCACGACACTACGATGTGCCACTGCCACCTGGTGCTCGCCCTCCAAGCGTCCTATAATTAATTGACGGCTAAAATGCTCAATTTGGATCTTGGAGAAAATAAGAGTTAAAAAAATTAATTTAAATGTTGCCCACCTCCCTACGTTTTATATAATAATAAAAAAGTTAATCGATTTGTAGTTCAACATTTGTATTGTGTAATTAACTTTTTTTCTTTGTGCTTTTCAGTAGGGTTCCATTACTTCCATATATAATTTTGTGATTATAAGTTTGATCATTTGCATTCAAGTTGATCAATCTGTTGGGAATAAAAAAATTGTACATCTTTTTGTGTTTGAAATAATTAATTAATGGCTAAACTCGATTGATATCAGTTTTCCCCACCATCTAATATTAAAATCAACCTGTTTCATGAGAAAATACCACGTCAATTGGAACAAACACAGCTTGAGCACACATTAATCATCGTGTATACTATTGGAGTTGGAGTTTTCATTCGTCATCCCTTTCGTAGATGATTTATATCCAGCTTAAGTTTCAAACTTCTCCAATATTTCTATTCAATAATTCAACGAAAGCTTACACCAAATACCAGCACACAGGTCTAACTAATTAGAGCTTGCTATTCATGCAAATGCAGGGAACAAATAGATGGAGATATGGATGTTTTAGCAATGACAATCCAAAATAACTTGGGAAACGTAATCATGAACTTTCTTCTAAAAGCTTAGAAATTTGTAAACCGTACGGAAGGAACTGTTTAGTCAAAAGCCCGTGTGCGTTTATTGTGCCATTCGGTGGCCAAGCTGGTAAAATTGACAATTTGGGCGGATTGTTTTGGAGGTGCCGAAATCTTTGAAATGTGAAGCCATTCGATGGCTATTTTCAAAGACTTTTTGTTGTAAAAATAAATGCGTGCATGGTATGCTTCGATTATAAATCAGAGAGAAGCAATTGCCATTTGAATCCCAAAATATAGAGTATAAGAGCGAAGGTGTGCATGATGTGCTCTTCAGGGAGTGCAGAGAAAGTCTTTGTGAGAGGGTTTCCTTTGGTGCCTATAGGAATATGCATTTGAGAGATGTGAGAGAATTTGTTTCTTGGTGCAATTTCTTTCGAGAGTGTATAAGAATATTTGGTAATTAACATGTTCATGCATTTATATAATCTTTGTTTTGAACTATTGATAATATTAACGAGCAAACTGCAAACATGCAGGAGAAAACCAAAGAATATAAAAGGAGAAATCCTAGTGCAAATGGTACTGTCAAAAGTTATGCCTGTTTGTTGTATGAAGGGAAAGGAACCTCCTGGTCGAGTTTGGAGCCGCACCATCAAAAGTGTCTTTACAAGCAATCATTCATTCAAATGCTGCCAAGTATGAATCTAAATTGAATGATCTGCAAAACAAATGTGAGGAGTTAAAAGATGCCTTCATTACATTTATGAGCACACATGAGGTAATTTGTTTATTTAACTAATCTTCTTAATTGAGTGTTTAGCATACATTGTTGCCTTGCAAACTCGATCATCCAGAAAGAGACTTACTTTTCTAAGTTTTTGATTATAAGAAAGCTTCTTCTTTGTTTGTTAGATGATATTGGCTTCTTTGCTTCTTCGATTTTATAAGCTTTGTGCCCCTTCTTAACGTGGAATGATTAATCTTTAGATTAACATTAAGTTAAGAAATATTTCAAAGTCTAGAGTGATAGAAACGAGATGATGTAGGATGTTTAACACAGATATAGGATAGTTGTGTATTACAAGTGGGGTACTTTTCAGAGGCCATAATTTGAACTAAAGGTGTCCCTTTTTTGCGTATAATATACCGTTTCGAAGCTTGCAACGAGACGAATCTAACTTGTGCTATTTTCTATCAAAGTTGAGCCAAAAATTCTACTTCTTTCTTGGTCGTTTTTCAAATTTTTAAGATTTTTTTTCCAGTTTTCCTGATTCTGCTAGGATTTTTATCCTTTTTTCTAGAATTGAATTTGAGTGTCATTTGTTTTCCTTTTCTTATTTTGATTAAGAGAATTTAATTATCATATTATATTCTAAATTTGCCTATTTTCATAAATTCATGGTATTTAGGCTTGTTATAAAAGGGACTCAAAACCCTAGTTTTATTCATTCAGACTTTCAAAAAAATTGATCATTTTTCAAAAACCTAGTTTCTTTTATCAATAAACTCAATAACGCTTTCATTTTGTCAGTTGGTATCAAGTTTGCTTGTCATTATGGTACGATCACATGAACAAAGGAACAATTGTCCTAAAGACGCTGATCAAGGGATGCAGGCAATGTCTGCGGAGACTATCAGATAATGGCAGCGATGGAGCAATCAATCGAGGGTCTTACACTTTCCATGAATAATATAGAGAGAGAGCAGCGACAAAGAGTAAATCGCGAAAGAGTTGTTGAACGAGTCAATTAAGATGAACAACCATGTTATTATCATTATGAAGAGGCACATTAGGGCATCAATTGTAAAACAATGCCTTAAGGCATCAATTGCAAAGTAGTACTTCAAAACCTAAAACCCGCGAGAGGAGTGTAGCCGCGCGTGCATGAAGAGTTAGGAAGCGATTCAAAATAAGAAAACGCTAAGGATTATGGTAGGAGGCGCAGGAAGAGTTCAGATTACAAGATTAATGTCGATATTGCAGATTTTTATGGTGGTATGCATGTTGAAGAATTTTTAGACTGAATATCGAACGTAAAAAATTTCTTCCAATATATGGAGATTCCCCAAGATGAGCAGGTTAAGCTTGTGGCGTTTAAGTTAAAGGGTGCAGCTGAAATACAAGTATGCAACCCAAGAGGGGGAATGAATTGGGATTTTAAAAATTAAGCTAAGCAAACCACACAACAATTTAATCTATTGCCTTAATCAAATTGAAAACAATAAATTCAATCATGCACAATATTAAAAGAGTAAGGGAAGAGAAAACAAACACAATGATTTTTACGTGGTTCGGCAAACCCCGCCTACGTCCACGCCTCCAAGCTCACCGGGCTTGAGGATTTCACTAAACTAGCCTCCCAAGGCTTCAAACGCTTACAATTGACTTCCAAGGTGTCAATGGACCTTTACAACAAGAGATTATCCCCAATCTCTTAACCCAAGTGTATCCCAACACTTACAATCTTTTAAATTGATTTTACAAAAAGGATTACAAATGAATCTCTCTCACACAATGTGTTTGATCACAAGTGAAAGCTCAATGTGTCAATGAATGAGATGAATACAAGGATTTAAAGCTCAATGAAAGTTGTATTCTCTATATTTTGCTCAATGATGATCGTTGGAATACTCCTTGTTTGAATTTGATTGAGCTTATTTATAGTTGGAGCTGAAAAACTAGCCGTTATAGACTGTTTGCTCGAAAACGGTTCGCCGTTAACTATTAACGGTTAACCGTTTAGGCCGGTCAAAGTTACCGTTGGGCCAATTTTCAAATAAACGGTTTACCGTTTAGGATTACCCTTTCGCCGTTAAATTCCAGAGACCTGCAAAACAAATTTGGTTTAACCGTTCTTACTAAACGGTTCAAGGTTAGCAATCTGGAAATAATCGGTTAACCGTTTTCAGTAAACGGTTCACCGTTATGTTCCAGAATCATCATTTTAACAATACTATGCAGAACATGCTTTCTGAAAATTATCTGTTAGCCATTTTCAATAAACGGTTAGCCGATTGCTACAGTGATTGCTACAGTGAAATTATTTTCTAAAATTATAGTTTGACCCCAAAACTTTATAAAACTGTATTATTGCCCAAAACGTTATGAAAGTTTACAAATAGGTCCAATTTCAGAATTTCTAAATAATGCTTTGTTAATCTCAAAACTTTCTGAAATTATGATATATCCCAAAATGTTATGACACTTTTCAAATAAGTCATTCTCCAAAATTTCAAGCAATACTTGTTTATTTCAAAGTTTTCAAAATTCTTTCAATTAAACCATAAACTTTGAAAAACAACCAATTTCATAAAATCATTTTTCCATTAAATATGAAACATTTATAATGTGAAAATAATGATTTATTTAAAAAGAATAAAAACAATCAATTTCATAAAATCATTTTTCCATTAAATATAAAACCTTTATAATGTAAAAATAATGATTTATTTAAAATGTATAAAAAATAATTTGATCTTAAATGATTAATCATTCTTAATCTTATTTGTTATCATCAAAATTAACATTATAGAAACATATATGTTAACAGCAGCGTTTGCATAATGGCAAAACATACAAAATTGAAGAACAGATGTAGGAAACTCATTGATCGAATCGCGACCTAGAATGCAGAGGATGATGAAAGAATATTTCCTGCCAGTTGATTATCAACAGTGGTTTTACGTGAAATATCAAAATTACAGACAAGGAAATCACTATGTTGATGAATAGATGAAGGAATTTATCGTTTGCACATAAGAAATAACATGGATGAGCCAAAGTTTTGGACAATTACAAAGTATGATGCCGGATTGAGACAAGAGCTGCAAGATGAGATTGTAAAGGCAATTTTAGATATAGGTACAGCGGCTGCTAGGGCAAAGAAGTTAGGAGAACATAAGCAATGTGCTGTTTCTATAGCTCAGCAGAGGCAATTCACTAGTGTGCAAAATAGACTAAGCAGTCCTAGGCAAACCACATAACAATTTAATCTATTGCCTTAATCAAATTGAAAACAATAAATTCAATCATGCACAATATTAAAAGAGTAAGGGAAGAGAAAACAAACACAATGATTTTTACGTGGTTCGGCAATCCCCGCCTACGTCCATGCCTCCAAGCTCACCAGGCTTGAATATTTCACTAAGCTAGCCTCCCAAGGCTTCAAACGCTTACAATTGACTTCCAAGGTGTCAATGGACCTTTACAACAAGAGATTATCCCCAATCTCTTAACCCAAGTGTATCCCAACACTTACAATCTTTTAACTTGATTTTACAAAAAGGATTACAAATGAATCTCTCTCACACAATGTGTTTGATCACAAATGAAAGCTCAATGTGTGAATGAATGAGATGAATACAAGGATTTAAAGCTCAATGAAAGTTGTATTCTCAATATTTTGCTCAATGATGATCGTTAGAAAAAAACCCCTTGTTTGAATTGGATTGAGCTTATTTATAGTTGGAGCTGAAAAACTAGCCGTTATAGTATCTTCAAAAGCGGTTCGCCGTTAACCATTAACGGTTAACCGTTTAGGCTGGTCAAAGTTACCGTTGGGCCAATTTTTAAATAAACGGTTTACCGTTTAGGATTACCCTTTCGCCGTTAAATTCCAGAGACCTGCAAAACAAATTTGGTTTAACCGTTCTTACTAAACGGTTCAAGGTTAGCAATCTGAAAATAATCGGTTAACCGTTTTGATGAAAGCGGTTTACCGTTATGTTCCAGAATCATCATTTTAACAATACTATGCAGAACATGCTTTCTGGAAATTATCGGTTAGCCGTTTTCAGTAAACGGTTAGCCAATTGCTACAGTGAAATTATTTTCTAAAATTATAGTTTGACCCCAAAACTTTATAAAACTGTATTATGGCCTAAAACGTTATGAAACTTTGCACATAGGTCAAATTTCAGAATTTCTAAGTAATGTTCTGTTAATCCCAAAACTTTCTGAAATTATGGTATAGCTCAAAATGCTATGACACTTTTCAAATAAGTCATTCTCCAAAATTTCAAGCAATACTTGTTTATTTCAAAGTTTTCAAAATTCTTTCAATTAAACCATAAACTTTGAAAAACAACTAATTTCATAAAATCATTTTTCCATTAAATATGAAACATTTATAATGTGAAAATAATGATTTATTTAAAAAGAATAAAAACAATCAATTTCATAAAATCAATTTTCCATTAAATATAAAACCTTTATAATGTAAAAATAATGATTTATTTAAAAAGAATATTAAATAATTTGGGCTTAAAAGATTAATCATTCTTAATCTTGTTTGTTATCATCAAAATCAATATTATGAAAACATATATGTTAACAATCTCCCCCTTTTTGATGATGACAAACATTTCATGTATTTAAAGAAACTTTATAAAACATTTCATATACATGGATTTTTCTCCCCCTCATCATCAAAAAGAAAAACTTAATTGGCAAAGAAAAGAGTAGCAAATTTTTATAAATTTGAAAAACATGTATTCTTCTCTCCCTTCATCATAAAAAAAGAAAACGTAAAGGAAAATAATAAAAGTAGCAAATTTGTTACCCATGTTGTTTGAGTAGAAATTTTGAAAGAATCTCCTCCTAACAACAAGCATCACCTCAAATACAAATTTAGTAATATCATATCCAAATTATTATAGATCATGATAAAAGCCAACTCCATACACATAATCACACTAAAATATCATGAACCATTATTCCATCAATTACCAAGTCAACAGCTCATAACATAAATTTCTCATATAAAACACCCATGTAATCAAATCATCATATCTCAAAATTATCAAAATCATCATCATAATCAAATATCAATTATCAAAACAATTACTCAAAATGCATATTATTCAAAATCATATTGTATGCTCCCCCCAAATATATGGCCAATTAAAAAAATTTAACCAAAATGATTTTATCCAAAAACATATCATATTTATCTCCCCCTTCATCGTAAAAAGGAAAGATAGATAGATGCAATCGAAACAAGATCATCAAAAATAATTCGATGAAGATATTACCTATTTTGTATGAGCAAAAATTTCGGTAAAGTCTCCCCTTAAAAAAGAACAAATTCTCAAATACACAACATGGTTAAAAACACTTCCATATAAGCTTAAACAATAATAACCAACCAACAACTCCTTCAATTCATCAAGCAACGCACATATAATCATCAATTACCAAAATCATCAAGAAATCAAATCATTCCAAGTTTATGCCGAATTTTTGAAAATTCTTCTTCGCAAAGAGGTTTTGATTTCTTTACCAAATTGGCATGCATATTATCAAATATTCAAGCTCCATAATTATCAATCATATTTTATAAATAAAGACAACTAAACTCATCAAATATCTAATGTGACATTTCAATATAACAAAAAAAATCTCATATGCATAAAATTCTCAAAGTATATGTATTTCTCCCTTTTTCGATATCATTTAAAACAAGTAAGACATTTTCAACAATACATCGATAAAGTACGAAAAATGCATTCATTCACTAATCATAGATTGCATAAGATCAAAGCTTCATCAAATACAATGTAATCATCAATGCACATTCTTTATCATCAAAACTTAAGTAAAATCATAAGTACATAATGGCAATATATAAATCATCAAAATCAACATATGCCAATATATAGATCATCAAAATCAACATAACTATTAAGAAAAGCCATAATTATGAGTTAAAGAACAAGTGATCAAATTCGTTATTACAAATGCTCACATATATTTTTAAGTGATGATATAGTAGTTACACCTTGTGATGGATCTTTCAAAATTAAGTTCTTAGGGTGAGAAGAAACATATCTCCACTCTTTGGGAATGTATGAGAAAGTACCTTCATTTTACTCCGCATTTATTTCTTCATGTTGCTCCTCTTGATTTTCAAGTGGTGCATTCTTTTGGCTATCCTTTGATAATCTTCTTGTAACTTTTCATCTACATTATCATCAACAATAACTTTCTCCGTAGAGGAAGAATTAGACTCATCAAATATAACATGTATAAATTCTTCCACAATCAAAGTTCTTTTGTTATACACTCCATAAGTTTTGCTTGTGTTTGAATAGCCAAGAAAAATACCAACATCAAATTTTGGATCAAATTTGCCAAGATTATCTTTTGTGTTCAAAATATAACATTTGCATCCAAAAACTTTACAATAACTAATGTTGGGTTTTCTATATTTCCAAAGCTCATAGAGAGTATTATTGAGATGATGTCTAATCAATGTGGTTTTAACCATTTTTTGAATAGACCTATCCTTTCTCTCTACAACTCCATTTTGATGTGGAGTTATAGGTGATGAAAATTTATACTCAATGGCAAAATCATTACAAAAAAATCTCAAATGCATGATTTTCTAATTATCCACCATGATCACTTCTAATGCAAGAAATAACATATAACTCATCTATCATGCATATACATCACACAATCATGAAATATGTAAGTATTCGAAGATTGAGAATTAAAGCATATCACTTATTTATCATGCTTAGGCATTACATAATCATTAAAATAAAAACAAATCCATCGTGATGAGTTGACAAGCTATCATCATATATATATATATATAGCCATACATCATGATAAAGCATTCAATGTTAAATACAATGATAATTCCATCATGTAAACATACAAGCATACTTTCGCAAATTCATTTATCATGATTCACTCAATATAGTAAATAGCCAAAATAAACTTATCCACATCATGTTAAACTTTATCCACATCATGTTAAACTCATCCACATCATTTTAATGCATTTAATGTTATGATACGAAATGAAATGTTAAATATTTACTAAGATTAAAACATCATCACTTATAATCAATAAGGCAATAATAGTTAGCAAAACACTTAAATCATCTTGCCTCATTATTTTTGCTTAGACCATGATCAAGTGATTATCCTCATAAGCTTCATCAAGGAACTCTCCATCATTCCTTGATTGTGGTACCTACAAAGAAAACATTCACATTGTGCCCTTTGGTACCCAAATACTCTTGGGTCCTTGAGTGTTAGCAATGATTCCTTTTGGAACCCAAATACATTTTGCTCCATAATACACATTTCTTTTAATTGGACATCTATTCTTCATATGACCATTTTGATTGCAATAATGACATACAATTTGATCATTAATGGAGGTAGTTTTAACAAAATAACTCTTATAATATTTTTGTTTCAAATTTGGCTTATAACCGATACCTCCTTTATCAAACACACATTTTTGTGAATTAAGCAAGTTATCTAACATCTTTTGCCCATTTGTGAACTTTAACACAATTTGATTTAGTTCATTGCTCTTTTTCTTAAGCACTTCATTTTCTTTCATTAATTCACCAACATGTGATTTTTCATACTCATATGAAGTTCTTTGCTTGCATTTAAATGATGCAATTCTATCATGCAACATTTTATTATCCAACTCTAGTCCTTTAATCTTTTCATTTAATGAATCATTGTATTTCTGTAAAGCATCATTTTCATTTTTCAAGTCATCTACATATGATTCTAGATGCTCATGTGAAGTGCTAAATTTCTCATTTGATAATGCAACTCTATTATGCAAGGTTTTATTCTCTAATTCTAATCCTTTAATCTTCTCATTCAATGACTCATTGCATTTTTGCATGGCATCCTTTTCATTTGTAGATTCTAGCAATTTCTTTTTAAGGCATGCATTCTTTTTACCAATTTTCATCAACTCATCATGCATTTCTTTAAAAGCATCATACAATTCATCATAGGTTGGATCACTTACCTCATCAAGTTCATCATCCGATTCATCTCCAATTGCCATAAGTGCCAAATTCGACACTTCATGAAATTCCTCCTCGTTTGTAGTCTCCTCATACACAATTTCAAGTTTTCTCCAAATTTCATAAGCATTAGAATAATTTGAAACTCTATGAAATTCATTTTTATCTAAGGCACAAAATAAAGCATTCATAGCCTTGGAATTTAAAGTCATATTTTTCTTATCCAATTCACTTAAAACATTCTTCCTAGGAATGAATGAACCATCACAAACTATTTCCCATAGTTCATAATCTAAGGCTTGTAAAAACACTCTCATCCTAGTTTTTCAATAAGGATAGTCATTACCATCAAAGAATGGAGGTCTAGTGGTGGATTGGCCTTCCATGAAGATTGAGCTAATTTGGGTTGCTATAGATCTTTAACTCTAGACGGTTAAGTCTACAAAAGAACACCTCGCTCTAATACCAAATGAAATACTAACTAGGCAACCCAAGAGGGGGGGTGAATTGGGATTTTAAAAACTATCCTAGGCAAACCACACAACAATTTAATCTATTGCCTTAATCAAATTGAAAACAATAAATTCAATCATGCACAATATTAAAAGAGTAAGGGAAGAGAAAACAAACACAATGATTTTTACGTGGTTCGGCAATCCCCGCCTACGTCCACGCCTCCAAGCTCACCGGGCTTGAGGATTTCACTAAGCTAGCCTCCCAAGGCTTCAAACGCTTACAATTGACTTCCAAGGTGTCAATGGACCTTTACAACAAGAGATTATCCCCAATCTCTTAACCTAAGTGTATCCCAACACTTACAATCTTTTAACTTGATTTTATAAAAAGGATTACAAATGAATCTCTCTCACACAATGTGTTTGATCACAAATGAAAGCTCAATGTGTGAATGAATGAGATGAATACAAGGATTTAAAGCTCAATGAAAGTTGTATTCTCAATATTTTGCTCAATGATGATCGTTAGAAAAAAACCCCTTGTTTGAATTGGATTGAGCTTATTTATAGTTGGAGCTGAAAAACTAGCCGTTATAGACTGTCTGCTCGAAAACGGTTCGCCGTTAACCATTAACGGTTAACCGTTTAGGCCGGTCAAAGTTACCGTTGGGCCAATTTTCAAATAAACGGTTTACCGTTTAGGATTACCCTTTCGCCGTTAAATTCCAGAGACCTGCAAAACAAATTTGGTTTAACCGTTCTTACTAAACGGTTCAAGGTTAGCAATCTGAAAATAATCGGTTAACCGTTTTCAGTAAACGGTTCACCGTTATGTTCCAGAATCATCATTTTAACAATACTATGCAGAACATGCTTTCTGGAAATTATCGGTTAGCCGTTTTCAGTAAACGGTTAGCCAATTGCTACAGTGAAATTATTTTCTAAAATTATAGTTTGACCCCAAAACTTTATAAAACTGTATTATGGCCTAAAACGTTATGAAACTTTGCACATAGGTCAAATTTCAGAATTTCTAAGTAATGTTTTGTTAATCCCAAAACGTTCTGAAATTATGGTATAGCTCAAAATGCTATGACACTTTTCAAATAAGTCATTCTCCAAAATTTCAAGCAATACTTGTTTATTTCAAAGTTTTCAAAATTCTTTCAATTAAACCATAAACTTTGAAAAACAACCAATTTCATAAAATCATTTTTCCATTAAATATGAAACATTTATAATGTGAAAATAATGATTTATTTAAAAAGAATAAAAACAATCAATTTCATAAAATCATTTTTCCATTAAATATAAAACCTTTATAATGTAAAAATAATGATTTATTTAAAAAGAATATTAAATAATTTGGGCTTAAAAGATTAATCATTCTTAATCTTGTTTGTTATCATCAAAATCAATATTATGAAAACATATATGTTAACAGTGTTTAGGTGGAAAATAAGTGGAAAACATGTGCTAGTAGTAGTGAGGCACAACAACCAACGTAGTAGCGATCAAGGTAGCACCTGCCCAGACAGTAGCAGCCATCCAGATAGTAGAATAATCTTTATCCTAATCGTATGCTGAATAAGTGTTTAAAGTGTGGAGAACCAGGGCATAGATCGAATGCCTATCGTCCTAAAAATTTGAGTTTGGTAGAGGTTAAAGTTGGCGAATCAGAGGTGAATAACGTTAAGGATGGAAATGACAAGGAGGCCTTGGAGTTGGAAGCAAATGAGGGAATATTGTCAAACAATATTGTGCAGAAAATTTTATTGGCACCGAAGTTTAAAGGGGATAATTAGTACAATAAGGTTTTCAGAACACATGGCACCATCAATGATAAGGTGTGCAACGTGATAATTGATGGTGGCAGTAGTGAGAACATAGTTTTGAAGGCACTGGTTGATGTGATGTGACTTTCGACGAAGAAAGATTTATAAGAGTGATGTGGTATATGATGTGGTGGATATGGATGCGCGCCATTTGTTATTAGGCACACTTTGGTAGTTTGATATAGGTGCGTGAAATACTACGTAGGCAACTCAAGAGGGGGTGAATTGGGTTTCTAAAAATTATGCAATGTTTGAACAAAACTTAACGCAAATCTTAAACAAATTCAAAACAATAATAAATAAATCAATCAAAATATAAAGAGATAAGGGAAGAGAGATTCAAACACAAAGATTTTTACGTGGTTCGGCCAATCCCGCCTACGTCTACGCCTTTAAGCTTACCGGACTTGAGGATTCCACTAATCAAGCCTCTAAGGCTTTAAGAACTCTTACAATTGACTTCACATGTGTCAATCAACCTTTACAACAAGAGATTATCCCAAATCTCTTAACCAAAGTATTTCCCACACTTATACTTTTTCAAATACAAGATTTTTCTCACACATAATCTATATGTTTACAAATATTTGCCCATGGTGTGATTTAAAGAATGAATGAACAAATTAAAGCTCAAGAAATATTGTTTCTCAATAATATGCTCTTTGGTATTCGTTGGATTCACTTTGATTTGGATCTAATGCAGCTTTTTTATAATTGGAGCTGAAAACTACCCATTATTGACTTTCTGCACAAAGTCAGATTGCCGTTAAGCCTTATCGGATTGCTATTTTGACTTGAGCAAGTTACCGTTATGTTATAATTTCAAATTGTCGGATCACTGTTTTACAAATATCGGATCGATGTTAGTTTCCAGAAACAAGCTCCAATTCTGTTCTATATCAGTTAGCCATTATCTCCAAAACAATTAGTCGTTTGCGACAGTGAAATTATTTTATAAAATTATAGTTTTGCCTTAAAACATTATATAATTATACTATGGCCCAAATCTTAAAAAACTTTACAAATAGGTCCATTTTCAAAGTTTCAAAACAATACTTGTTGATTTACAAAACTTTTTGAAATTATACTATGACCCAACACTTTATAAAATATTTCAAATAGATTCATTTCTAGAATTTGAAAACAGTACTTGTTGATTTCAAAGTTCTCTAAACTTTTTCAATTTAATGGTTTAAATTGAAAATAACAAATTTCATAAAATCAATTTTCCTTGAAGTATAAAACCTTTATATTATGAAAATAATGATTTATTTAAAATGTATGAAAAATAATTTGAGCTTTTAAAAGCTTAATCATTTTTAATTTTGTTTGTTATCATCAAAATCAACATTATGGATATATAAATATTAACATTGTGGTTCATAGAGGAAGGGATAATGTGTACAAATTTTGGTAGAATAGCAAGAAATTTCATTTAATGCCTTTAACGAACAAGAATAAGAATCCTAAGGCCGAACAGAAGAATCTTTTTACTATTATGAATGAACATCTGGAAGAAAATTGTGATGGTTGAAAGACCTACAAAAAGAAGATGAGTTCGAGGTGAAGTTTATTCCTGAAGAGGTGCAACCATTGTTAACTGAGTTCGCTGACATTACACCATCAGAGATGCCAAATAGGCTGCCATCTTTGCGAGATATCCAACATCATATAAACCTAGTCCTTGGTGCAACTTTACCTAACTTGCATGATTATCGCATGAGTCCTCATGAGCATGCAATTTTACAATGATAGGTTAATGAATTGTTATGAAAGGGATTTATTCGTGAGATCATGAGTCCATGTATTGTACCAACTTTATTAGTGCCCAAGAAGGATGGGAGTTGGCATATGTATGCCGACAGCAACTAGATTAATTAGATTACGGTGAAATATAAGTTTTCTAGTCCGACATTTCAGAATTTACTAGATCAATTAGATAATGCTTGGGTTTTCTCGAAGATAGACTTGCGTAGTGAGTATCATTAGATTTGGATTGGGCCTCGAGATGAGTCAAAGGCAGCGTTCAAGACGAAGGAAAGGCTATATGAGTGGTTTGTGATGCCATTAAGATTGTTAAACATGCCAAGTATTTTTATACGCTTAATGATCTAGATTTTTAAGCCTTGTTCTTGCAAATTTATAGTGGTATATTTTGATGATATTTTGGTGTATTATGTTGATGTAATGACGCATTTGGAGCATTTGAGAATGGTGATGAAGATGTTGTAGAGGAATAAACTTTACATTAATATAAAGAAGTGTAGTTTTCTGTAGAATAATGTAGAATTTTTATGTTTTATAGTTGGTGTAGATGGGATTGGAGCTATTGAGTCGAAGTTACAAGCCATTAGAGAATGGCCTATATCTAAGACAGTAGGTGAAGTTAGGAAAGCGCAAGTATGGACCAATTCACGTGGCATGGAGGATTAATGATAATGCTTATGTACTTTAGCTATCAGACACGTGGAACATTTTTCACACTTTCAACGTGGCTAATCTATTTGCGTATCATCCAAATGATGAGTAGTTATATCAGCCTAACTTGAGGACGAGTTCTTTTATAAGTAAGGGGACTGATGTAAGATAATTGTGTATTACAAGCAGGGCACTTTCCGGAGGCCATAACTTGAGGTACATGTGTCTATTTTCGGCGTACAATATATTGTTTTGAAGCTTGCAATGAGACAAATCTAACCCAAAGATTTATGTTGTTTTGCCTTGAGGTTCAGCCAAAAATTTCACAATATATTGTTTTTATCTTTTTCTATAACTCAGATTTAAGTGTCATTTATTTTTCTTTTCATATTTTAATTAGGAGAATTCAATTATCATATTATATTTTAGATTTACCTATTCTGGAAAATACGTGATATTTAGGCTTGTTATAAAAAGGGCTTAAAATCTTGATTTTATTCATTCAGACTTTCAGTAAAATTTTATTATTATTAATTTTTTCTATCAACAAACTCAATAACATTTTTGTTTCGTCAAACACATTGCACACTGCACAAGTAAATTGGATAATGCAGGATGTTCAACACACTGTATAAGTAAATTGTTGCTTAACTCAACCCAAAAACTAGCTCATGAGTTGAGAATCTGGGATGTTTTTCCTAACTCAACCCCAAAGCTACCTCATGAATTGAAGGTTGCCCAAGCTACAATTTAAGTGGATGATTGCCGTCCTCGCTCTCATTATTTTAATCAAACAGAAAATTATTGGAAGAGTCAATTTCTTCCGTCATTATTTTAAATTAAGAAAATCACCGACCAGTTATTATATAAATTCATATTAGCTCTACTTGCAAAAAGTTTAAATAAAGTAACAGTGGGGTACTGGGGTTGGACAAAGATTATATAAGGATGAGTTTTCGAGGCAAAAAGACTCAAAATAAGAAAAGAAAAAATGAGAATTATTCGCATCTAATAATCATGGAATCACCGACCAGCTTTAGATGAATATATAATTAGCCCAATTTGCAAAAGAGATATTTATGGCCCCTTTTTTCATCACCTAATTTAAACTCTCTTTGAAGACATCCAATAATTTAATTAATTAGAGAGAAGGACAGCTGCAATTTTAGAAATTAAAAATATAGTTATGTAGACTCAGAATTTTTTTAATAAGAAATACGATGATCTCATTTTAATGAAAATGAATTTCGAATATAATAACTAAAAAATAATTTTCAAATTTTCAGTAAATATAAATATATAATAAATAATTTAATCTATATAATTGACTAATAATATTAAGATATATTTATTGTAATATACTAGACTTAATTTTTTAGAGTTAATAGAGTAAAAAAAAAGTATAAATGGTCAAAAGAAAGTCTTATTATCCCTTATGAAAAAAATTAGAATTTATATAACCATTTCTCTGAATTTTGAGAATGTAGTTATTGTTTTCTAATTTAATTAAGAAAAAATTACAGGATGAGTCTTCCTTCCTATTCAAATTATGCAAATCACTGGGGTTGGTGGTAACTGGTAAGGGATGAGTTTCCAAGTAAACACTCAATAGGAAAAATTCAAATGAGATTTATTCATATTTAATCATGGAAATTGGAATCACCGACACTAGCCTTTAAATAAATACATAATTAGTGCAATTTGCGAATTTTTTGAATTAAGTAATCACCAAATTGTTAAAATAGCCAAAAACATGGCGTGATCGATCACAATCTTTCATTGAAATTTTACTTTAAAATAATTTTTGAATTAATTATTCTATTACATGTGCGGCGGCGTGACTTTTTCAAGATGAGTTTCCTGGAAGAGTATTCCACTACTGATGAAGAACGAGCAAATTAATTAATTAATGGATATATGACTTAAAATTAATATTGCAATCCAACAGCGAGAGAGGAAATACTGAAAGAGATGGAAATTGAGCGGTACCAATTCCACAAGCATCCTTTAACACTCTGTGAGATTGAGGGTGTTGATGGACCTCATTGCCTTGTCTGTGACATGGGATCTTTTCTCGACGGCTACAATTGCAGCAACTGTGAGTTTCATCCAGAGAAATGCTCTGTTTGCGACGGTAAACCCTCCGGTAGTTTTTATTTTTGCAGGGTGTGTTGGCCCAATTCTCCTTTCATTCATGAACCATGTGCTGAATTTCCACAAAAGATCCAAATCGCCTTGCGACTTTAATGTGTGTGGCATCGAAATTGATTATGGCATCAACTACCAGTGTGATTATTGCGACTTTATCATGCATCGTCAATGTCTGTCTCTAAAGCCGAATATAAAGTACCAAGCTCATCAGCATGATCTTCTTACTTTACTGCAGAATAATGATAAGTCCTATAAGAGTCAATGCCATGCATGCGGTTTTGACATTAAAAGTATTTTCTTTGTTCAGTGTCTTGAGTGCAGACTCAATTTTCATGTTCGTTGTGGTTCAGCTTCAGCCTCGCTACCACCAGTTGCTCAGCATAAAAATCACAGCCATCCTCTCTCCCTCGTTACTAATGAATCGAAAGCACTCGTGAAAGATGATTCCATTCTTCTTTACTGTAACGACTGTAAGGAAGAAATAGACCCTATGGCTGTGTTGAATGTGATCAGTACAACACACATGTTCGCTGTGTGATCACTGAGACACAACTCGGCGAAAGAGAGAGATATAAGCATTTCAGCCACCGTCATCTCTTGGTTCTTCTTGAGAGCAAGAAAAGCAAGTGCTACGCATGCAAAAGATTGAACATCCAGGGCCAGCCAGCATACGGTTGCGATCTCTGGATTTTATCTTCACCAATCCTGTTTTGAGCTACAAAAGGTGATATATCTTCACCAATCTCATTTACATTATCTCACTCTTCGAGATTCTTCAAATTCAGGAAAACGTGTATGCAAAGCTTGCGGTAAGCATTTAAATGGCCTTATATATCATTGTGCGAGCTGCGACTTCAATCTGGATCTTGACTGTGCTTCTCAACACCCATCAATGAAAAAATGGAAAGTCTGGGGCGACTATGAGACCAAATACCGAGTTTAAATTCTGAGCAATGTTTTATAAGATTAATGTAAACTACTTCCAATAATATTCTGATTGTAAATATCATAAATAGTGATTGTAATATCAATGTTATTAAAAAAAAAAATTCATCAATACTAGTATGATCATTATTCATTCTTCAATTCATTATTATGACCAATATTAGTACTAATCACAATTTTTGTATGTTATTATTATCATCGATTTCTTTTTTTAAAAAAGTAAATCATAACTTTTCTTAATTTAATTATCATTATTTTAAATCTTCTATAAAATATTTTTATAAACCTTTCCTGAAAAATAAAAATTTGTAATCGCAATTAAAATAATATAACAACAAATATTATACTGATTATGGTGAAACATGATGATATAATGTTGCCAACTTATAGTTATTAAACATCATGTAGAACTTAGCGCAACAGTTTGCTATTAGCAATATTAAAAAAATTTAATATTATTGTTAACCTTTACGCAACAAAATTAGTCTCGTTACGAAAAACACTATACAAGCACAAAAATAATTTTCTTGCTAACAATAACACAAAAATAATTTTCTGGCTAACAATAACTTTCTGCAATATTTGTATTTGTTGTAACAGATGCAAGTGTTTATTATCGAAAATCTGTAGCAACAAAATTACATTTAGTTTTCATTAAGCTTGCTAGGCAACAATAGCACTTTTCTGGCAAAAATAGCGTACGGCAACATAATATTTTGTTGCCATATAGTTTAATCTTCTCGCCTATTTGACATCATTAAAAATAACAAAATCTATTTCACTATAGCTATAAAGACAAATATTTGTTGCAAAACATCAGTTTTAGCAATAAAATAAGTTTTGTTGCAATAGAATTCGTAGTCAACGATGTATTTTCTTGTAGTGTATTATTGCTTTATCTATATGTGTTTTATTTATTACAATAAAAGTTTAGTTTATAATTAGGTCAGTATCATTGTTTAATTTACTCAATACCATTTAATTGGAAAAAGAAAGTTGGTCGGTATTTGTTTTACTTATAAAAGTTTAGCTTATAATTAGGCCGTAAATAATTTAAATTAAGAAAATTACGGCGAATTATTATATAGATTAATATCAGCTCCACTTGCAGAAAGTTTAAAAAGTTTAAATATAGTAGTCGACAACTTTTCAAAATAGTCATAAAAATTGCGAGATCGACGAACAGTTGAGTTGGTATATGTAAGCTGATGAGTTTCCAGGCAAAAAGACACGAATAGTAAGAGAAGACAAATGAGATTTATTCGTATTTAATTATGGAATCACCGGCGGATTTTGTAGCCCTAGGAAAGAACAGGTGCAAATTTGAGTCTTATCAAAAATAAAAAGTTATTTTTGACTAGCTTTAAATAAATATATAGTTAGCCCAATTTGCGAAAGGTATATTTAAGTTAAATATTCACCGACTTGTAAAAACGGCCAAAAGCACGGCGTGATCAATTACGATTTTTCATGGAATATTCCACCAGGAACTCAGAAGAAAAATGCTAAAAAACAAGGTCAAAAACTCACAACATCTAATCTACAGTATTTTAACATAAAATGGTAAATTATATTGGTTAGTAAAATAAACGGCAGGCAACAATCTTTTAAAAATAAATTGGTATCTTTGTTAATTTTGGGATTGATTTGCTTTCGGATAACTTTATTGATGAAAAAGAAGCAAAAATGCAAATTACTCCTTTCAATGGGGTCTTCTAGTCTAAAATAACTTTATATTTATTAACTTACATGTAAAGATACTAGGGGGGCAGCTAGGTTGCATCCCGGGTTTCGTACCCAAGTCGTTTGTCTTGTAGCATGGTCACCGTTGGATTTCATCTCTTGGCTGCAGAAGAGACACACAGACGCAAGGAAGTAACCTGAGATAAAGGTAATGGGCCGGTAACCTGCAAGGAATAAAATTTTTGACCATAAAAACACTTGTACTGGGTTGGAAGTTGTTAAAGTAACACATGTAAAACAACAGAAAAAAGGGTGCATGCAAGTATTGGTTAAAAACAAGAAGTTGGAAGCGTGCAAGTATGGGTTGGGGTTAGAATGATTTGAAAATTTTGAAAATAGTAACGAAAACATTTGTAAATGGATTTAAGGTCATGCATTGCATACTTGGTGGGAAAAAAAGACGAAATATCAACTTTAATCTTGAAAGTAGCCTGGCATGAATTTACAGTTGAGTTAGCCTATAATTCGTTTTTGTGGAAAATTTGCGTATGCGTTGAGTAAATGAAAACCATATAAAAAAAATGTGAAGAATAATTATGCAGCGTCTAATAATAATAATAATAATAATAAAAAGATCAATGAAGAATGACGGTCTAAATTGAGGTGAAGGATAAGTTGAAAGAGGAAAAAAACTAAGAGAAAACTATCTTGGGGTTGTTGAACCAAACACCGTATCGTAGTTATTCTCATGAGCAGTATGTCGCGGGATAAGTGTTTTGCAAAGAAGGCTATACACTAATGAAGTAAGGATGCTTGTGGAAATGATATAGAGAAATAAGAGCAGTATGATCAAATGTAAGTTTATTACACAGTAAAGAGAAATTAGAAGAGAACTTTTTATAAGAGCTATAGAACTTGTACATGTGCTAGTGGGTTTGTGTGTATGGTGTGCAAAATAGCAAGTGTCACGGGGTTGTTATAGGCTTGGATGCCAAGGTAATAAAGTTTCGTAAGAACATGCGCAAATATCTTGTAGGACGTAAATGCACAATTCAAACAAATTGTTGTTATTTGCAAAATGTAGAGGAGTCTAGAATTTGGGTGGGCACGGATGGATGCAAAGCAGACCATGACTGAGTAGTTGTGTTAGGCGAGCCATTACTAAGTGCATCCCACTTGTAAGAGCATATCGTGTTGAGTGCTAATGGCAACTCGCTTGCAAGTGCACTCCACTTATTGGTGGACTTTTGGTAAGCGCAGCCACGCATGCAAAATTAACCATCATTTGCTAGAGATTTAAGCTTCCTTGAGAAAGCACAATTGTTTGTTGTAAGTAAAAAAAAAGTAAAAGGTCTAAAAATTTTACAGACGAAGCCCGTAATAAATGGTAATAATTATAAAAATAAAAAATTATTTCATATGTTATTCAACAGTCCCTGTAGAATCACTGTACATATTAGCATTTAGATTTTATTTATTTATTATTTTATTACCTAATAAGGAGATTTAGTTGTTGACTAATTCTAATTTTAGTTAGTCTCCTAATTTAGTGGGATTCCTGATTTGAAGGAATTTGCTTCTGATTTAGTGAGCTGGAATACCGGCCACCTTAATATATATATGTACTCATGTAGTTCATTGGAATTAGACCTAATGAGAATAATTCTTTTTCTCTGAAATTAACATGGTATCAGAGACTCATACGATCCTCCTCTGAAAACCTAATCTTGTGAATTTCATTCCCTATTCTCATTCCAATCAATACCCTACAGATCTTCTATCCTTCAAGCCTTCATCTGCAACATTTTTTTCTCGATTCCTCTGAACCAAAACATGACAAAAATAGGAGCAGCGTTGCAAACCTCCTCCTCTGAGATCACGTCTAAATCAGATTCAACCCCGATGACAGCCACCCATGGTAACTCCGAATCTGGATCCATTCTCATTACCAGCCATAAATTAAATGGACAGAACTACCTCCAATGGTCCCAATCTGTGTTAATGTTTATTTCCGGGAAAGGTAAAGATGAATATCTCACCGGTGAGATTGAAATTCCTGAGAAAGGAGATCCAAAATACAAATTTTGTGGAAGAGTGACAACAACATGATTATGTCATGGCTGATAAATTCCATGAACAATGATATAGGTGAAAACTTTCTTCTGTATGGCACAGCGAAGGAAATATGGGACGCAGCAAAGGAGACATACTCAAGTTCTGAGAACACAGCAGAACTATTCCAAATTGAGACTATCTTGCACGATTTCCGTCAAGAGAATCTCTCTGTCACACAGTATTTCAACACTCTAACAAGGCATTGGCAGCAACTTGATATGTTTGATATTCACACATGGAAGTGTGCAGATGATGCAGTCACTTACAAAAAAATCGTGGAGCAAAAAAGGATCTTCAAATTCCTGTTAGGATTAAACAAGGAGTTGGATGAAGTAAGGGGACGAATTATGGGGACGAAACCACTGCCCGGCATTAGAAACGTGTTCTCTGAGGTTAGGCGTGAAGAAAGCAGGCGCAAGGTGATGATGGGATCTCAAGAAGTTACAACTAATCTGTCACTACTTGACAGTTCTGCACTTGTTGTCCGAGGAACCAACACTAGCTCCAATGACAACCGTCAACAACGAGGAAGGCCCTGGTGCGACCACTGCCGCAAGTCTGGACACTGGAAGGAAAGTTGCTGGAAACTTCACGGGAAACCAGCTGATTGGAAGCCAAACAAGCCTAACCGTGATAAAGAAAGCCGTGCTAATGCAGCTTCATCAACGGAGGAGAAAACTTCAAGTGAAACAAGTGGATTCAGCAAAGAACAAATGGAAATTCTGCAGAAAATGATCTGCCATAGTCTTTCGTAATCTACTAGCCAACTTCAAGCAACCAGTATGAAGGCACAGCGAAGTAGTTTTCCTGTTGCTCTTAATACTAGCAGTGACCAAGGTGAATCATGGATTGTAGACTCTGGCGCATCCGACCATATGATGGGGATGCAACACTCTTGCACAATTATCGTCCTCAACGGGTAATTCTTCCTGTTCAGTATAGCAGATGGTTCTCTCTCCATGGTCTTGGGAATAGGATCTGCTCATCTAATGTAAGATATAATTCTCACCCCTGTTTCTTCACGTTCAAAATCTGGTAATTTTTTTAGTTAGAAAATTTAGCCAAGATCTTAATCGTGTTGCTAAATTTTTCCCACGCTTGTGTGAATTTCAGGGGAATGGAATCGGGAAGACGATTGGCGATCTTTGAGTTGGTGTCAGTCTCTACTTATTTAGAGCCAATAATCCTCCAAGTAGACAAACTGGTTACTCAAGTTGCAACATGTCCACTAGTGTATCAAAGAGTCTATCGTCATTTCGTTCTTCTATTTTTAATTCTAGTGTCAATAATATGGATGAAATCATGCTATGGCACTTTCGCCTAGGCCATCCCAACTTTGTGTATCTAGGAAAAATATTTCCTAAACTGTTCATCAATAAAAAACCAAATTCATTTCATTGTGAAATATGTCAATTTGCTAAACATACACGTGCAAATTTTCCTTCAATTCCTCACTTACCTACCCGTCCATTCACCATGATTCATAGTGATGTATGGGGTGCATCAAGAATTAAAAGCCTCACAGGGGCTCATTTGGTTTTGTGTCTTTGTGGATGATCACACTCGTCTGACTTGGATATTTCTCATGAAAGAAAAATCTGAAGTTAACCATATCTTCCAGAAATTTCATATGATGGTCCAAAATCAGTTCAATGCTCAAATCCAAGTCTTTAAAACCGACAATGTTAGAGAATACTTCAAGTCCCATCTTGAGTCCTATCTTTCACATCATGGCATAATACATACCAGCTCATGTGTAAATACCCCTCAGCAGAACGGAGTGGCTGAAAGAAAAAATCGCCACCTTCTTGAGGTAGCTCGAACACTCTTATTTACATCCAATATGCCGAAGTATTTCTGGGGTGAGGCAGTCCTTACTGCGGCTTACCTAATCAATCGGATGCCTTCTAGGGTTCATAAATTTCAAAGTCCTCATCAAGTTCTCCTCAAAACCTATCCTCACACCAAATTTATCTCCTCAGATGTTCCTATAAGAGTTTTTGGGTGCTCAGCCTTTGTTCATAATCATTCCCCAGATAGATCCAAATTAGATCCTAAATCCATCAAATGTGTCTTCCTAGGTTATTCATCAAACCAAAAGGGTTACAGATGCTACTCTCCCATTACCAAAAGGGTCTACAATTCAATGGATGTCATTTTCTTTGAACATGAACCTTATTACCCAAAATCTGACATTCAGGGGGAGAATGTAAGGGAATCTCAATTTTGGGATGAACTTCTCATCAAAGAATCCTCTGAAATTCAGCATGCATCTCCACCTATTGTCCTTCTTCCCTCGGATTCAAACTACGCACCTAACCCCAACCTTGAAATTCCATCGTCTAACAGTCCATCATCCTCAAAACATAGGTCTACACAACTTGAATCTTCCCAGCTCCGTGTCTATACTAGGAGAAAAAATGAAAACAAAGAGAGTGAGAACCTTACACCTCTCATGCAATGCCATGACTTCAACCCGAATTCTAATCCTGCTCAAGTTCACTCAAGTGAGGCCGATCATTCTCCTGAGTTAATTGTGCCGGTGATTGATGATGCTGATGTTCCTATTGCTCTAAGGAAGGGTGTAAGATCCTGTACCAGTCATCCGATTAGAAATTTTGTGAGCTATAACTCTCTTTCTCCAGCATACAGGGCATTCATTACTTCCCTTGACAGTGTACAAATTCTGAGAACTATTCATGAGGCTCTTAAACATCCAGGATGGCAGAAAGCTGTACAGGATGAGGTCATTGCACTTGAAAAGAATAGAACATGGGTAATCACAGATCTACCAGCTGGAAAAAGACCAGTAGGTTGCAGGTGGATATTTACCATCAAACACAAAGCAGATGGAAGCATTGAAAGACTCAAAGCTCGGTTAGTTGCTAAGGGATTTACACAATCTTATGGTATTGACTATCAAGAAACTTTTGCTCCAGTTGCCAAACTTAATACCATCCGAGTACTCCTTTCACTTGCTGCTAATTTTGATTGGTCATTACATCAACTAGACATTAAGAATGCTTTTCTAAATGGCGACCTTGAAGAAGAAGTCTATATGGAAGTGCCACCTGGGATAGAAAGTTCTCACACTAAAAGCAAGGTATGTAAACTGCTAAAGTCTCTCTATGGACTCAAGCAGTCTCCTCGTGCATGGTTTGGTAGGTTTGCCAAGTTTGTGACCAAATGTGGGTATAAACAGTGCCAATCAGATCATACCTTGTTTGTTAAGTTCTCAACAGAGAAGAAAATTGCAGTTTTGATAGTCTATGTTGATGATATCATTCTTACTGGTGATTTTGAGGAAGAATTACAATTTTTGAAACAACGTTTAGCTCAGGAATTTGATATTAAGGACCTCGGTAATTTAAAGTACTTCCTTGGCATGGAGATAGCAAGGTCAAGAGAAGGCATTGCAGTGACCCAACGGAAATATGTATTGGATTTGTTGATGGAAACAGGGATGCTCGGCTGTAAACCAGCAGATACACCCATGGACTCAAGCAAAAAGTTTGGCACAGAATCAGAGAGTGTTCCTGTGGACAGGGGGAGATACCAGAGACTTGTTGGATGGCTAATCTATCTCTCCCATACACGCCCAGACATTGGATTTGCTGTCAGTTCAGTGAGTCAATTCATGAACAATCCAAGGGAAGAGCATATGGAGGCCGTGTATAGGATCCTAAGGTACCTTAAGTTGACACAGGGAAGGGATTAATGTTCGGGAAAAACAACAAACGGGAGATTGATATATACATCGATGCAGACCACGCGAGGAACATAATGGACAGCGCTCTACTTCGGCATTGTTGTTCATATGTGTGGGAAATCTTGTTACATGAAGAAGAAAGCTTGATCGGTTGTCTCTCGGAGCAGTGCAGAATCTGAGTTCAGATCATTGGCAATGGGTATTTGTGAAGGTATTTGGATTCATAGATTACTTAGAGAGCTGGGAATTATAGATAAGCAACCTATCAGGCTATTTTGTGATAACAGTGACAATCAAAGATTGCTAAAAACCCAGTGCACCATGATAGGATGAAACATGTTGAGATTGATCGCCACTTCATCCTAGAGAAGATCGAAAATAGCACTGTCCATATTGTCTACATTCCTACTCAACATCAAACTGCAGACATCCTTACTAAAGCTCTTCCAATAACTAGATTTGAAGAATTGAGTTGCAAGCTAGGCATGTACAATTTGTACAACCCAGCTTGAGGGGGAGTGTAGAATCACTGTACATATTAGCATTTAGATTTTATTTATTTATTATTTTATTACCTAATAAGGAGATTTAGTTGTTGACTAATTCTAATTTTAGTTAGTCTCCTAATTTAGTGGGATTCCTGATTTGAAGGAATTTGCTTCTGATTTAGTGAGCTGGAATACCGGCCACCTTAATATATATATGTACTCATGTAGTTCATTGGAATTAGACCTAATGAGAATAATTCTTTTTCTCTGAAATTAACAGTCCATATTATTTTTTGTTAAGAATGTAAAGAATATGGGCCAATTAAAATACGATAAATTGTAGTATAGCAAAGAAAAATGTGTTCTTTATCTGTATCTCAAAACCTTAATTTATTTATGATAAACCATAAAAATGTCATAATGTAAAAAAAAATCGGAGAGTCGTATAGCGATAAATTTTTGTTTCTTTAACCACCAGATAGGTGGGGGGATAGGTAGGGGGCTATGTGCAAAAACCTGCAAGTTAAAAGAAAAGTACATTCAATTGACAACAAAGAAGATGCACAAAGAAAAAAATAAAGAAAAAAAAATGAATGCATCCATCCATAGTGTTGCCAACGACACCTGCGGCAATTGACAAGAATGAAGCTCAACTTTTGCTATCCTGTAACACCAGGCCCATCAAGTACAGGAAAACAACACCTATTAGACACCAGGGTGCGATCGGAATGGAAATTGAGTTCAGTGTGAAAAATATAACCCAAGGCATGCTGAATGTACCACTACCAAGTAGTCTCGTAGGCATTTAAGTTAAACTATTTTCTTTAAAAAACAGAGAACGTCAATGCTTGCATTGACGTAAAAGAACTCTATTATTTTAGGGGTCTCTTCTTAAGTGCTGTTAAGAGAAAGGAGTTGTACTCTACTTTCTATGAGAAGATCCAAAAAATTATGGCCTGGTGAATGCAGTAAAAGATGGTGGGATTGGATTAATTAAGTTGAATTTGATTCCAACATAGGGCTTGATATGAACATGTAAAGTATGCATAATACCATTTGAGTAAACAAAAGTATGATGTGATAATATCCTTTTTCACGCGAACAAGACCGCTATAATATGCATTTTAAAGTAAATTTTGGACCAATATTAACAACAGAAGATATGGTTATGTTAGAAGTCATAAAGTGAGTTAATCGGCAAAATTAATTTTTGATAGAATATTCTCCCATAATCTATTAAGTAAGGGCACTATTCATTGTTGACAAGGTTACAAATACATAATACCATAAATATTACGCAATTTATTTGTTTTCACATTGAATGAGTTATTGATAGAATAAATATGCCAAAAAATATTGGTCTGGGAAAACACATGACATAAGTAATGTCAGATAAAATCATATTTACATATAGAAATTATTAATGTTGAATGAACTATACATAGACTATATAACGACACATAAATTGCTATCGAAACATTTGTTTAATATATATCCACTTAAAATTGACAAAATGTATATAACACTTTGTCCACTGCTTTGTTAAAGTGGAGAAAACATAAGAATATCGTAATCCAACTTCGTATTCAGAGTTAATGGATGTGTAGCGTATTTCATGAAGTTAAAATAATCCATCAATAGTATTACTATTGATGTATATTAATTTCATAAAATAACGTTAACCCATAAAATATTAAGACCGGCCTACTTGTTAAAATTTTAAAACCTAACGTTTCCTTAAATTATAAAAAAATATGAGGGGCTGCAATGTTAGTATTGCTTATGTTCGTGCGACACTAACACCTTATGGAACTCCTGTGTTGAATCTAATGGTCGGATAGGAAAAAAATTTGGAAAAAATAATAGGGTGTATGAAATCACGATTGCATGCACGGCGGATCCATCGGGCCATAACATACAGTTTTGTAATCTAGTGTATTAGATTGTGAAATATTTTTCTAGATGTTCTACCGTAGCTATTGTGGTCGCAAATATAATTAATTTCCAGGTGAACAGAAAAAGCTAAACATAGTTTTGTTTTCAAACGTTATTGTGGTGAAAATAATGTTTCCAAGAAATTAGAGTTTTAATAATGCTGCAAGTGTTCCCCTTGCCTTTGGAACTGGCTATGAATGTGTGGAACGTTCTGCCTTTTAATTGGCCCATATATATGTAATCTCGTTTTAGGTGGTGTTGGTGTTGTTGGCACCCTGACGATTGAGGAATAACAATCCCGTTATTCTTTGTGTTTTCCTTGCTTGCCCGAAAAAATTTGACGTGAATTACTCAAGTTATGACCTTTGTTGGTGGCTTATGATATTCATTGTGGCAATCTCACTTAGTGCCTTAATGGTTTTCAAAATCATCATGCACTGTAATACACCTAAAGATTTGTAGTTTGATTATAACGTTGATGAACTAGCTGGACAATAATGTGATTAATCACAATATTTCATACCACCAATAGTACAAATATAGCTTTGGTGTAAACAAAATATATGAAAACATCTCCGTAAGTATCGTCTAACTATATTGGCTGTGGAAAAATCCCCGTGAAGTTAGTAAGAACGTCATGGTCTCCATATATTTAGTTGCATGTGCATTGAAAATAGTTTTGGGAATAAATACACACTGATGAGATGAAAGTTATACGATGCACCTTAGGACATAGATAAATAACTACTGCTCCTTAGGCTGATCTCCATTCGGGGAAGCCGAGATTTAAAGGCCTACAAAAGTAAATGCAAATAAGTAATTTGAAAGGAACGGAGGATAAAATGAAAAGCATTTTCTTACTGATTATATCCCCCAGTGGTGCTCTTGTTGTTCGGGTCCGACAGAATATCGCCATCCAATCGAGGTGACTGTGTCCGAGATTGGGCAGTGATTAGAACAAAAGAATTTTGGTATTGTATGAAATTTAATAAAATATCATATACTTTATTAAAGGAAGATGTAGTTACGGGTTGTTACTTTTGCGGGATAATTTGATTCATCAACACCTGTGAATTTGCTAGACTTCTTCACCGGTGGCAAAACATTGTCATCTAACTAGCAGTTCCAGTGCATTATTTGGGGAAGCATTATCATTATTGGTCCATACGTTGATCTGTATTCATCCATTTACCAAAGCTTATGTATGTATGTGTCGATTTTCCCTCCCCATCTGTCAATGCATCGACAAACATACTGGCAAGGAATTCGAGATAATTGTCATAATCTGCAAGAGCAAGTCATTAGTTCCTTGTTAACTTGATACACAAGTCCATGTCTACTTACAGTGGACATCCGAAGCCACATCAACAGTCCAGCTTTCGCTTTAAAAAATATTTTGTATGATCTGTTGTCTTACTGTTGGTGTGAGTTTGTCATAAACCCATTCCCAGCCAGCCAAATATCGTTTCTCAAACACTTCAATAATTTTTTGGGTTATTGCTGTATATCTTTGTGAGACATTCAAGTCCAGGTACTTCATCAACCATATCTGAAGTTGTTCGCTGGCACTTTTGGTTACCTCTGTGCTTTTCACCTATTCGGTGAAAATAGTGCCCGTTTATGGCAGCCAGTGTGTTTCAACCAATTATAGCATTCTAGATTTACCCTTTCTATGATAGATAGTTGCTTTATGAAGTCATTCCTGTCTGAGCTTCGACATGCACCCCAAAAAGCTGAATGAATTCGCACATCTGGAAATTCCTCGAGCAATCTATTATATAGGCTGAAACAACATTGCATGTACACTACATATGAGAGGAACTCTTCAACAGCCTCATCAATGTCATTATCCTCATCACCCAAAATACACAATCTTTCTCCACGGTCCAACCAGAGTCCGTAGCTTAAATTCTTAAGAAAAAAGCCCAGGAATCCAAGTTCTCTTCTTGCACCTCGCAAAAAGCAATTGGGAGCACTGCATCATTCCCATCACGACATACTGCAACCATCATCACACTCTTATATGGACCGTCAATCTCTCACCTATCAACTATTAGGAGCATTCAACATCTTATTTTAAATGCATACGCAGTGTCATACAATAAAACAAACGTGCGGTCAAAAATCTCGTTGCTGAATTGACGTTCTGTTTTTGTTTCTATGAGAACGATGTTACGGTCGTTTACATTCTCCATCTCCTGTTTGTACTGTAGAAGTTGTATATATGCCTCCGTTGGCCTATTCTAAGCCACATTGTTGCCACACTGTCCACAGCATTCAACTTCTAAAGGGGGCATTTCATCCCATAAGCTGCCGCAATTTCATTTACTAAGACATCGAGATGTTGAGGTACATTTTGATTCCAAATATGGAGGATCTTAGCTGCAATCCATGTTGTCCCCCACTGCAGTTTTAACAAACGTTTCTTACATGTTTGCGTTGGAGTTAAATATGAGATGACAAATTCATTGTGTCCACGTTCTTTTACTGCAGTGATTTTCCAATCACAATTGAGTCCGAACACTCACAGTTGACACAGGTACTAGAGTTATCCATTATGCAAAGTTTGATACCATCTTGAATTGCTTGAACCTCTACGGCTCTTCTAAACTGAAAATCATCTCTGAAGCACTGCCCCATCTTCATAACCATTTGATTATTGGTTCTACTGTCAAATAAAAAACCATCGTATGTGTGGTCTTTTTTTTCCTGAATTGCTTGAACCTCTACGGCTCTTCTAAATTGAAAATCATCTCTGAAGCACTGCCCCATCTTCATAACCATTTGATTATTGGTTCTACTGTCAAATAAAAAACCATCGTATGTGTGGTCTTTTTTTTCCTGTCTCTTTCAAGTTGAAATAACTCATCCTCATATCCGATCCAGCACTTGCTAATTCTTCATCATTTTCACTGTGGCTAGGCAAAAAAATTGTCGCATCCGCAGAATCATCATCTGCTTCCCACCCTTTATCGGATGCCCACTAGGTTGGATCAGACGGTGTCTACCCAAGCGGTGATAGATGCGAGTGTGAACTCATAGTATTTCTAATGCTATTGTCTGTATTGATGGGAGGTTTAAATATGGAAAGCACTTGTACCGCTTCAGAGTCTGTAATTAGTTGTCTCCTCTTTGTTGAAACAAAACCATCATCCGTCGAGAAAATGGAAATTACTTTGTCGGTCACTTGTTGAGAGAAACTAGTTGTCTCTCCATGGTCATCACTTCCAGGCAGGTTGGTTCTACCATTCGCTCATTAAACAACACCCTCGCAACATTCCTTTTTCTCACACTATCATGACAATTTGTCAATGCGTGATTACTGGGTATAGTGTGCTTTATTGTTGCTGAACCTTTGTTGGATGGCCTTTTCCAGCCCCTATAATACTCATGCGATCCAATCACTAGTGTCCCACTCTCTCTCAATCCTTGTTGGCATGTTGTGGGTGAATGTGATGAATGAGACCCATATTTGGCCCTATACTAACGGTCCATTTCTTTTTTAACTACCAAGACTGAATTAGTCCACTGCTAGACCCTCTCATCATTAACCTGCCGTGGAATCAATTACCGAGGGTTAACAATCATCACTTTTCAAACAAAGTGATGATTAGAAGATTACGAATTAATTCCCAATTACATGAGAGGGAGTGGGATTCCCACTCCCACTCCCCCCTCTTCCCTTTTTAGCCTTATATATAAAATAAAATAAATAATATTTAATAAAATATTATTAATATAATAAAATAAATAATATCATATTTATTTAAATTATATTATTATATTATTTTATAAATTCAAACTATTAAAAATAATAATAAACATATTTATTTTATTAAATTTAATGAAATAAAATAAATAATATTATTATATTTATTTAAATAATATTATTATATTTATTTAAATAATAATATTATATTTATTTAAATAATATTATTATTTTATTTTATAAATTAAATTTATTAAAAATAATAATTTTAAACATATTTAAATATAATATTGTTATATTTAATTAAAAATAATAATTTACATTAATTCTAAGTTGAAATTACTTAAAAATAATTTTATTATACTCATAGAGAATTAATAATATAATATTATTATATTTATTTAAAAATAACAGTATTATATTTATTTAATTATTAATAATAGATATTTTATTCTAAGAAAATATTAATTTTGTACTACATTATCAATAATAATGTTTCATTTGTGTTGCTATTATTAATATTTTTTATTTACATAATTCAAATTAAAATTAATAAAAAATTATAATTTACATAATTAAGAATATTAATAATTATTATTAATTTACAAATATAATAAAATAAATATTTTATTTTTAAAAAAAATTATAATTCTTTAAATAAGGGTAAAACTTTAATTTAAAACCATTTACTCCTAATTCAAGATAATGTAAACACATAAATTGAATTGTGGTTTCAATTTCATACTCCTATTCCAGTGTAAGTAAATAACCTACTCTCACTCCCACTCCCACTCCCACTCCTCACTCTTAATCTCAGGATTCCCACTCCAATCTAAAATGTAAACGCTATTTATACCTGTGGGTTTCCTTTTGTCAAAATGGAGGGATGATTAATTTAGTGAGAGGTTACTAATATTATAAGACAAATATCCTTCATGTCTCGTGTATGTGTACTTGAGATGTGGACAACCGTGGATGTGCCCTTCTTTTGATGATATAATATTATTATTAGTAGTGCAATGTCGTGAATAATAATTAATGGCATCATCCTTAATCCTATTAAAGAACACTAATAAATAATCAATGTGACGCTGCAGTGGCCATGCATCGTTGTTACAAGTTAAGTTAAAGTATCATCATCAGTAATCTTGCAGCACGATTACGTGGCAGCGGGGAAATGGCCATGGTCAGTGTGATATCCTACGCTTTTGTGGCTGATGCCAAATAATGAGAATTGCTAATGCTACCCCATCCCTTGTCATGGACACAATCTTTTAATGGATCCAATCCCAATTGCCTATCGGATTTGTGGTGAACTTGAGGGTAACTTCCCAATTTGTCGTTCATCTTTATTATTTCCCCAAAAGTAATTATTTTATTGAATGTACGAAGACTGTAAATCGTGATGCAGAGACTGGACAATTGGGAAAAGCTGGCATCCATTGCCCACGTGAGCTTGCACAGTGGCATCCATATCTTGAAATATATGGGTAGGTTCCCACCAACTTTTGCAACAAAGCCATTCAACTGTGCAAAAAGGCAAGGTGTGTTTCATTCTCACTTTCCATGTTCTGCAAGTTCATTTATACTATTTCCATCGCGCAATTGTGAAATAATTGAATCATTTGATGCAATCTTCGGATTACACCTCTTATTTTCCAGTCACCAATGAAAGTTTAATCTGCACCTTCATTCGTATCGGCGTTATTTTTCTTTATTAATCAAGTAATGATTGCAGTCTCATAATCTGGTGACCACTAAAATTTGGCTGCATGGTCAAATAGATCATTGTCTTTGTGTGTGATCATGGTTAGTGTTTAATAGACCCCATTATTTCACTGGCATTGTATACATCCATAAGTGACGAATTATTATATCCATTACGTCTCGTAAGAAACATATGTTGATAAAAAAAATTGGTTTACTAAAGCTATGTTTTATGTATATGGTCAATGTTTTGAACAAACCATTAGATGAACATTTGCGTCTGCAGTCACATAAAAAGGGTGTCAAATAGTCAAAACAATCGGGTTGCTGCAAAGGTAAATCATGTGTGCTTGCCCTGCACGAAATTCATCCACTTGTCGTTGATCGCCCTTTGACATGGTATTGCGGCTATCTATGCTTTTATTGCAGTACAGTTTAAATTTTGTCTAGTTCTTTGGTCGTGTTGGGCCAATTTTGGAATGAACAAAAATAAAGCCCCCTATTGTGGTAACAGAGAGGAAATGGTTCGTTTCAGTGTGCGGACGAAACCCTCATCCGAACTTCCCAGTGTGAATCCACCAGCCTCGACTCCATTGGTAAAGAACTCCCAGACTTTCAACACCTCAGCTATGAATCCACCAACTTTCCATTACCCACCACTGACTCCACCACCTTTCAACCCATCGATAATGAATTCACCCCTTCTAACCCACCCAGTTCTGCATCAACCCACTTTCAACCCCCCAGGGTTCATCCAAGAAGTAGTGAATCCTCCTCCTACTCCTGGACAACCTATGCAGCCCCAATATATGAACCTTCCCAACCTAAATCATCAACCCGTCCTTGAATTCACATTTGTGATGGAATATATGGGTGAGAGAATAGTCATTCACACGGATCAACCCACCCCGTTCCAAATATTGTTCCTCTGCAATGTTGCTTCGTCTGTATTGCATAACGAGTATTCCCCACGTAACCACATCTTCAGGCCAATTGTGGCACCTCAGTGGATGAGTCGAGTCGTCAAGGTGTATAGCGATGCGCTGCTAAGGGTTCTAGTTCACCAATGCATTTCAAGGGGGAATTTAGACTGTACATTTGGGTGTATTTCATTGCAGATGTAGGCCTTCAGCACCCCCTCGTAAGGGTAGTAAATGTCGGATCGGCTGAGGCCCCTATGATCCCACACTTGGGACCCGTGCCACGTCCCCATCAACCACAGTCTATGCCTCACAGTGTTTTATCCAACCAAGTGGATGCACATCAAGCACAATGTTTGCCTCTTCTTGTATCTACCCCAGGGCACCCACATCAAGCACAACTTATGTGTTCTCTCGTATCGAACTCAATTGAGACATCAGCTGGGCAAAGTGCATCCGCAGCCACTACTAAGGCTGTTGGTATTCCCATGACCAGCCCAAGAGCTTCACTTCCATTTGCCTCCCCAAACATTGGTAGTGCCTCTAAAGTTTGTACGGTGGTTACTCCCAAGGTTGAAGTTGTTATCCCCGCGGGTGGCAATGACCAGTCAAATGCACGTCGAAAGTACAAGTGCCAAAATTGTGGTCGTGTGGGCCACAGCAAGCGTTCGTGCAAGCTGGCCAACCCTGTTCTAACCAAGGCAACTGTATCAGGCTCAGGGCAGGTATACATACAATCATCACTATCCATATATTGTTCGATCGGTACAATGTGTTAACGTTGTTGCTTTAAATTAACGATTCATATATGCATATTGTGTATGTTGACTTAGCTATGAATGCACTGTAGCTATCTAATGAAGGAGACCGTGCAGGGCCAAGTGAAGATGCAGAGGTTCTGATCATGGTGGTTCAGTCGAAGCAATCTGACTAGTTGAATGATGATGAAGATGTGTGACTTAGGGCGTTAGGGTTATCTAGTCTTTTTGTTTTTTGAAAATAGAAAAAGCGAGATTTGGTTGTGACTTGATTTTGTTGTCAGCACGTTGTCACGGGATGAGTTTTGCTGCGCAGCAACCCGTGCGGTACTTAGACGACTTCTAACACACAAGTCACTAAGTAAGCCTAGAACACTTCTCAAACTAGCGAAGCAAGAACACTTGCGGAAAATGCTAGAGAGAAGTAAAGCAATGTGGCCAAAATATATTTTATTACACACAAAGAATAAATTACAAGAGAGCTTGAGAGCTTGTATGTGTGCTTGAGTGTTTGTGTGTATGGTGTGGTTGGTGGGCAAATGAAAGGGCTCACCCTTATTTATAGGTGTTGGAGTGCTAGGTCTAGAGAGTTCCATGCAAGTTGCATAAATATCTAAGGACTTATGTGGAGAATCCTAGAAACTTCTAGCTTATGTACAATTCGTAGAAAACTCTAGATCTTAGGTCATGCTAGGTGATTTGCTAAGCGCACCACGGATGGCTTGTTATGTTGGCGGCCCACTTCTAAGCGCAACCCGCTTCTAAGTACATCCCACCTTCAGTACTAAGTGCATCCTGCTTTTAAGCGCACTCCACGTCTAGGCAGACTTTTGCTAAGCAGACCCGTGTGCGTGGAATTAACCTCTGATTGCAGGAGATTTGAGTGGCCCGTGACAAGTTGTACCCTTGTACACTTTGGGTCGGTTAGCTTTTTGTATTTTGGTTATTATAATTATGTGAACAAGCAGTCATGATATGTAGCAGGTGGCGTCATGCCCAGTTATTACGGCTACACATGATATGTACTGCCTATCTTATAATAAGTGCTCTCTTTGCCGCTCACTAAAACGTTAGTCATGTGCCGTTGAAGTCCAGGAAAAATACATCTTTCATTTAACCATAAATAGTGCAATAACATTAATTCATATATAAAATCCAATGTTGGATTTAACGGAAGAGTTATTCAATGGCTTAGCTAGGATTATTGGATTATTAAAGGCCAAAGCCCCTATTGTTCCTTCTGTTGAAAAGAAATAAAATAAAAAGGTGTTATAAGAATGACTTTGAAGTCCATACCCATCTATTTTTATTTTAAACTAATAAAGTTGGTTTTTATTTTAACAGACTTGTTACATTTATTAATATCTATTTAAATTGATAAATTTATATATTAATCGAAAAAATTTTGAAGTTGAAAAATGAGTTTGCATATAGCTGCAGGACTAATAGATGAAATTTTAGATGGTTGTACTAAATGTAATAATAACACATAACAAGACTCCATTATTTCCATCATTCACATGCGCAAAAAGGCAAGGGGTTCCAATCTCCAAAACATTGCAATTATTCTTATGATATATGACACGGATTAGAATTGTAGAAGTGGGTGAAGCCCCAAACGGTAACATACCACTAGCTTGGTTGACTCACACATGCAAATGCCTATTTGCATCGCACGTGACAAACACTAGAGTGCTATATACGTCTCACACTATTTCCAAGAAAGTACTCCATGGACTTCAAGACTTATTTGAATATAGCAAACAAAGTACATTTATTGTTCCTAGCCATAGGATATTTGAACCTTCATTTCGTGTGGTGGTCTCTTGTTGAGGACTTCTGAAGCTAGGGACTTTATCCCTCTTCGCCGACCATCCCCTATCTTAAACGATCGATTAGGCAACCACCCATCACCAACCATTAAAGTTCAATTTTTTAACTGTTTTAATTTTCCTATCTGAAAAGTGTAGTAATACTGGTTGTCGTTGTATAGTAAATGCCTCGTACAATGACAACATCCATTTAGGATGCGTGGTCGCTGATCTGAACAACATAAGTGTCACTTACCCGATATTATTTGTCCATTGCTTATATCTGAGCCCTATCGCAGGCCCTGTGATGTTCAAGGATCGTCTATTAAATTATTTGATTGTACTTATAATTTGGAAAGTTTAAGCAATAATGTTACCATTCATTTATTGTCTGCAGACAATGCCTCAAGATAAACATTATGTCGTGTTTGTGGGTCGAGTGCCCGGAATTTATCGTTCATGGCCTGAATGCCAGAGGCAAGTCATTAGATTTTCAGAGAATTTTTACCACTCTTACCCCACCAGAGAAGAGGCTGAGGAGGCATTTGAAGCATTTCGTCGTGCTGAGGTAGAAATGTGTATGCCGGGTGCTCAGCTGCAGCCAAAACGACATTTGTACAAGGTGCATTAGAAGGCGAACTGGAAGAAGGAAGCATATCAGATATCAACTTTACACAACAAACGAAAATGGTTGTTTTCATCAGTTCCATTGTATTTGTCTGTGCTATTTTGATTAAAATACTATGGTAAGACAATCAGTTGTTAAAGGCTTTAGTTTCTGTTAAGCGTTGTTGTCGCTGTGTTAGAATTATTAACTTACGAAAAACTAAAGTTAGAAAATCACAACTTTTATTCTGTGCTAAGTTCATGTATAGCATTCCGACAAAGTGGGTTATCTAGTGGAGAGTACGTGTTGGGTATGTTGGTGGTTAATATAATGTGGCTATCTTGCAATATTTATCATTAACAGATAACTATAAACGCAAAGACCGACTTCAATGTTACAAAATTTATTTCTCCGTGAAACATATCCATAACAATTTACTGGGATATGATCATAAAATTATGCAAACATTGTCCATGGTAACAATGTCTTATTTCCATAACAACTTACCTTTGTGTTCTCAAACCCACCTTTCTTCTCTATCCACTTCAGTAACCTCTTTATCTCAGGCCCATTCTATAGTGCTACCGGGCAGATTGATCTATCTTGACAAACGCCTCCGTACACAATTGAGTTAAAGTATAATATCTGAGACAGGAGACAATCATACACACAATATATTTATTTTCAATACACATGGTTTTTTCAAAACAAAATAATACATCCAAATTATCTAAATATTCAGTATATGGGGAGTTAGATAAATTATTTGTTACCTTTAGGTATAGCACGCAACCACCAACATATGCAAGATTGTGTTCCTTGTACTTAATTATACCTTACATCAATCTATCGAAGCAAAATGTTGCCCAATTCATCTTCCTTATACAGTTTACGTCAATCAAAGAAAATAAAAATGATGAACTGATGTGTACCTCAATTGGAGAACACAATACACTGCATAAAGTAAACAACATAAATGTGACTTTGAAATCATCGTCCGCTTCCCTACAATTACACAAAATATCGGACAATATCTTAATGTTAACTCCACTGGATGTTGCATTAAACTTGTCTAAGTATCCCGGCACTCGTAACCTATCACCCTCTAATTGAATAGGCATTCCCCCATCACTAACTCCCGTTATGTAACTAAAACTATCATCACTAAGCTCTAGCTTAGTACCATTCAATTCTATTGTGTAACTCGTTGTATTTATCCTTTCAACTAACCAACTGCATTTAACCAACTGCATAGTTTCCTTTTTAGCCTTCCACAGTTAAGCTGAATCAATCTACCCAAACCTATCTCAGATACTACTTGTTTTTGTTCCTTTGTCAATCTACCACCGCAGCTGCAAGCCTGTTAGGAGCACACCTAGTGAGAAATTTCACTTTCGCTTCACATTCGATATATTTGTCTGCTCGATAACGCTGACTTGTATATTTAATTTTTCGCTCAGGTGGCAAATTCTTAAATCTTGTCCGATTTGCTTGCGAACCTGAATGATTCCAAATCAAGAGATTAATCCATTTGTCAAAACAACCTAAAATGCATGTTTTGCATTACTAACAATACTTCACGTTTACTCACCTCTTTTGCAATGCATGTCCTTCCATCCATTGACTTAATTCGCCATACGGCTTCCCCACTAATCAATTGCAATAACCAAAACACAACTCAATATTAGTTATGGAAACACTCTAACTGCCATCTTCGATTGTTATGCAGCTTATTTTATTTCAATTAGATTTATATTATATCACAAAACTTACAAAAAGCTCATGAATCCATAATTGCCCTCACAATATTCCTTTCCTTCAGCATTGTCATCCTCCAAACATTCACTCTATTTGCCGGAATCCCCTTCCTTTCGCTTGCGACTGGCCACCTGATCCATTCGTAGAATCTATTTGCACCATAATCTATTAAATAAATGGGTTTTGCTAATTAAATAAACATGATTATTTTTATCTGTGACCTTACATGTTATTATTCTAATCTTATACGTCATTTCAATAGTTGACACATTATTTACAACTGCTACGTCTACTAACTGTGACAAAGTGCATTGGATATACAAGAACCTTACTTTTTCCACCAAAATAAACTGTCCATATTCCATTCACAAAATGAAATCAGCTTAAATTAACTTATACATTTTAACCAAGTAAATTCTACATTACTTTGGGCCATTCTGTTTTGTCCCCAAAATTTACAGCGCTTGCACAGGAACCACCAAATTAGAGTGTTCCAAGAATATGTTATCCAAATATCCTACCTTTTTAACCTTATAAAGTGTTTATTAAGCTGCTTCCTATTGGTTCATACAATATTTTCTTGCAAAATCCATTTCCATGATGAAGGTTTCCATCTATCAATTGACAGATTACTAACATATTCCCATTTTCCGCTTCTTGTTCACAGTTTCTATTTTACAACTAAACCTAACATCCCATGAACATATTTTCTTCTCCGTGCCTACCCAATCAACTATGACCAAATAAATATGCACATGGACACAACTTAACAACGAATTATTAATATCCATCATCAACACATACCTCAACGTTATAGTAGGCCACTCGCAAACAATTGATTGAAACGAAATTGCGAGTACGTACGACCTCCGAATACAACTCTCCACAAACTTCGCAACAATATATCTCTACTCAATTTACGCCAGAACGACTCAAATGCTTGTATTTGAGTCCAAACAACTGCAACTGATGACAACTGCTAACCTAACGGTGTAACTCATTCATCAAATAATTCCCCAATTATGGCAATACTAACCCTAATCTGCTTCGCACCCACTGACCCTTTGATTGAATCCTTTGTTTTCTTGTATCAAACCCCAACTTAAGACGATTGAATACTTCATTACAGCTTTCTCAAAGCAGTTTGAACAAAATAATGTCCCCCACCCTCTCCTGTACACTTCAGTCGTGAGGACAAACATGATCTTTTATCATTTTTCTTTTCGTTTGACTAGAACTATTCTTTCAACCGGTTACCCATTTTCCAACGGTTAAATCTCAACTGTCAAATTCCTTTTTGGCTATCTAAAGGGGCATTGACTACAAGACAAACTACTTGGGTACCAAACCCATGATGCAACATAGTTGGACCCAGATACTAGTACTACAGAATTTGACAAGCTTTTTTTTTTTTTGGGTTGATAGGTTAACAACTTTTTATCCATCTTGGGCCAAATTAAGAGAGAGGGCGAATGGTTGTGCAAAAAAAAGTGTAAAAAAATTTTCATCAACATTATTTTCCTTAATAGTTTTTTATAAGTCCTTAATGGTTAAATACTCTATTGTTATTTTTTAAAAAAAATAATTTAAAAATGTTTAGAGTTTGTTTTTATAAGACGGCAAATGAGCCCACTCTTTATAAATTAGAACTGGGGTCCAGCTAGTTCCCAACAAAACTCATTTTTTGTCTTTTTCTAATCCCTTTTTAATGGTGCGTTTGGGAATGAGGTTGAGCTGTTGTATCTTAAAAATATAGTAGTAAAGTATTTGGTAAACACTAACTACTATACCTTAAAAGTTATGTCGAAATGATTTTTTCACTTGTATGATAGAAAATCTATTATTTCTTTAAAAAAATTTATCAAAATTATTATTTAAAATTTATATTTACTACATATTATTCACTTTTGTTTCATAATTACAGTTTTTTTCCATATCAGCTGTAATTTAAAAGTTACAGCACCTCAATCCTAAATAGGGCCTAAGATCTAACCCGAAAATAGGTCAATGGCTAAGATGTTTTTGTTTGGTTATTAATATTATTAGTCCCTTATGTTTGCTACAAAATTAGAAAAGCAAAAAGGTTCATAATTTTGATATATAAGTCCAAAATATTTTAATTTTTTTACACTTAAGTCTCTTGACTTGGTTAATTGGACAACTAAAATGACTTATTCATACATTTTGCATTAATATACTCAAATTAAGGATTTCTTTATGATATTGTATTTGTTTTAACAATATTGGTATTGGGGGTTATTATAGACTCTTAGATTTAAGTAAGTTCCTTATATTTTTAATCTTTAAAAGAAAATTATTCCTTAATTATTTGTAGAATTTTTTTTAAAATTCATTGCAAAAGAAAAATACTAATTTGGTGAAGATAATTTTTGTAATTTGAAATATAATTTTTTTGACTTAATTTTTTTAATTTTTACTCTTATGTTTAGTTTTAAATGTCAATTACATGAATAGTTAATATATTTACTTTTGCAAATAGCGTCTAAAAAAAAGATGAGCTTCGAGAATATTGGAAGTGACGAAAACCTAGGTCTAGGGTTTGAGAACCCTAATCCGCCACCACTGCAAGAGGACAGGACGACTAAGAAGGCCCGGTTTAGGGCTGAAGGAATCGATGCTGATAATCCTCATAAACCCTCTTGGAGAGATAAGGCTATGGAGGCAGTCACGGTGATGGCAAGTCAGACGGGAAGTTCAGAGGAAGATTGGGATATTGAAGATGACGATGTGGTTGAGAGAATAGAGGAGGGGATCCCTGCGATATACTTCTCCAAAAGGGTGCAAGAGAAACTGCAGCAGTCATAGCATTACTCTGTAATAGTCAAATTGTTGGGACGGCAGATTTGATATCGGGTTTTATGCAATAGGTTGGAGATCCTATGGCAGTCGATGGTAGCTGGTTTTTCCATCATTGATCTAGAAAATAACTATTTTTTTGTCAAGTTCCAAACTGCAGTTGATGCAGAGCGTGCCCTAATTGAAGGACCATGGACTGTCATGGGTAGAAACCTTTTTGTTCAACCTTGGACGCCGGATTTTGATTGCTTCTCCAATGAACTCACATCGACTGTGGTATGGGTACGATTGCCCGGCATGGCGATCCAATATTATGACAAACGCAGCTTGCGACGACTTGGCAACAAAATTGGAGAAGTTATTAAAATTGACTATAATACGGAGGACTCTAATAGAGGGAAATTTGCAAGGCTGGCAGTAAGGGTTTCTCTTGCAAAACTTTTAGTCTCCCAAATTAAGGTGAATGGGCAAATCCAACTGGTGGAGTATGAGAGGCTTCCAATGATATGTTTCTCCTGTGGAAAATATGGTCATTTTACAGAGGAGTGTGGGGAGAAGAATATGATGGAGACTGGTACAGTTAAGATAGTGGCAAATAACGCACTAGTGGTGGCCAACAAAAAGAATAATAAAGTAGTTGAAATGGGAGGGAACAAGTTTGATCCTTGGATGGTTGTATCACGTAAAGGCAAACTAAGAAATTATGCTGGCAAGAATTTTTCTCATGGCACTGTTGAGGAGTAGTCGATTGTGCATCAAAGTAAATCTCGCTTTGCCATGCTTGCATCGCAAGATCCAGAGGACAATGAACATGAGCATGTGGCTACTGACATTCAGGAAAAAGAGACCAGCCATGCAGACCCGAAACAGTCACGTAAACATTTTTCCTTGCAACCCCATGCACCCGAATTCAAACGTAGACACTCCACAAGAATTTCATCAAAGATTGCAGACAATGGCAAGTCTTCTACTGCAGCCAAAGACACCAGAAACAGTAAGATAGCCATGCACCCCAAAACCAACATACAAAACCATGTGGCAAGTCCCAATGTGGCTACAACATCAGCCATGCCACTCGAAACCCAACCTAGCCCCATGATGATCCCTCATCATGCACCCACAACCCTTGACCCTCTAAAGCATACGACGATTGTCTTCCATAACCCAACCTATAAGCCTATAGATCCTCATGAGATGGATGGTGCCAAACTACATCTTTCGAGCCTGGGGACCAAGGGCAACAACTTTCCTTATTCGGGAGATTCTCCAAATTTACACAGTAGTGATACGGATCTTGAAATGGAGGCTAATCCGAATTATGTGGAGGATGAGGAGGATGAAGATACAACAGATGGTGAGGACTCCTTTGTGGAGGATACGCCAATGAATAAGGAGGATAGGATCCATGGATCCGGCCAATAGGGAAGCTCTACCCTTTTTGTTTTTTATTATGGTTATGTCGATTTCAATTATGTTTTGGAACGTTCAAGGGGCGGGGGCCTCATAATTTAGACTTTCATTTGGTGCAATTATTCAATGCTATAACCCGTCTATGGTGGTAATTTTTTAGCCAAGAATTAGTGGCTAAAAAGCTGACAATTTCATTCGAGGCTGTGGTTTTGAGAGATCCCACAGGATAGAGGCGGTGGGTTTTTCTGAAGGAATTTGGATTTTATGGAGGGATTTTATTACAGTAGAGGTAGCCTTAAATCATAAGTAGTTTGTTCACTTTAAGATTATATCTAGCAATGGATTGGAGAGCTGGGTGACTGCAGTGTATGCTAGCCCTATTCCAACAGTCCGGCGAGAATTATGGTATCACCTTGCAAATATTGCTTCTCAAATGACAGACCCGTAGTTGGTGGGCGGAGACTTCAATGCTATCTTATACGCACATGAGAAGAAATGGGGCTCTAACCGAACAAGTGGCATTTGTAATTTATTTAATCATTGGTTTCCAGGATGATTGATCTAAATTTTTCAGGCCCTCGTTTCACTTGGTCTAGGGGAAACCTTTCTAAACGACTGGACAGAGTGGTTTGCAATGATGGATGACTAATAAAACATGCAAATAGCAGTGTCATGCATCTTCCAAAAATTGATTCCGACCATCGGCCTATTCTAGTCAAATTCCAGAACGTGGATTCAAGGAATGGGGGCCCGAGGCTGTTCCGATTTTTGGCTGGATGGCTCACGGATGAGAGGTTTAGGAGCTTTGTGAATGGTAGCTGGAATAAGGGAGCTAATTTTCTCGAGGCGGTGGCTGACTTTACTAAACAAACTAGGCGATGGAACAAGGAAATTTTTGGAAATATTATTTATCGGAAGCGGAAATTATTGGCTAGAATAGGTGGGATCCAACGAATTTTGGAAACTAAGCCTAATTATAGCCTTACTAAACTTGAAGTTAAACTTCAGAAGGAGCTCGAAGAGGTTCTCACTCAAGAAGAATTATTGTGGCTTAAGAAATCCAGGAGAGATTGGACTTTGTATGGTGACCGTAACATTGCATATTTCCATAAAAAAACTCTAACCAGGCGTCGTCAGAATCGGATTACGGCAATTCAAAATGAAACTGGGCAATGGCTATATGACGTCAAGATCATTAAGCAACTTGCAGGAAGATTTTTTTCGGAGTTATACACGCCTGAACAAGGGGTGCATAGCCCATATACTGTCAGGGGGTGTTTCCTTGTGATCTCTGATGATATTTGCTTAAGTTTGATGGCTGCTGTAACAGATGAGGAAGTTAGACGGACTATTTTCAGTATAAGTCCCTTCAAAGCTCCCGGAGTTGATGGCTTTCATGCTGGTTTTTACCAAGCGCAATGGAGTACAGTTGGTATGTCGTTGTGTTCTTTCATTAAGAATTTTTTTAATTCTAATCATATCCCTGCAGAGATCAACAGAACCTTGCTGGTCCTCATCCCTAAAGTTGATCATCCAACAAGCCTCAAGATGTTTCGGTCGATCAGCCTTTGCACAGTTCTGTATAAGACGTTGACGAAAATTATTGCAAACAGGCTACAGGCTCTTCTTCCAGATCTCATTGGCCCCCAACAAACCAGTTTTGTACCGGGTCGACATATTACGGAGAATATTGTTATTGCTCAAAAGGTAATCCATACAATGAAGAAAAATGTGGGGGGTAAAAGAATGATGGCAGTTAAAGTGGACTTGGAAAAGGCTTATGACCGATTGAGTTGGTGATTTATTCAAGAAACTTTAAAGGAAGTTGGGCTTCCGGAGCGATTTATTCATCTCATAATGGAGTGCTTGTCCACAGCCCAAATGAATGTTTTGTGGAACGGAGAAATGACTGAAGATTTTCGGCCAGGGAGAGGAATTAGATAAGGAGACCCCCTTTCGCCTTATATTTTTGTGCTTTGTATTGAAAGATTAAGCCATGGTATTATTCAGGCGGTTAATCAAGGTAGATGGAAGCCCATTCGGCTGACTAGAATTGGCACCCCTCTAAGTCATTTGTTTTTTGCAGATGACCTGCTTCTTTTCTTGGAAGCAAATTACGCCCAAGTTGATGTGTTGAATGACGTGGTGGAGAATTTCTGTAGGAGCTCGGGCGCTAAAGTTAGTAAACAGAAGACCCAAATTTTCTTCTCCAAAAACATCCCGGTCACTTTAGCTAGTGGAATTGGCAAGGCTTTAGGTTTTTCGATTACAAGTAATTTGGGAAGATATCTTGGCATGCCTCTTCTGCATGATCGGGTTTCTAAGAAAACGTATCAGAGTATCATTGACAAAATTGATCAGCGGCTATCAGGATGGGCAACAAAGCACTTGTCTTTGGCAGGGCGAGTTACTCTTGCTCAATCGGTGCTTCAGGCAATTCTGATTTACGCTATGCAGACCACATATCTCCCGTCTAGTGTCAGAGTTAAAATTGATCAACTCTGTAGAAGATTCATTTGGAGTGGAGCTGGTTCTCAACGTAAGTTAAGTCTGGTTAGCTGGAACAACATTTGTAGACCCAAGAGTCATGGAGGGCTCGGCTTCAAGGACATGGAAATTATGAACAAAGCTTTATTAATGAAAGTGGCTTGGGATCTATTCATAAATCCTAGCAAGCTGTGCTCCCAGGTTTTAATATCTAAATATGTTGCGCCTATTATTGATGTTCCAACTAAAAATTGTTCTTATTTATGGTGTTCTATGGGTAAGATTTGGAAAGACTTCCAAAAGGGTTTGCGTTGGAGTATTGGAAATGGCCAAAGGGTGAAGTTTTGGGATGATATTTGGGCTACTAATTGAAATACAAGTGTGCAACCCAAGAGGGGGGTGAATTGGTATTTTAAAAATTATCCTAACAAAGCCACACAACAATCCAATCTAATGCCTTAATAAATTCGAAAGCAATAAGTTCAATAAAAGCACAATAACAAATGAGTAAGAGAGAAGAGAAACAAACACACGAATTTTTACGTGGTTCGGCAATCCCCGCCTACGTCCACGCCTCTAAGTGATCCAAGCTTGAGGATTTCACTATCCAATCCTTCCAAGGCTTCAAACGTTTACAATTGACTTCAAGGTGTCAATAAACCTTTACAACAAAGAGATTATGTCTCAATCTCTTCACTCAAGTGTCTCACACACTCAAATACTTACAATTAAGATAAAGAAATGAAAGTTACAACAAAACTCACTCAAAGAGTAGATATTCAAAATGAAGAACAAGAGATGATTCAATATTTTATGATTTGCGAATTGAGAGCTCAAGATATCTTGTGTGCTTTTTGTTTTTGCTTGCTAGAGAACTTGAAAATGAATTGGATTTGAGTTTATATAGTTTGAGCCCAAAACCTAGCCATTATGTGTTTTCTGATGATAATCGGCTTGCAACTTTTGGAATCCGGTTAGCCGCTTTTATGTTACCGTTACAACAAAAATTTGAATTTCAGAACATCTGGCATGCCGTTTTTCATATCCGATTAGCCGCTTTAGAAATCCAGTTAGCCGCTTTCGAAATCTGGATAGCCGTTTTTATTCCAGAAGCTTACTACCCAAAATCCGGCTAGCCGTTTGTCACATCTGGTTAGCCGCTTGCTACAGTAACCGGTACAGTGCACTATTTTCTAAAATTACAGTTTGACCCCAAAACGTTATAAAACTGTATTATGGCGCACAACGTTATATTATTTTGCAAATAGGTCCAATTTCAGAATTTCTAAATAATGCTTTGTCAATCCAAAAACTTTCTGAAATTATGATATCACCCAAACTATGTGAAATTATATAATGACCTAAAATATTTAAATATTTTTAAATAGGTCCAAATGGGAATTGGTTGTGGAACAGTTTCAGCTCTTTGTTGAATAACCATGTTGTTTTAAGGATTGCTTCCATGGCTCCTCCGTCGGCAATGAGAGGTGATGATAGGGTGTATTGGGGTGCTTCAAATACTGGAATTTTTACAGTCCAATCAGCTTACCATGTGCTTACAAATCTTTGTCCCATTGAAGACAGTCAAGACTGGCAGCATTTGTGGCAATGGAAGGGGCCTCAAAGCATAAGAATTTTTTTATGGTTACTATGCCATGATCAATTGAAGACGGGATATGAGCTTGCTAGAAGGAATCTGGACATTGATCCGTTATGTGGGAGGTGCCATGTAGAAGTTGAGAGCTCTTTGCAAGCAATCAAGGATTGTGCATATTCGATAGGTATTTGGAGGAAGCTTGTTCCCGTGCCAAGACAACATGACTTTTTTAGTTATCCTCTTCGGCAATGGATCATGACGAATCTTAGGAGAAGGCCCTGTGATATGGGGAGTTTATTTTGGCCGGTTATGTTTGGTGTTGCTGTTTGGAGAATTTGGTACTGGAGGAATCAAGTGATGTTTAATAACAAGAGCTGGAATGGTGATTTGATCGTTCGGGATATTAAGGCAAGGGCTGAGAATATTTGTTCTACCCTCTCAAGCATAGTCTATCGAAGAAATGCAAGGCTTCAGAAATGGATTCGTTGGGCTCCTCCACCATGGCCGTTCTTGTGCTTAAATACGGATGGTGCAAGAAAAGGAAATGGAGATGCGGGTGCATGTGGTCTGCTGCGGGACTGCCATGGTAGGTTTATTCATGGTTTCAGCGCAAATCTTGGAGTGTGTTCGGTTATAAAGGCTGAACTTTGGGGCGTTTTGCATGGGTTAAGAATGGTTTGGGACCTTGGCTATCGACGTATCCAAGTTGGAATAGATGACTGTAGTGTGGTGCAGCTTATAAAGGAGAATAATGCTAATGTCAACGAATTTTCGAATATAATCGAGATTATTAAGGAGCTAATGAGGAGGGATTGGAGTATTCAAATTGATCACATTTACCGCGAAGCAAATTCGGCGGCTGATTTCCTTGCTACGCATGCTTTGAGATTGCTTGTTGGAGTGCATTTTCTAAATTCTGTCCCTTTAGGGTTGAGCTCTATTTTGTATTCGGATATGTATGGGGTGGCACACCCCCGTTTTGTGCCCCTCTAGCTCTTCTCTTTTAGAGCCCTCTTTTTATCAAAAAAAAAAAAATAGATTTACTTTTGGATACTGTAATTTAGAAACTAACACTAAATTAATCATGATTGATGTATCAAGAAATTTAAAATAATCAACTTACGAATGAATTGACATATGTGAACAAATTTATGCCTCTATTGTCTAATGCAGATATAATATTGCAATATATTAGTATAACTTTTTTTGTTTATATTTGAATAGAGAAAATTAAAGAAATTGTGATTTGTTAGGATACTGTAACATACAAAGTATATTTTTTTAGCTTTTTGCCTTATTTAATTAGTAAAAATCTCAATCTAATCTTTTTTAACTGGTGAAATTCATTTTACCCAATAAAGTTTGATAGTTAACTTAATTTTAATTAATTACTATAAATAATTGGATCTCATGCATTGATTTTATCCCACCATTGATACTGAAGTTTTAGTCCAGCACCATAAAGGGACCCATTAAGGATTTCTTTAACTTTCTTATTAATTAACTAATTTAATATATAGTCGCACTATATATTAATTACAAATCAGATTTATGCTAAATGTGAATATGAATTTAATCTCATGTTCTTAATCTGTAGTTTATTTTTTTGTTTCATAATACTTATTTATTATACAGTCAATAATTTGAATATGTAATAAAAATATATTAATTTTCTAATAGTATTAATAATGTGTTAGACATTTGGAATTGAAATTTAGTGAGGATGTAAATAATTTAATTAATTTTTTATATATTATTTCAATTTATTTATTTAGTAAAAATAAAGAAATTAGTTTTAATAAGGATATATTTGATATTTCGGTAGGTATATACTATATTAATTTTTCTTTTTTAAATTTTGATGATGGGTGTATGAATTAATAATTAAAAAAAATAGCTGAACCGTTTAAAGTTTGATATGAATTTAAAAAAATTTAGAACAAGCAAGATTAATGAGTCAAATTTTAGAAATATGTCATTGTTTTAAATTTTACAATAAAACATGAATTGTAGTATAGTTTTGCCCTAATTTGGATTAATATAAAATGACAAAATATTAAAATCAAAAGAAAAATCACGAAACAAGTGGAAGTATGGTATATATTTTATTACTGAAATTCCGGGGAAAACTTGTTTTCTAATATGAAGATGCTAGATCCATTATATTCTAGCAGCATTGCCATTATTCAAGGAGATGATTGTTGTCTTCATCACCTAATTTAATTAAACAAAAATTATTGGAAGAGTAAACATTTTTCTTCCTTCTTATTTAAATTATGAAAACCAACATTGGGGTTGGTGGTAAATGGTAAGGATGATTTTCCAGGAAATGACTAAAATCATTAAGAAAAGACAAGTGGGATTTATGCATTTTTAATAATGGTATGATTGGCATCACCGGCTAGCCAGTATACAGATACATAATTTAACAAATTTATTAATTAATCAATTAAGGAGATTAAATTCATGGATAGTTGTAGAGTTCGTTAATTCCCAAATCGAGTTGCATTATAAGAGTGAGAGAAAGTAAAGAAGCATTCTAAGAGAGAGAGAAAGTAAAGAACCAAGATAGAGAGAAAGAGATGGAGATTGAGCGGTACCATATCCACGAGCACCCTTTAACACTGTGCGAGATTGAGGGTCTTAATGAACCTCCTTGCCCTGTCTGTTACATCCGATCTTCTTTTGACGGCTACAATTGCAGTTACTGTAAGTTTCGTCCAGAGAAATGCTCTGTTTGCAATGACAAACCCTCTGGCAGTTTTTATTTTTGCAAAGATTGCTGGCCCAAGTCTCCTTTCTTTCATATACCATGTGTCGAATTTCCACAAAAGATCCAAATAGCCTTGCGTCCCTACTGCCCTTTCCGTTTTGTCAAAGATCATGATATTGATGAATCCAGCAGTTCAGATATGTTCTCTTTCCCCAGTAATAAAGAGTTTGATTGTGATTTCTGTAATGAATCACGAAAAGGCCATAAGTTCCGTTGTGACTTGTGTAATTTTCAGATTTGTTTTGGATGCGCTGATCTTCTCATCAAATATCATCAACATCGAGAACACATCGAGCATTCCAGCCACCGTCATCCCTTGATCCTTTTAGAGAACACATCCAATATTTCAAACGCGAAAGACTGTAAGATGTGTTTGGAAAAGATTCACGGTCAAAGCTATTATTGTTGTGCCCCATGCAAGTTTTACATCCATAAATCATGCGGTGAATTGCTAGAAGAAGTCAAGCACCCGTTCCATCCGCACCATTATTTGACACTCCAAATGTCCGGTCCTTGGTGGAGATATCATTGTTGTGCATGCGGCCTAAAATTTGATAAATGCCTCCGCTACCGATGTGGTGATTGTAAGTTGGACATGCATCCTGAATGTCTGTCTCTAAAGCCAACTATTAAGTACCAAGGTCACCAGCATGATCTTCTTACGTTATTGGAGGATGTGTCCTACAAGAGTGAATGCCGTGCTTGCGGTCATGACATTAAAAATACTTTCTATGTTCGATGTGTTCCATGTAGACTCGATTTTCATGTCCACTGTGGCCCTGCTGCAGCCTCGCTACCACCAACTGTTGTGCATAAAAATCACAACCACCCTCTCTCTCTTGTGAAAGATGATTCTACTCTTCTTGAGTGTGACGATTGTGAGGAAGAAATAGACCCAAACCATCCCTTTTATAGTTGTTTGGAATGTTATCCGTACAACGCACATGTGCGCTGTGTAATCACTGAGATACAATTCGACGAAAGAGGGATACATGAGCATTTCACCCACCATCATCTCTTGGCTCTTCTTGAATGCCAGAGGAACGACGACATGGACTGCTATATATGCATGAAATTGATCATCCAGGGGCACACAGCATATGGTTGCGATCCCTGTGGATTTTATCTCCACAAATCCTGTTTTAAGCTGCCAAAGGTGATGTGTCATAAATCTCATGATTCACATTATCTTACTCTTGAAAATTCTTCTAATTCAGGGAACGTAGTCTGCAAAGGATGTGATGATTATTTGAAAGGCTATAGATATCGTTGCGGGAGCTGTGACTTCGATCTGGATCTTGACTGTGCTATCATACACCCCTCAATAAATTGGAAAGCCGGCAGTGACGAGGAGTGCAAATACTATGATAAAGATCGAAAAGAAGGTCTCAGGCATTATAGTCATTACCATCCCTTGAAACCTTCAGCAGTGGGCGACTACGTGGAATGTAAGTTGTGCCACAAAAACATCCGTAGCTCGAGCTATGGCTGCGAATCATGTTTGTTTTATATTCATAAATTATGTGCTGAATTGCCGCAAAATGTCCAGCACCCCTTCCATCCACACCGTTGTTTGACACTCGGAGCACATTATAAGGAGATATATCGTTGTGAGGCATGTTACTTCTATGTGAATCCAGGCGTATACTATCGATGTGATGACAAATACTGTGAGACTTACTTCCATCTTGAATGTGTGTCCTTAAAGCCAAACATAAAGTACGAAGGCCATCAACATCTTCTTATTCTGGTAGAGAACATGTCTTATCAGGGTAAATGCGAAGCATGCCACTCTGAAATTGTTGGTACTTTCTTTGTCCGATGTGTGCAGTGCGACCTCAATTTTCATGTTCAATGCGGCACAGTCTCCTATCCATCAACCGTTGATCATCGGCATCACCACCATCCTCTTACGCTTACAACTCATGAGACGCTCGTCAAAGATGATTCTATTCTTCATTCTTGTGGCGTGTGCAAGGGATTAGGAGACCCCTCACAGCCCTCTTATTGTTGTGTCGAATGTGAGTACTACACACACATGCGTTGCGTGATCAACGAGATGCAATTCAATAAGAGAGAGAAAGTAAAACATTTCAGCCATGAGGATCATTTCTTGTTTCTTGTTGGAAACAAGAAGAATGGTGGAATTATTAAGTGCTCTGCATGTGACAAACTAATCCAAACAGCCCACTTAGCCTATGGTTGCGATCAATGCAATTATTACCTCCACAAATCCTGCATCGAGTTGCCAAGGCAGATCCAACATCTCTTTCACAGACATCCCCTGACTCTGCAATCTCATCGAGACGATGGCACAAAATACCAAAGAGGCAGTGCTTGTGATAAAAAGTTAGGTGGCTTCTTTTACCAATGTTCTAATTGTTTCTTCCTAGATGTTGACTGCGCTTTACTACAACTTGGGGTCCAACTTGAAGGCCATGAGTATATCCTTACACTCTTTGCAAAGTTACAACACGCCCCGGAATGCCGAAGATATCTATCTGCCACTACCGGTGCATTGGATCAGAATTGCGTAAAATGTAACTTTGTTGTCTATCTTTTGCGTTCTCCTCTACCACAGGTTATTGAATGTAGCAGTCACCACCATCCACTGACCCTTACAGAAAAAGTTGTTGATGACAACTGCCGTACACAAATTTGTGATATCTGCGAGGAGGACAGAGATCCCGAAGTGTGTATTTATTATTGTACGGAATGTGATTTTATAGCAGAATTTATCTGCATAATTTCCCAGGTACGCCTATTAAAACTTTGTTTGATATAACTTTTCAAATATAATTTATTTAAGCAAAATTTTTATTAATAGAAATTTATTATAAAAAGAGCTTTTATTAAAAAAAATTTAGTTATTTGATTATCAATAAAATTTTTAAAATTGTAAAATTACTTTACTAAGTAAGTTTTTAAAAAATATGTTATAAGAAAATGAAATAAAATTATCAAATAAGTAAAATATGTTTTAAATATTTTAATATTTTAAAAGAACTTCTCAACTTCTACCCTTAAAAATATAAAATTTAAACTTTTACTAATAGAAGTAAAATAGTTATGAAAAAAAGTTTTAAGATTAAATATATAATACTTTGATAAGGCATACCAAATATGCAATGACACTTAAATAAATCATACAATATTTATTATACTTAAATAAATCATACAAAACATGTAGCAAGTGTCCTAAAAATGTTTTAATCTCCAATGTATAGATGAAATCGGCACTGATAGTAATATGCTCCAGTAGCCCATTATCTTGTCTAACACTTGCTTCTTGATAGGTAGCGGTTGCCCTACAGAAACAGCCCCAAGATATCTTGTTGAGACGTATCAACCGAAAGACAACTGGTAAAAGCCTAACCTACGAAAATTTAGTATCTTCATCCAGGGATGAAGAGAAACAGTTGTATTTTGATTGGTTGGATGAAAAAGAGCTGGTTTGGGAATGGTTATATGAAGAAGTTTCTCGGCCACAATCACCTGGGAAACAAGTTTCTTTAATAAAAACAGAGGAGTATAAGAGTGAAGTTATCGATGTGGGAGATTATAAAACAATTCCAAGGTTGGCCGGTGTTCTCAAAAACTTGATTGACAAATATGGGGACATCGGCGCCAGTTGCAATTTACCCCAAAGCTGCTGTAACTTAAAGATGCGTATCATGATCAATCTCTGCGCGACTGTGCATAGCATGTGTGACATTTTGATTCAGGACGTCGACGAACGGTTTTTCGACACTTGGCGGAAGCACTTCAGCATAGCTCGCCGAGTAGGGTTTGAAGTTGACTTTTTATTCGATCGTTTGAAGATAATAGAGGAAGCTCATAAATGTTTTAATGATGCTGATAATCAATTGCATCAGTTCACATCCATTGACCGGCGTTATGACGAGATGGCTGAGATTTCTAGGGGGATTGAGAAGCAAAAGACAAAATTGGACTCACTGAGGTGGCAAACACAGCAAGGGATATCGAGTATCGCTTTTCAAAGATTGAGAGTGGATGCTGAGCAACTTAGTAAAGCTAGGGAATTTGGGTTGAAGAAAGCGGGCATGCATAGCAAACTGCTGTGATTTTTTTTTTTTTGTAAATTACCACATTAAAGCCAGTATCCTTTGTATTAAATTCGCAATAAACCATTTGGCTGATGTATTTCTGGTTTATTAGTATTGGAAAGATGACTTTTTGTTTTGCTTGATGAATTTGCTGTGACTTTGGAGGTTAGCATTATGCAGTTTATTTATCATTAATTTGGTTTTCCTGTTTGGTTGTTGTACTTTTTTACCCATCAATATTCAAGTATTTCTGTTGAATAGCTAACCTGAGTTTTGCTAGAAATTACGTTATGGCCTTGAATATTGTTGAAAGGTGAAAATATAAACTCTTTAGAGGGCAAAGGTGAAATTATAATTCACTTAATCTGGTTTCGGTAATTTGTATTTAACTTTCAAGATTAGTTTCTCTGGGGTTTTAATTCTCGCAACTTCACAACTCATCATTTATTGGTTGGCACTTTTGGTAATACATTAAAAACATATTTTTAATCAATAATTGAAGCAGTTCTAAAATCCAATATTATATAGAAAATTCGACTCATAACTTTAATTAAAAAAAATTAACATACGTAATTATATATTTTTCTCTTCGAACAAGGAGTGATTGAAAGTTGAAATGGTCCACTCTTAATTACACCGTCTATTTCTTTTTTGATTAAAAAAAAAATACAACGTTTATAGTTGCAAGATGATGGCCAAAACATTCGGGCAACTAGGCATGCAGCTAGGGTCCATCTCCATTGCAGGTATATGCTGCAAAATAATTAATAATATATGTAGGCAAAGAAAAAGACCAGAGCAATGTTTCCAAAGGCCGAAGCAGCTAACCTAATAAGGCCTTCGAAGGCAGCCGCAATTGGCCTGGTCAGTGGTTGTGGATGTGAAATTGTGAACGTGTGTGGTTTAGGTAAATTGGGTTAGGATTTGTTGCTTTAGTGATTTGTGAATTAGGGATCTAGAATTTTGTGTTTTAATTAAAAGATTCTAAGATAATATTTCAATTTTAAGTTACAAAAATAATAAGGAGCTGGGCTTAAGCTTGGGCTTTAATGCTTAGGCCCAACCCATGACAGACTGAAAAAATTTAGACCCATATCCAGGCCGTCCCATAAAAAGCCAAGCCTAACCTTGGATAGACTCAGTTCTTTTACCATCCCTGCTTGTGCGCAACATGTATGGAAAATATTTGGAAAATATTTATCTACTCCGATATAAATATTGAATACTATTTTCTTAAACTTGGAAGCTTTTGTCGGCTTCAAGTAATCGGTGAGCATCCAAGCCAAAATGGTGGTGGTACAATTCAAGAAATACACGATAAATGCATTGTTGAGATAAAATCATGTGGAATGGGCTGCATTAAAAATGTTCTAGATGTGTCTGAACTGGATGTAAATTTACTGAGTGTGGGCCAATTTCTCATATCAGTGAGCCAACTTTGTTTTAAAAAGCCGTAGAATGCAAAGAATGGTGCCAAGCCATGGATGATGAAATTAAAACTCTGGAAAGAAACCATACTTGAGAGCTCGTTGAATTATTGGAGAGAAAATAAGTTGTTGGGTTAAATAGGTCTATAAGATTAAATATAGATCCGATGGCTCAATCTAAAAGATACAAGGCAAGGCTGGTTGCCAAAAGAATACATGCAGTAAAAAAGTATTAACTGTGACTAATACTTTTGCTCCAGTTTTTAGATTTGATATAATTCGAATTGTTTTGACTATTTCTGCTCATCATGAAATTGAGAATCTACCTTTTTGAATGGTACTTTCGAAGAAGAAGTTCATGTACAGTAGCTAGGCTCAAGTTCATGAAGTATCAAGTGATGAAAGTCAAGTCTACCAATTAAAGAAAGTACTTTACGGCTTGAAGCAAGCACCGCCTGCTTGGTACGATTGAAAGCAACTTGGCTTCCAGAAGAGTAAAAATAAACCTGCCTTATATGTCAAAACAGAAGGTATGGATAAGATTCTTATTATATGCCTTTGTTGATGATATCATCTATACTGTTAATAGTGTTGGCTTGAGTGAAGAATTCAAATCTAGCATGATTAATGAATTTAAGATGACTGATGACTTATCTTCCTAGGCTGGAGGTGAAGGAACATGATGGGACTTTTATTTCTTAAGTGAAATATATAAATGATCTACTAGAGAACTTTAACATGAAAGACTGCAATCTAGAAAAATTCAATGAACACCAATTAAAAATTTAGCTTGATGATAGGGAAGAAAATATTGATGCTCATGTTTATCAGACTTTGATTGGGAGCTTATTGTATTTGACAAATGGCTGATTTAATGTTATGCATGCTACATGTCTTTTGTTAAGGTATATTATATTTAAGGTTCAACTAGATTTCATTATGGGGCTACTAAAAGAGTGCTATGATACTTGAAGAGGACTAGCTCATATACAATTTGGTACACAAATTGAAGACTTTCAGTTATGTGGTTTTTCAGATAGTGATCATAGAAACACTATATGCTGCACTTTCAACCTCCACTCAAATGCTATTGCTTGGTACTCCAAAAAGCACTCATTTATCGCATTGTCCTCGTCGAAAGAAAAGCATATGGCAGTAACTTTAGTAGCATGTCAACCAATTTGGTTAAGGAGAATTTAAAAGACATGAAGCAACATCAAAGAGAGGCAACGATTCCTGATTGCGACAATGAGTCATAACTGACTAAAAACTTTGTGTTTCATAGCCGCAAAAGATACATAGAGACAAGGCATCACTTCATCAGAGAGTTAGTGGAAAATGGAAGAACGATCTCTTATTGCAATACTGATTAGTATTTACAAAGCCTCTTTCTTTGGAGAAATTCCTTCATTTCAGGGATGTCTTGGAAGTTATTAGATTTCTACATTAAGGGGGAGTGTTAAGGTTAATGTAGAAACAGTGCATGGTCAGTCCTTATCTTTTGCGGTCAGTATAGACCAAGTCAATAATATTGTTTAAAGTTTTTCTTGTTCTTTAGGAAGTCTATGATTTTTTGTGTATTTGAGTCTTTCCTATATTTAATTTGTGAGATATGAGGCTGCTAGGTGTTTTAGTGGCTCCTTATAGGAGTTTGTTTATGCATAACTCTATATAATCGTTGCTTATCATTTAATAATATTTAATCATTTCTACGTAGCAAAATTTTTTAGCATTATCTATCTTCTAAGTTATCAATTTCTATTTTAAATTCCTCTCACTTTAATAAGTGCAAAGAAGCGTGACTTAACTTAGTGTCTTATTCCTTCTTTATTTCAACATCATTCAATTTCAAAATGGATAGAGTAATATGACAAACCTTAGACCATTCAATTTTCATACCCTAAAAATCATCACTATTTTGCAACTAATTATTTCTCAATTGCAAAATCAGAATATTAAAAACTGAAATTTCAAGTGATATTCAAAATTAAATGTGAGTAACGAGATTTTGAATCATAAACTAAAATTAGTTGAGCTTGCAGAGAGATTAAGGAAGAGTGAGTGACCTAGGCTAAGTGAGAGATCTAATGAAGCTATCACGCCCTGACCCGTTCGTGGATCAAATTTTGCATATTAGGACACTAATCCATATACGATTCACGATTTTGCATATTATAAATTTTAAATCCAATCTACAGATTGATAAATTCAATCCAAATCCAATATGTATGCATACGGATCAATTGTGGATTTGACCCAATTCATATTTGATCCACCATTTTGTGGATTAAAAATTTTTAATTTTGTCCGATATTCATGAAGTAATTAAAAAAATTAATATAAAAATAATTTTACGACTGATCAAATTCAAAATTAGTTGTTTAAATAAAGCTAAAATTATACATTGAAAGTTTTAAAATATAACGCACCAAAAAGGAAAAAAATCTCATTTTGTTTAGATCAATACATGAAAAGCTTGAAAAAAAATAAGAAACTAAGCTTAATTACCTCAAGTGGTGAGGTAAAAGGTGATGGCTCTACATGTGTGGTGGGATAGAGGTTTGGTTTTTGTGCTAAATTGTTTTGTTTGGCTTAGGATTTTTTGGTTTGCTTTAGAAATTTTACTGTTTAGGAAACTATATTTGTTTATTTAATTATTCAATTATTTAGTTATTTTTTATTTTTTATTATTATTGGATAAGATATAATATAGTGTTAATACAATTACATTTTAACTTACTCATTTATTAGTAACTAGTAGTCTCACATTTATGAGTTTTATCTTTTAGTTAAATAAATATTTTTTATTTTTTTACGGATTCACGGATTTTTTCAGATTTACAAAAGTAAATTCATATTCAATCCACCAACTTCGGATTTTTAAATTTTCAATCTAATCCAATCCACCAATCCACAGATTGGAATTTTTTGGATCATATTTTTACGGATCAGATGGATTGAGCGAATTAGATTGGATTCTGAACACCCCTACCCAAAAAGAGTCCAAGGCTGATCTTTCAATCAAATAATATCTTAGAAGTGTAGAAAAAAATCATATTAGTAATGAGACCACTTGAATGTTTTCAAAGTCGGTAAACTTAAATTTCAACAATATGACTCCCAAGAGCAAAAGACATATTCCACTTAATAAGTCAAAAAAGTCTCATGTCATAATAAACATGTCAAAAGTCCTTATAAGACTCAGGGAACCACGAAATATGAGCAACTTTGCCAAATCCATCACTCTCTAAATCCATCAGTCAAATCATAATAAATTATAGTGAGTATAAAAACTCAATAAACAAACTAGTTTTCATATAGTAAATGAATACATAATATACAAATGCGTGTCCATGAAATCAAATGACTAAAAACTTAGATTCAAAATATTTTACATTTCATAAATCACTTACAAAAACTTCCACTCTTATTCTAGGAAGATCCACATTTCATTACTAATCTGTAAGACTTCACATATTGCATATCAATTGAGGAGCTTGAGTCAACCATTGCCAACTTATTGTACATGTTACATATACCAATCCCAAAGGAAAGGCCACATATATTGAAAGGTTCCACATAAACATATAGTTGCCTACTAAGCAAGTAATAAGCTTATTAAAATTTCACTTGCCACTTGTAAACTTTCATACATAATATCCTGCTCATAGCACTTTACATTATGTGTGGCACTTTATTCTATGTATGGCATTATATGGTCCCAATAAAACTACGAGCACTACAAGAAAAAACAGAATACTTGACATTTTTTAATGTGAATATATTTTTAAGAAATATCAAATATATATGACATTTTGTGAAAAATTGAGTAATTGTGAAATATAAATGACAATTTATTTAAACGTCAAATACTTATGACGTTTTACCAAATAAGTGGCAAATATATTATATATTTATTGAATAATTACTATTTACCTTTTCCTTTTATTGACTTAAGAAAAAAATAAAAAACGCACTAGACTGCCTTTGTTTCGTTCTTAGAACATATTTGTTTCTTTTAAGAAAATTCAAACTCGTTCCCCTTGCTTTCTTTTCAATAATCACCTCGCATTTTTTATCAATCACTCAATTTTGAATTTCATCTCCATCCTCTCTCGAAGAAGAACGCACAAAGAATTTCAGCTTGCTTTAGCCTAATTTGCTTCTGGAATTTCAGGTATTGTTTCCTTTAATTTTGATAATTTTTTTCTACTTCTCTTTTTGGTTTGATAATTTTAGGGTTATAGTTGAATTATTTGTATTTTTAAACAATCTAGGGTTGATTTAATTGATTCAAAGTGTCGTATCTGGTCTGCTATTTGAATGCACATTACTTGTTTGATGAAATGTCTCTTTAAAAGATTATTTTTGTTTTTAACAAGCATCTTATTGAGATGTTTCCCGTAATAATATTAACATAATGCACTTAGCTTCAATTTGGTCTGTTTAATACATTTTAACAAAGGAAAATTACAGAACTGCAACAATTTTCAAATTGCTTGCAGATTAGAAGTAATGTTATTGATTTTTATTAGTTAATGAGATTTTTATTTACTGAGTCTGTACACTCACTCTAAGAAGTGAAGTGATTATTGCTTCAATTCGATATGTTTCATATATTTTCATTCTCATTATATATGACAGTCATCTCTCATTTTTTCATCAATCACTCAATTTCAACTTTCATCTCCATTCTCTCTCGAAGAAGAACCCACGAAGAAGTTCAGCTTGCTTCAGCTTCATTTGCTTCTTGAATTTCAGGTATTTTTTCTTTTCATTTTGATTATTTCTTTTAATTCTCTCTTTCTAGTTTGATAATTTTAGTGTTATACTTGAATTAATTGTATTTTTAATTGATACTAAGTCTTATATCTGTTCTCGTTCAACAAACAAAGAACGCACAAATAATTTTCACTTTCATTCTCAATTTTGAAAGAATCAATTTATTTTATTTATAACATCTATTAGATTCTTGACAAACAATCACAGAGATACAGTAGTAGAAACTATATTAGACACACTCTAGTTGCTTAATTAGTAAAATTGTGATCTCATTGCCTTATTTTTTGGGGTTAATTCTATAATTTTATCAGTTGTTCTTGTGGTTGCAAACAATATCATTTTTTAATATTAATAAAACTAAATGAATATTATGTGATGCATTTGCAGGAAAGTTAATAGTTAAATATGGATAAATCTTGGATGTTGATGGATAAAAGGTCTATAGAATATGAAAATGGGGTAAATGAGTTTCTCAAGTTTGCAATACTTCATGCTAGTAATCCTGAACTTTTAAGATGTCCATGCCAAGCATGTGGTAATTTGGTCTTTCATGTACCTGCTGAGATAAGAAATCATCTTTATTGGAAAGGTATTGACCAAAGCTATTAGACATGGACTTGGCATGGAGAAGGAGCTTCTAGTAGACGACCATCAAATGTAAAAGCTTCATTTGATGGCAGTCAACAAGATGATGAAGTTGTTGATACAGTAGAAATGGTTAATGATGCATTTGACACTTGTAATGGTGACCCTAAGTCTTTCGAAACTCTACTTAAAGATGCTGAAAAACCTTTGTTTCCTGGCTGTGTGAAATTCACTAAGTTATCTGCCTTAATAAGGCTTTACAACATTAAAGGAAGAAATGGATGGTCAGACAAAAGTTTTTCAAATTTACTAAGTTGTTTATCATATATGCTTCCTGATAAAAATGAAATACCTTTATCCATATATGAAGCAAAGAAGATTATGGTTGCATTAGGCTTAGAATATGAAAAAATACATGCATGTCCCAACGATTGCATTCTATATAGAAATATTTTTATTTTGTTGCTTTAAATATCTTTATTTATTTACTTAGTTTTTACTTTTTAATTAGTATTTTTTTTCTAACTCTTTATTCATTTGTTAATAGTTGTCATTGGATCTTGCTTGTGATCGACTTGCCCTCAATGGTTGTTCATTATTTGAATTCAGTGAGAAATGAAATCATTGTTGATATAAAAAAAATTGTAACTGTGTAAGTATATTAAAGATATTTAGCAATATTTAGCAATAAGTATACTAGTGGTTTTTGCTATATATATAATTATTGAGTTTAATATTTCATATTTGATTTGTATTTTTTTGTAGTGGGATTCGAATGTTTCTTACCAAAAAAGGACAGCAAATGAAAAAGATTAATTTGAAATGGAATGATGTTAAGGTGCCTATGCAAATTGGTAATGTTGAATGTGGCTACTATGTCATGCGATTCATGAAGGAGATTATTGCAGATCAAAGTATACTTTGTGCAAAGGTTAGATAATTAACATAGCTTAAACTTATTGTAGATTTTACAGGGAAATGTGGTTAAAATGAAGTCTATGAATTGAAGGAGTGACAAATAAATATAGTCTTTTGTCTTTTGATGTCAGTTTAATGAAAAAGATACTTATAATGAAGATGAGATCAACGAAATTCGCTCTGATTGGGCCACTTATGTTAGTGACTTGATTTGAAAAAATAAATGCAAAAGAGACAAGTAATGCAGTTAAATAGCATATGATTCAATTGAAGTACATTAGTTTATTGTTAATATTTTTCATGCATAAATTTTTCCTTCTCTTTGTGCATAGATATCTTATGCTTTCATTGCATAAGGCAACTATACCATCTAGTTGGATTCATAATAAAAGCTCTCAGTTAATTCAATCAAAATTTGTCAATGCCTTACTGGTAACCATGACTTACTTTTTTAACCTCTTCCTTAAACAGTAACAGTAGTATATGGCAGTAATTTTGGTTTCTTAATGTGTAGGGCTATGCCGCGGAGTTATATAGATCTCAAGACCAAGACACATTTACAATCAAAGATGATATAAGGGTTATAAAATATTAGATCTATTGGGTTAATGAAAATTTGTTTAAAAGCTTTTCCTTTTGTATGTACAACGCTGCTATGAAAAACTTTTGGACCGATGGTGGAATGCTAACTATAGGCTCAATGTATAGTTTTAGAAACAACATCTTATTTTAGATTTATACTTAAGACATTTGATACATTTATACATACAATGCAAGTTCATGTTAATATGAATTCAGGTTTCCTATGCTTTATTATGGTGTTTGAAGTTAGTGGAAAATTTTTTAATTTTATCAAGTTTCAATGTTATAATATATATAATGTGCAGCCCAAGACAAGGAATTTCACTATTGTAATTTTCTTTTTTTTTAATTATAATATTTGATATTTTTATCAAGTCATTTGCATTTGACCATTTTGAATAATGTCACATGCATATGACTATTATTAAGTGTCATACACATTTGACAATCTTATATTGTGAAAAATATTTGATTATTATTAATTGACAAAAATAAATGACCATTTTGCTAAATGTCAAATAAGCATATTTGACACAGGAATATTTGGCACTTTTTAATTGTCAAATATTCCTTTATTTGACAGTTTTTAAATATCAATTATTCTCCTTTTTGTTATATTGGAGAAGTGGCCCCCATATGATTTCAAGAGGTAGCCACCACATGGCTTCAAAAGGTCACCCCGTGTAACCTTTCATAAATTAACATAGTAGATCCTTTACTTGAAAGTACTCAATCTGATAAAGCTTAACATAATAACAAACTTCATAAATCATAAATAGTAAATACATTTGATAAACATAATTGTTTCGATGTAAATATGTATAACGAATATTTACAATGACACTTTGCGGTACATTAGCTCTTGAGAGGTGGCCCCTGTATAGTCTCAAGAAGTAGCCCCCACAATTTCAAGAGGTGGCATCTATACATCAATCCACATATTAAAATAAATTTTAATAAACTCATTCTTTTAATAAAATTCTTATAAAATCAATTTCATATTCATGTTTATGTCAATGAACCTTCTTACATATATGTGCTCATGTACATAATCATGCTTAATGCATTACAATACATCACATAAACATACGTGCAAACTTATATAAATCCAATAACAAACTTCATAAATCATAAATTTTAAACATAATTCTTTTTATGTAATACTTATAAGAGACTTTTGCTTGTTCATACTTGTGCCAATGCATTTATCAAGGACATTATCAAACACACTTATAAAATTTTTTCATAATACACATATCAAATTAATCTTTCCGAACTTAAAAAAAATGTATATGTTCATTGTGATTCTAGTTTAAAGTCTAGTTTACTTACATCTTAGTGGTTATAACAATAAGCTTAACTTTATAAATTAACCATCATAACCTAACATCACAATTAAACTCCCATAGACATCATCACATACACAAAATTGAAGGCTCCAATCTCCTTATAACTTGTACATCTTCGTATCTCTTTTCATAGTAGCAAGAAGTTACAAACCAGCCCTTAATCTCTAATTTTTTTAAAAATGATATATTAAGAAAAAATCATGAAATTGTGCATGGCTCGTATGGACACATAACTATGAGGTGATAAAAATTTCAAAGCCAAATTCACTCAAAATTTATTTCAAAATAATTTTATTTCAAGACTAGTTAATCCTCAAATCTAGAATGCAGAATTGAGGACCATTCACTCCTCAATTTAGAACAATTAAAATACAAAGAATTAGGACCCCAATTTTGGATATGATATACTAGACATATATAAGCGTAAAATTGGAAAGTTTCATAGCTTTTGGAGAAGTTTTGATCTATCAGAACATTTTTCTCATTCTATAGCACTGCAGAAATTTCAATTTTCTATAATAGCAATGCCTAATTATAAAATTTATTAAAAATAGAATATAATTTAATGAAAAAATATTCTATTAACCCTCAAGACGTCTAGTTTCACCATATGTAAAATATTTTCATAACTCCAAACATATAATTTTAAATAATTTTTTCAGTGAGTAACTATCATAAAAATTCTATGTGTTCCATTAATCCACATGGTTTTCACTTAGTCAATAATTCCGTAATATATAATACCCATGAAAATCATACAATAACATAAAGATTCAAAATCTCAAAATTTATCTTAGAGATCAAACACAATAATTCAAAGTTTGTATACGAAATAGAGTACCCAAATGTCATAGCAATTCATACCTTAAACACATCAAGAATTATCCAACACCTTTGTTACTTGAATAATAAAAACCACTGAAAAACTTGGGCTTCTAGAACCTCGCATGGCCGACCAAGGGGTAAGAAGAAACTTGCTCTCAATTTTTTTTTTTTTTTTTTTGGTTGCCCCAGTGAGCATGGATGGATTGACATTAGAGTCGAGCTATTAGCACCTCAACATTTTTCTTATAAAACTCCACTTTAAATAAAATTATAATTAAAGACAATTAAAAAGTAAACACATAACTCCACTTTAAATAAAATTATAATTAAAGACAATTAAAAAGTAAACACATATAGATTTTTTTTCCAGTAAATTACTTAATTCATAATCAATCCTTTTAAAAAAAAAATTATTTGTTACTTCCTATTTAACTAAAATAAATTGTACAAATTTAAAATAATCTATTGTTCTCTTTTGATTTCTTATTGATTAAATATTTTTATACTTAAAATTACTTTGAAATTATAATTTGAAATATGTGTTAATTCAGCCAATGATTAACACTAAAAAACTTGTCACCCATATAACTTTTTAATTTGTGTGTAGATTAATAATAAAATTGAAAATAATTAAAAAATAGCACAATAATACTTTAAATTTTAATAATAAAACAAATCAAATGAAAATTAAGAATTTAAAAAAATATATCTAAAAAAGAGGTATTTTTGAAAATAAAATGAATATAACGAAAAAGGGGGTTTTATGAGAAGATGAGAGGGGGTGCCAATAGTCAAACTCTTGACATTAAACAATTAAAAGTCAGCCCAATAACAATCCTAGGCCCAAACTATAAACTCCAAACACTAATACATTATTAATACTAATACTAATACTAATAGTAGCAACAAATAACAATAACAATAATAATGACATAATTAAAATAATAATAATCAAATAAGGAAATAAGCAATAATTACAGTAATACAATGAAAATAATACTAATAATTACTCACTTAAATTCCCGAGTGTTACAGAAGCTCAATGAGAGATCGAGAGAGGCTGAGTGGTTCGATGGCGGTCAACGAAAACTAACCCAGAACTAGTTATGCCACGTAAGCATCAATAACTAATTCTCCTTTGTTACCTCTGCTAATAGCCATTTGGTCCAACAAGTCTTAGACCAAGGCGCATATACCCTTATTATTATTACGATATGGCTCAGCAACTTTACGAAACTTACAATCAACCCCAAAGCTTAAATCTTGAATCCTAGCCCCAGTACATAATTACATGTATCCAAAGAAAAGTATGTGAGCGAAAATTTACAGTCAAAGATCCAAATCAATGAGGAATTAGTTAAAAATCATTCATACTCTAAAGATTGACATCATTTTACATGAAATTCTTTAAACGTATCAACTTTTTTTTTCCCCTTAGAAAGAACTTGCTAATTTTATATATGTCTATTTAGACTAGTGTTGGAGTTTTATTGGACTTTCAAAATATTAATATCCCACATTTGAGGAAAGTGAGACTGTGAGAGCGATCACTTTTATGTTTGAGTTGAAATTAATCATGTGTTTGATTTAATTACAAATTAAAGTTGAATAGGTCAAATTTATATGTGATTTGAATTATTCAAATTGAATTAAAGTATGAGGCACATGGATAAACAATTCAAATAAAACAAGAAAATGGGTGACTAATTCAAATCGAATTAGAAAAAAGGATTATAGAGGAGTTCTCTATATAAATGAGACATACAAAACCTTCCAAGCACAACTATTACCTCTCCTTCTATCTCATATTTCCTTTATCAAATTTTCTTTTGCAGTTCTAAACTGTTGTGCATGGAGTACAACCATACAACAGTGTCATTGAATCCTTAAGGTCAATTTCTTTTATTTGTATCTTTTTTGCACTGGAATATCTTTCTAGAGGAGAAGAAGTTGGTCTTTTGTTATTGAAGACAACACTTCGTGCACTCCTTTAAGAATTTATGGTTGTTGTCGAGTGGACAGTGTTGTGAATAGTATCAAATGAATAGTATTAATGAACAGTGATTGAACAATACTAACAATTACTAGTCATGTTTTGAACTTTCAAAGAAGTAATATCGACTCATATTACCGACATCTAGCTCTTACAAATCTCGGGCTGCACTTTTTTCCTAAACAAATAAAAAATAAAAATTTTACTATTTGTGGTTCATGTGAATTGAAATTAGCCTACGATCGAGAAAGGAGAAAAACCCTTTAAGTTTTTCTAACATATCAATTCACAATTAAATTATTCTATTTTAAGACTCAACTATTTTTATTTGTTTAGTTTATTCTAGAAAAGATTTTTAAATAATTGATTTTGTAATTTTTTTCATTTGATAGGACAAAATCATCTTCTTATGCACTTACACAGCTCCAAAGGCATAATTAATTTTTACTATATATGCTAAATATTCTCTTACTTTTATATTTATAAATAATAAACAAACTAGGTGAGTTTTGAGCTATTGTCATGCCATTGTAGTGAATTGATATGTCAAAAAAATTAGGTGCCTAATATATCCAGGTGCTTATATTCATTTCAGGAAAATAAGAAAATGTGCTGCCGATTATCTTGCTAATATTCGTATGCATACTGATCACTGTACTTGGTGGTAGGATTCCCCTAAGGCTATTCGTAAGTTTCTTTCTTTGAATGCTAATAATTTTCCATACTGCTTCAGCTAGTGTTACTACTTGTTTTTGTTATCCTCTTTTTGTGGGATCTTATGTTTATAGTGCCATCTATCTTTTAAGGGATATTTCTTTTATTTATATTTAATAATTACTTGTCTATGCGAGTGTGATTAAAAAAGAAAAATCAAACACTTTCATCTCCAAATTTCAAGTTAATTAATATTACCATATTTTTTTAAAGACAATTTTAAATTATGAACCTAACACTCTCCAATCTCACATTCCTCAGCAGAAGTTAATTAATTGTATTCTCATTTTCCTTCAAAGTTCGTATTAAGTTTTAGTATGGGTAAACCCTTTTTTTTTTTTTGCTTTTTCCGTAAATCTTGATAGTATGACAGAAACTTTATTTATATATTTAAAAAAAAAAAGATATACACCTAGTTAATTAGGAACACATAAGCCTCACCACTCAAAAATAAACTAATTATAACAAGCCATATGAGATTTAAACCTAAGAATGAAAATGCTAATTGACTTCAAAAATCAACCTTAAAAGAGGTCAACAAAGAATCAATATTGTTAAAAAAGAAAAACAAAAGTCGCAATCAAGGTAGAACTATGTCTTCTAGTTATAATATTGTTCAAACAAATTATTACGTTATCGACTTGCACAAGTTGGCCAATATATGAGCCCCACTAAATTATTGAAATTCTAGTACTCAATTATTTCAAAATAATTGACAATTTAATCAAAACGAAGAAGACATTATCCAACAAAAATAACTATTCATCTCCACCGTCAATCATCTCACCAAATTAAAAAGTTCATAGAGAGTAGATTAATTGTAGTTGTAGGCATAAGGCAGATAATCATCACTATTAAATGGATTAGCATGTACTGTCAGAAATGCTGAGAAGTTCCTCCAAATACTCAGTTCCCAAATCCTCGAACACCACCACATTTTCCAATCTCATTTCCTTCTCTTTGATCTTCTTCTTGCTCTCTCCTTTCCTTTTCATTGAGTGCCTCTTTTTCAATGTTAATACAGGCGAACTTCCCACCTCAAAATCATACTTCATTTCTAGAAGCGACTCGTAAACTTTCTCGACAGGAAAGTTTAGTACAGCCGTGGTACCTCTCATTGCAAATGCAGCTTGATCATAAGCTAAAGCTGCAGCCTCAGCAGTGTCAAAGGTTCCTATCCAAACCCTAACCCCATTTCTTGTCGAATCCCTAATCTCCGCTGCGTATTTCCCCCATGGCCGCCGCCTCACTCCTCTATAGGAAACTTCCTTTAGAGGTCCTTCTTCAGTAGCATTAACCGCTCTTGAGCTTACTTCATGATCATCTTTGATATTATTATTGTTTGATGTTGAAGATATGGTATGCATAGAGTTAGCTGAGGCTTGGTTGAGGACTCCTAAGAGAAGCATCTCTTGGGAATCATTTTCATTGAAAGGTAGGTATTGGTGGTTGTTATGGAAGTTATTGAATGTTTTGTATGTGAAAGATTCAAGGGAATTATTAGTGTTATGTGAGTATGAAGAAGAAGAATATTCAGGAGAGAATTGTGAATAAGGGTATTGAAAGCAGAATGATGAATCCATGAATCAATGCAAATGATTTCTTCTTCTTCGGTTTGGATTTTGAACAAATCGTTTGGAAGCTAAGCAGGATTATATAGACGTTAAAGAGAGAACATAATTAGAAGTTATTAAAGAATAATAATAACATGGGAATTATGGAAAGGTGGCAAAAATGCATGAACATTGGTGGGGTACAAGCAAATTTTGGTGGTTATTGGGACCCAACTTCAGAGAAAAGAGTTATTGATTTGATGCACGTGAGTCAAAAGGGCTGATGAACATAATGGCATGGGCGGCCTGGTCAGTATATATTTATATATATATATATATATATATATGAACACTAGCGGGCAGCGATACTATTTTAACAGCAGTAAGACAATAAAAATATAAAATTGTGAGAACTTTTCATTTTACAGTATCATTATAACGATTATCATAATATTTATAATTGATAGTTATAATATTATACCATAGTTTCTATTTTCCTAATATTTTACTTCTATTCAGTTATCAACTTATCATTTATTGTGACATCAGCTTGATGGTTTGACTTTTCCACTGAAGGAGGGGTCGTGTCCACTTGGCTCCTAGCTGGCTTTCTAGCTCAGTAGTTTGACTTATTCATGTTTCAATTAATTTTATGTCTGCTATCTTATTTGCATTCTTTTCTTTTATCGCTAGCACAATAAGACTTCTAAATGAGCAAAAACGAGGCATAATTTCGCGCCACCAGAAATTAACGGGTCAAAAAGAAACATATATTTCGTAGTTGCAAACCCTCCTTGGTTTTGATATGAAAATGAAACAAAACCAGATAACTTTGATTGTGTTGCATACATACATGCATATCCTAGAATTTGACTAGAATCTTCTTCTATTTATAACCACATCTCCAAATTTTGATGAAAATATAAAGTGGTCGCATATTAACCTGTCTAATTCATTCTAAGCAAACTTTAATCACTTAATCAATGGGGTTTTGGCATCACATATTTTTTTTTTCAGTATATTCAACAATTTAGTATCTAAAGATCACATTAGATCCTGATTAATTCAAATTCGACCCGGGTAGAACTACTAGAGCAGCAAAACTCTCGCAACAAGTATTTACGCAGCTATATTCTCAAGTTTCAAACTGAGAACCTTTGTTAAGATAGAACAACTATATGCTAGCTAATCTACGCGCCTGTTGGTTGACATAACATATCTTATAATTATAGTGGGTATTGCTTGAAGAAACAATAGGCCATATTATATAGGGATAAGAAAAATTCGAGAGCAAGGAATTCCAATTTAAACATGCTATGCTTGTGCATGCAATTTACATAATAGGCACAACTAGGAGTGTTCAGAATCCAATCCGTCCGATCCGTATAAATTTGATCCGTGGATTGGATATGGATTGAAAATTTAAAAATCCACAGTCGATGGATTGGATATGGATTTACTTCTTTAAAACTGGCAGTAAATGATGAAAATGTAAAATATATATATATATATATATATATATATATATATATATATATATATATATATATATAATTAAAAAATTATTATAAATTTAATTAAAAAAATTATAAATGTGACATTACATAGTTACATAAGCACTATAACATATCTTAGCCATTACTCAATAATAATATAAAATAAAAAATAATTAAATAATCAAATATACAAATATAACTTGTAAAAATTGTAAAACAAAATAAAAGCAAAGTCACACGCACTAGCAAAAACAAAGTAACATAACGTCAAGTTACCAACAATTTGCAAAGTCACCCAAAAGCAAATTAACATGACGCTAAGTCACCAACAATTTGCAAACAAAAAACCCTAAGCTTCCTTGCCGTCACACACATTAGCAACACTCAATACTGGTTGGATACACTCTCGACACAGATTTGAAGGACATCGGTTGCGCGATTCTGGCGAGAGCAAGCCATCTTCCTTCCCAAGTCCATCGAGCCACTTCACATTCACGGGTTCCAGCTGAACAATTTCACTATCACAACTTCAAGATCACCACCCGTACGGCTTCCCCTGGTTCCCATCGTGGACGGTTCCGTAATCATCACTTTTCGACAGGCGCAACAGCCCTGGTGAAGGATCAGACTGTGTTTGGTTTCCGAAACATCGCAATTTAAATTAATTGTGGCTTTATTTGAACAATTAATTTCGGTGTTATATTAACGTATTATTGTAACTTTATTTGAACAATTAAGCTTGGTGTGTTATATTTTGAAACTTTGAACGTATTATTGTAGCTTTATTTGAATAATTAGTCTCGATGTGTTATATTTTGAAACTTTAAATGTATTATTTTAGCTTTATTTAAATAATTTATTTATTTAAATTTATTTATTTATTTAAATTAATTTATTTATTTAAATTTATTTATTTATTTAAATTAATTTATTTATTTAAATTTATTCAATTTTAAATTTAATTGGTAGCAAAATTATTTTTATATTAGATTTTTTTTTATTTCATTAGTTGGAGAGAACTAAAAATTTTTAATTCGAAAACTAATGTGCAAAATTGTAGATTGGATATGGATTGAGTCAAATCCGCATCCGATCCGCATATGTATGGATTGGATTTGGATTGAATTTTATCAATCCGTGGATTGGATTGGATTGAAAAATTATAATCCGCAAAATCATGGATCAGATATGGATTGATGTCCAATCCGTAAAATCCGATCCGCGAACACCCCTATAGCACAACCAAAGATGCATTTTGAATTGTAGCAATGATAAATTTAGACAGGAAAATATGATTAAATGTTGATTAAATCAACTGTAAAAAAAAAGATTAATAAACACACTAACACAAGCATGTTTTGCTGTTGTTTTTGTCGGTGCTTAGTCAACATTTAGGTGGTGTTTATTTTTTAACTTAATAACTTAAAGTGACTTAACTTAATTAATTAAGTTAATTAGAGGTGTTTATTTTTATAACTTAATGAGACTTATTAGATAATTTTGACTTAATGAAATAAGCTAATTTTTTTGAATTTTTACTTAATGGAGAAATCTGAATTAAGTCAATTACTTACTAATGTCAAAAATATCTCTGCTTTATAATTTATTTTTTATGTCTATCCCAAAACTCACCCATAGACATTTACCCCACATAAAAATATCCTTGTTTTTTCTTTCTTATATTATATACGATAAAATTTGAAATTTATGGCATTTTATATATTAAAATTCTAAAATAATTATGTATTCACTTGAATATAGTTTTACTTATAAATGTTAAAATATTGTGGTATTTAATATATTATTTATTTGACATTCAAATTTAATAAGGATACAAATGTAAAAGTATATATTTTCAGTTTTTTAAGTTGAAAAAAAAATAATTTAATACTTATTTTCCGAGATTCAAACAAAAAAACAAACATATTATTCAGATTCAGACATTCAGATCTATTCAGAATTCAGATTAATTCGGGTCTATTCAGATTTCAGACAAAAAAACAAACGCCGCCTTAGTCTATTTATCATTTTACTTTGAATTATTTCGGGATGGTTTATGGTAACTTCGAAATTACAAAACTAATTAATGTGTTTGCGGTAACTGCCAGGGATTGCAACCTTGATTCTTTACTATCGAGAACAATAACTTAAAGAATCAAAAATAAGATACAAATTTTGTAGAGGTTCACTCTCAAGGTGAGAGCCGTTGCAGAGTTTCGCAATTTTGAACAAAATGGATTACAGGACTCACAGTGGTCTGAAGCACATTCTCTTTGTAATCTATGCCTTTAAGATACAAAATGGCTCTATAGAATCCTTTATGAATATATAACCAGAGGTGCCTTTAAATATAAGTAAACATGCAGTCACCTAAGTCCCCTTTGAAAAGGTTTTATTTTTTGAATATTTCTTAATAACTCTCTAATTAATAAAGTTCTTTTTTTTAATTACGTTTTGTACGAGAGTCTAATAGACATCTCTATAATTAACAGTTATTCTACAATTAAGAATTATTTCTATTAAAAAATCTATATTTGATAACCTTAGTGTTAACGTGACATAATTATTAATATTATCTTACCATTAATTCATTCATTACTAGTTTTTCTCAAAAAAAAAAAAATTAAGTTCTTTACCTTTTCAATTTCCTAAAAAAACATAATTATTTAACTTTAGAATCTTTGACTTTTAGTATTCCTTTTAATTTCTATTAAAAACCTTATAATCTCAAAAATCAATAGATGAAAAAATTTCTTGCGCTTCTCTCAACAAAGAAAAATATTATATTCATCAGTTTCTTATTTAAAAAAGAAAAAAATTAGTTTTTTAAAATACAAAGTCAACACTATTATTTGATTATCAATTAATTATCTCAACTTTATATGTGCTATCATTTTAAATATTCTATTTGAAAATAGTGTTGTTCTTATTTATTTGTTTAAGCTTCTAATGGAAGTAAAAAGATATTTTCTTGACTATTTTTCTAGGTCTTGTTTTTGAAATTTTTTAGGATCTTCTTGATTATTGTTGAAATAAAAAATTAAAGATATAATGAATTTTGAGCTCTTTATTTTATTCTATTTTATTTTTTAATATTGAAGTTGCAAAATAAAAGGAGGTCTCATAAAAAAATTCACATAAAACCTCAAATTTTAAAAAGCTGGCCCTGTATATACGGAATTACATCAGCCTAATTCATGAGAAGAAAGTCTAACATATCTTACTAAGGAAATTTCAGGTCAAAGAGGGGAATTTACCATTGTAGAAGCCCATAAACCTACCTTGTATATACTAAAAAGTTAGTTCATGAGAAAAGAGTTGTCTAGACATGATCACACGTCAGCTGAAAATACAATCTAGAAGTGCTTCAACATGTCAATCTCAAACAAACCCTTAATTATAGGCTACATAAATTTAATAAGAACAACCTATTTTACTTAAGTGTCTAAGTACGTACACTTAATTACAATATTAAATTTGTATTAATTAAAGTCATAATCTTTGAGTAACCTTGCAGGATAGGCTATGATGAATTTTGATGTATCCACGAATGGATTCCAAATCCTTGACTGGAAATGCGTTCTTCTCATGTCAAAATTAAGAATATTCCAATTTTACAGCCACTATGATTTTTATCAAAGGGGTGGGGTTTAAAAAATTTAAAAGAAGGGAAAATGTAATGATTCCCTATTGTTGATCAATTTATCGGCTGCAATTTGGTCGCAAATACTGGCTTGAAAAGTTCAAACATACCCTTATTTTTTCTTCTATAGTACTTCAAAAGTTCAAATACACTTTGATTATCTTCTATCCAAAATGAAAATAAACTGATTCTTTGTACCGTGATTAATTTTGCAAGAGTGGTGATATGGATATGGACATGGATAATAAAGTTGGTCGCTGGTCTTGCTTTCACACCGAAGTTTAGTCAATTCAACCGATAAGTGATAACTTTATATCAAGTGGTAATATTAATGGCTACTTGAAGCCTAGGGCCTATAAATGGTGAAAGTTAAATTTGATCATGACATATCCCGTAGTTCAAGGTCCATTGTATGAGTTTCATCGAAAGAACAACGCTTTCCTGCTATTTCTCATTAACCACTTTTTGGTTTTTTTTTTTTTTTTTTAGAGTAATTACATATTAGTCGCAAATAAAAAATGCCAATATCACTAAGCAAGTCATATTAGAGATAAATAGAGTGAAAATTCTATATTAGAGGGCCAAAGAAGCAACTAAATAGTTAATCGGTTATGGGTTTCATTTAATTGAGGTGGTAAAATGACTTACGTTGAAAATAGGAGGTTTAGACATTAATTACATAGATGGAAAGAAATATAATGGTCATCATGTTAAACAATAAAAAACAACATTTTTACATATGAGGATTGGGTGGGGTTGGGGTAAGGAATATAAAATCAAACCCTATACATTAAAAATTTATAAATTATTTTTTTCTTATTCTCAATCACATTCCCTAAAATCCTATCAAATTGACTCAATTTAGGGTGGGGTTCGGTGGAGCCCCAAATCTGTTGAGGATTTTGTCATCTAATCACAATTTTCATAATATGTTATTATTTCTTTGGTGTTAAAATATTAACAAAAATCAAGTGATAATTAATCTTGTGATTGAGATAAGTTTTTTTTTTCCATAAAAAGATTTGACATTATGAAGTAACTTGTGTTACGAAAACTCTAAGAGTCGAGTGGTACTTAAAGACAAATAATAAGAAGAAATTGATATTTCCCTCTGAAAAAATAAAAGAATTTTAATTAAACACTTCTCATGATACCAGAAAATAATATGATTTATCGTAAAATAATAAGCAAAAGCGTCTGAAACTCCCCGCTCACTTGGTTTATTAATTAATTAAGCTAGTATTTAGGATTTGGATCTTTTCTCACATTAGTATCTCAACCAAGTGATTTTATAAATGCAGCATTCATTCAAAAAAAAAAATTCATTTGGTAGTTGATAAGAGAGAAAGTAATTAATTAATTAATTAATTAAAACTAGGAGATTTTATAAGTTTGGCACGCGTAGCTTTTAGATCTTCTGGAACATGCATGAACCTATAAGTATATTTTCGAAAGGGGTTTGGTCTTATGCATTTTACCATGAACAAATCCATCCATGGTTGCTGCAAATTATTAACTCGCACGTTGTTCACTGTGGATGATTGTCTTATATTGGTATCATAACTAATAAAGAATATTCTTTGGCTTTGGTCAAATCTTTTGCCCCGTTTAACCAACTTGTTTTGTGCTTGATAAATGTACTTATTATTATCTTCGAGCTGCTGACTAGTCTTAAATTTTGTTTTTAAGTGAAATCACGACCACATACAGTAAAGCTTCTCGATAATAATATTTATATAGAAATAACTTTTATATAATCATAAACAAATATGGTTGAAAGTAATGAATTTAATCAAATTTGATAAAGAGAATACTATACAATTAGTTAAAATCAGTTAAATATATATGGTGAGCTTCAGACTCCGTATTTTAGTTAAAATCAACTATGAGTAATTATCTAGTAAGCGACAATCATGTCACGTGGTATTATCTAATAATTAATTCACAGTTTCAATATTATTAACAAGAAATCATATAATTATGTTACGCGCAGGAGCGGACCCAGCTAAGGAGCCCCTTCTGGGCCATTATTTTTTTCCTTTAAATGTATCTCAAGTCTTTTCTGAAAAAATTAAATAAAATGAATCTTGACACATTTTTTATATAATAAAATATCTTTAGTTTATTGGTAAAAGTACTATTTAATAGTTTTGGAGACTTGATTCAAATCCTAATAGCCACATAATTTTATTTTTTAAATATTTTGTAGAAATTACTTAGAAAAATGATACTTTCATAAATGTGGCCACAATTAGCTTCATCGTTTAAAATAAATAATTTACTGCTATTATTTGTTAAAATTTAAAGGAATATAATAAAATTTGAGCTTTTGAGATTTTAAATGTGTTCAAGTGAATATTAAAAAAAAAATTAAGCCCCCCAAATTTAATTTAAACTTTTTGAATTAAGCCCCCTAATTTAAGTGTTTGGGTCTGCCACTGGTTACAATTGTCTATGTAGTCATCATATAATGGATACTGGTGATTACTAGATTATTTCCAAATCAAGTATCTTTCAAAATACATTTCAAATACTTTTATGATGTGGTTTTATTTGAAAAATTAATAACAATAATATACAAAGCATCATTTAGAAAGTACATTTAATTTATGTCTAATTTTTTCCTTATATTTTTGTAATATAAATAATAGGGAGAATTTATGTTTCATCCCTAATAGATATCATATTTAACAATTACATTCCTATTAGATTTTTAATTACCCGTTTCGTCCCTCATGTTAAGAGATAATAGAATTAATTGTGAAACTAAGGGCAAAACAATCATTCAAGGGTTTCATATTTTAAAATTTAAATTGAAACATGACACTAGTCATTGGGATTAGGAAAAAGTGAAAAATGTTAGCGCTGTTTTAGTGGTTACATAAGACTAATTTTTTTTCATCTTCTATTTAATTTTGACATCAAACTACTTAAAAATGTCATAAAATCCTCTGAAAAGGGATAGAATAATAAATGAATAAATAATTGTTAACTTCATGAATTTTCTCTTAATGAAAATGATAAGACTGATAATAAAAAAATGTAATAAAAATATAAGTAGTAAATACAACATCTATCAAAATTAAAATATACATTCTTCCCGAATAATATTATCCATTATTTCCAAATAATATTGGATCATTTGAGTAGATATAATATTTACATATCAAAATAAACTAGTAGAAAGGGGTGTGGCGTTGGTGGTGTGGTGCCTGTTTCTAGTCAACCAAATGTTTTGGAGATTCAAACCGAAGCATTTGAAAGTCTTTGGAAGGTCAAAGTTCAACAAATAAACTACTGGTCAAAAAAGTTTCAGCGTGCATTGCTGATGCTATATAAAAGAATTAAGTGGGGAGCTTTAATTTTTTAATTTTTTAATTTTAAAGCTTTTGACCAGCACTTTGTGTTCACACTTGATAAGTAAATGAAAGAAGCTTTAATGCTTTGTGTTGTCAAGTAATCAAAGAAATAGTCTTGTTATGTTTTGAGTAGTGATTATACTCTAATTTGTCACAAACAAATACGTTTGATCATTTTAAAGAATATTTTATTCAAAAAAATTATAATTTTGAATATGACTGCAATCATAATAAAGCTTATACTTTCATGTCAAAATGGCTTTGATTGAAAAAATTATATCTTCATATAAACATTTTCTAAGACGAAATCTTAAGAGATATCAATGAAAAAAATGTACTATGATTATATAAAATATATAAATCAAATACGCTGCAACCTCAAATGAGAAAATAAGCCATTGCACCCCTTCAATTCCTGTATCACTTAAATTTTTTTCAAAAAAAAAAAAAACTTAGACCTTTCTTAGAAAAAAAAAAGAAAAGAATAGAGGATGTGTATTTTCAGAATAAGGAGGGAGCAGTGATGATAGAAAACTTAAATGATCAAATTCAAACTTTTACTTGGATGCATTAGAACTTGTGCAAGATTTATTTTATTTTAAGGTGGGGCTATTTTGATGTAAATTTAGGCATAAATTACTAATAATTTATTTAGTTCAATCCAAGATCTAAGAAAATTACTTATACGGCATCAAAATCCTACTAAAAAAAGACTGAAGTTCAAGTGTAAAGAGAGAAAATATCTTGATAACGGGGTTTAATGGTTCAAATCTATTGAATTTTGCTAAATTCAAGTTTAATCTATCGTATATTAGATTTTATATTTTGGATTCAATCTAATCTAATCTCTTATTGAAATTCAATATAATTCAAACCAACAAAAAAGTTAAATTCAATTTAACCTGATCCGTTCAATTCGATCATCCGATTAAAATAAAAACTTGCAAGTAAAAGTCTTCAATTTCTCTTCGTACTCTTAATTACTAACAATTGAAAAGAAAATACAAAATATCATCTCTTTTAATATTTCATGATTCATGTATTTTATTACCATATATCTAGAAGAAAAAAAAAAGGAATTTGACTATTGAAAGCAAACATTAGTTGCAACTTGCAGTTTGTAATCTATATTGTTATAATATATTTATAGTTATAAAATTAGGTTTTATCTTTTTTAGCAAGTTAAATATAGAAGTAACATGTATTTTTTAAAAAAGTAAATAAAAAATAAAAATTAATGGGTTGGATTTGTTTATGTTTTATTTGAACACATAGATCTATAAACCAGTCCAACAATATTGAATTTTCTATTTTGTAATTCAATCCAATCCAACCAAAATTCAATCCGATAAAAATTAGATTGGTTTAGATTGTATGGATTGGTTTGATTGGAGCTAATTAAATCTTGAACACCCTTAGCAGTGGGCTTTCTGGTCGAGGGAGAACTCAGATGTGTTTGAGAAGTGGACAATGAATTGAAATTGTAAGCCCAAACACAACTTTTTGTAACGTAGTTTTTTTAATCTTGTTTTAATATAATTTTAGTGTTATATGAATAATTATCACAGCCCTCGATTGAACTAAATAAATAACCAAACTTTGATGTCCAAATATGATTTAAGTCAAAGTCTTAAATTGAGAAATAACCCAGTATTTTATTTTATTATTTACTTTGAGAACGAACCTGCATAAGATTGGACTTCCTGTATCAGCGTACGTCCTCAAACCTGCTTTTAACTACTAATAAATATTGGGCTTCTTTCAAGCCAAACTGGACCCATAAAAAGGCCCACCCCCCCACCCCAAAAAGAAAAATGAGGTAATTAACATCCTGGTCCACAGCTTATGGAAAAATCACAGTTTTCCATAAGAATATTCTCAACTTTGATGATGCTTTGACTCCATTACCGATTCACTGACAAAATCCCTCCCTAGAACCATTGTTACACTCCGCAAAAGTTTGATGCAACGATTTCTTCTTGAATTACATTAGAGTCTATTCATAGTTAGAATTAAAAATTTACTCAAACCTTTTAATTATTGGTTATAATACAATCTGAATATCTAGGCCTAGAATCAAAATCTACTTTTTAAATATTTAAAAAAAAATCAATCTATATAATATATAAGGAATGACTTAAATTCTCGAACTCAAGAACATGTCGAGAGTGTGCTTAAGGAGTGAATTGTCGAGAGGGCACAACATTCAAATTAGTTATTAATAATATTTTAATGACAATCAATTGTAGAAAGGATGACAATTAATTGTATGTATTTTCATATAAACATTTTATTATATCTCAAATTTAAAGCGGGACGAGACCAAGATATAAAACAATTCTACTATATTTTGCCAGATGGTAGGGAGACAAATGCAAAGTCTCATCCAATTATATTAAAGTTTCAATTTCACCTATTTACAAGCCCAAACCTAAAGCAACTAAACTAAAATTCAAAATAACAACAACATCTAAGCAATCACAGTTTCACTTATTTGGAAAATTTACAAAAATAGCCAAAAAAATTAGGCATTTTTCAACTTTAACCCCTCAAATTTTTTTCTATCATAACTAGCCAAACATCCTATTTTTGGACTACATTACCCTCATCATTTTCATCAAATTTACAAAGGCATGCCACTTTTCCTTTTCAATTCCAGCACTTCCACCATTTTTCCCTTTTCAACTTAACAAATTTCATCACTCAACAAACTCCATTACTCTCAATAAATTAGCAAATTTCATCAAACAAGTATTACATAATTGAAGATATAATTATCAATTAGAGAGCTTCTTAAGGTTAGTTTATACTCTTACCATAACCTAAACTTTTAATCTATTGATTTTATCATTTGAGTTCGAAATTGAAGTGAGTTTTTATTGCAAATGTTGTTATTTTTTATTAACAAAACAATGTGACTTGTTAAAGTAGTTAGTTTGAGTTGAGAAATGAAAATCAATCATTGAAACCCCCCGAAAAATCGAGTAAAATGAAGCAAGTAACAAGTGAGACAGCACTGTCTCACATAAATCTATCGGTTTTACAGAGACAGACTGCTCACTTGCCTGTCTCACCAAAATATGTGCGACAGGCAAGTGGGACAGGCGTGTGAGACAAGCGCCTGTCTCACTTGTTGCCACTGGTTTTATGTGAGACAGACAAGTGGGACAGGCACCTGTCTCACTTATTACCACTGGTTTTATGTGAGACAGGCAAGTGGGACATGCGCCTGTCTCACTTGTTACCACTGGTTTTATGTGAGACAGGCAAGTGGGACAGGCGCCTGTCTCACTTGTTACCACTGGTTTTATGTGAGACAAGCAAGTGGGACAGGCGCCTGTCTCACATAAAAGCCTGTCTCACTAAATTTAAGTTATTTTCCGAAAGTAATAACTTGGGCTACATGTGTCCGTTTTAGGCGTATAATATATCATTTCGAAGCTTACGATGAGACGGAGTAAATCCAAAATTGTATACTTCATTTCATCAACATAAATGTACTGCATATTCATTTTTACTAGGTTTTGTAGCGTGAAATCTTATCTCTTTTGTTTTTTTTTTAGGTTTAATGGATTCCGTTGTACTTCAATTATGTTATGACGGTTGGTGGGAGACATTAGCAGATGGCCGTACGGAGTACGTGAATGCGAAGAATACAGCATTTTTAGTTCGGAAAGATTGTACGTTTGAGCAATTTATGGCAAGGGTGTATGAAGTTTTACAGATAAATCCTATTGAATATAGTTTGTCGATGAAGACAACTTTGAGATCTAGTAACACAATGTACCGTGCATGTTCACTACCTATGGATATATTTAATGATGAAATGGTTAATGTTGTGCTGCACATGACCTCTGATGTGGTCAATTATGGATGCATCCCTATATTTGTCACCACACATCCTCGAGTTCCGGCCGAAAATCCTGAGCCACTTGTGAAAAGTGAAAGTTCGTTTAGAGCAAACGAGTCTGTCCCCGATATTGAGGAAGAGGTGTTACCACAATAAATGTCGTTCCAACAACATTACTCACCAGTCAACGAAAACAATGACACTATTGATGATAATGGCATTACGATAGCGGATGTTGAAGATAATGTGTTACCATTAGGGACATCGTTAGGGCAACATTACTCTCCATTTCAAAATAATGAGTTCCGCAGTTATGATGATCCTGGTTATAACACCAACAACACAGAAGCTGATAATGTGCAAGGCATGAACTCCAATACTGAAGTTGATGATAGGGACACTGGTCATTCCGATATTCCTATCAATAATGAGGATGAGCATCAGTATGATATTCCTGTTAACAATAGAGAGAATCGACCTACTCCTCCGATGGCCCGTTCAAGGAGGAGGACAACAGTTGATCCCCTGGTGAGTCTTGCTCCAGTTTTGCCTTCAAACTTGGTTGCTCCAGACTTAGTTAGAAGCTGTAATTCTGCCGGCATTGGTGTGGGAAAGTTGTTCGCTGAGAAGAATGAGTTAATACTAGAATTGCGCAAAGTGGCCTTGCGGGAAAAGTTTGATTTCAAGATTGCACGGTCCACAACGACACGCTTTGAGGCTCACTGTTCTTCGGAATCATGTAATTGGCGTCTTCGCGCAACAAGAGGTTCGGATGAGCATAATGTTCCTTGGGTAGTGAGAAGAGTTGACAATGTTCATACGTGCTCTAATGAGGTTTTGCCTAGTGGCCTCCGCCAAGTTAGGAGTCGGGTTGTTGGCCATCTTATCGCGGATAAATTTATTCAGGATAAACGGATATACACGCCGAATGACATTAGAGCAGACATGCAGCAAGAATACGGGGTCCAGTTAACATATCAGCAAGCATATCGGGCTAAAGAAGTCGGTCTTGAAATAGTACGAGGGAACCCTGCAGAGTCATACAACTTACTTCCCAAATACTCTCACGTTTTGACCAAAGCGAATGAGGGCACAGTGACACACCTCCAGCGGGATGGAGATGATAATTTCTTATACTACTTTGTTGCGCTTGGATCTTCCATCAAGGGCTTCACACAGTACATAAGGCCTGTGATCGCTGTAGATGGCACTCATTTGAAGGGGCTATATCGTGGAAGCATGTTTGTAGCAACATGTCTGGATGGTAATAATCAACTGTATCCGTTAGCTATTGGGGTCATGGATTCAGAAAACAATGATGCTTGGGAATGGTTTATGACGAAGTTACACGGAGTGATTGGCGATAGGCCAGAGTTAGTATTTATCTCTGATCGATGCACTGCCATCAAGCGAGCCGTTTTAAAAGCATTTCACACTGCTGGTCATGGAGTTTGTTTTTACCATGTCAAAGGCAACATTAAGTCTAAATTCAGGATGTCCAAAGCTATTTGGGATCAATTCGAGCCAGCTTTTATTAATGCAGCAAAGGCATATGGACACGAAGAATTTAAAAGACAACTTGAAGGATTGTGGATGCTCCACTCGGCCGCGGCTGATTACTTAGAGAATAATGTGGGCACGTGTAATTGGGCAAGGTCCGAATTTGAAGGTAGGAGATACATCATACTTACCACCAACATTGCAGAAAGCGTGAATTCTTTAATGAAGGAACCGCGAAAATTTCCTGTTACTCATCTTGTTGATCACTTTAGAAAAACATTACAGCAATGGTTTTATGATAGGAAAATTGTCGCTGAATCGATGAGCACTCGTCTAACGACGTGGGCAGATGAGATAGTCGGCGAAAGGAGAATTTTGGCCGAAAGAATGACCGTTCGGCCAGTGTCTCAGCATCGATTTCATGTTTTGGGTGGTGGTATGAAGGAAGGGATAGTTGACATTCGTGAAAGAACTTGCTCCTGTAGAGTATTCCAACTCGATCAGCTTGTTTGTGCGCATGCAATTGCTGCTTGTCTGATCGTCCGTGTGGATTACATAAGTCTTTGCTCTGATTATTACTCTAAAGATTCATTGGTCATGGCATATGCAGAACCAGTAGAGCCGATTGGGGACATGACAGATTGGGACATTCCAGAAGAAATCCAGGAAATCAGAGTTAACCCACCGATCGAAGCACCACCACCTGATCGTCGTCCAGAGTTAAGAATTCCTTCTATCAGTGAGGATGTTAACCGAAGAACTGTGAGATGTGGTCGATGCAACCAACCAGGTCATAACCGCAAGAGATGTAAAAATCCCATTGTGTCGAATCCAAACTGATTGTGTCGTTGTAACTAATTATGGATTCTGAACTCTTATTATAATTTATATTACAATTATATGTAATGAGGTATATTATGTTATGTTCATTTGCATAATGAGTACTAAAGTTGATCAATAATTACTTATAGCTAAATATATGAATATATCAAAAGTTTATATCTATTAGAAAAACAATCTACATCCATACATCAAGTCTTAATACAATACAACGACTTACAAGGCAATATCGCCCGTGAATATATCTACAGCAATTTTCTTCCTGAAGTAATGCCCGTGGCTACTATATCGCGAATCATGCCTCCAAAGTACTTATTAAGTAACCTATGATTTGTTTTATGCTTCGTCAGGAATACTTTTTCGCCATAGCAAAGTCCCGTTACTAGGCACCACTCTCCAATCGATAGCCGTATCAAATGGTCGCCAACTTGAAACCATAACTCATCTTTGTCATTTCCATCGCCATGTGACACTTGCCGAAGCAATATATTGTGCACAATCACGCCACTGAACGGATAGCTCCGGCACTGTAGGAAATGCCCAAATATATCGTCTTTGAACAGCTTCAACTGTTGCCTTGTTAATTTTTCCCGGATGGCATTAACAACGACATCTAATTTGCACATACTTGTGATACGCCCAGGGAAGTGATCAACATAAGGTATCTTCATCATTCCCGGTTCTTTAATCGGTCCGGGTGGGTTATGCAATGCTAATTTTGATTTGCCCATTTATCTGGTACAAGTTAAAAGTATCACACATTAAAAAATTATGAACAAAAGAAAAAAAAAATTAAGGCAACACTGCGCACTGCCTCTTGGTGCGACGGGCACCAACTGTCGCACCAAGAGGTGCTGCCTCTTGGTGCGACAGGCTCGCGTGAGGGAAGACAAGCGCGCGCGCGAGCTGCTTGCCTGCATGCAACTCGCACGCGCTTGGCTTCCCTCGCGCGAGCCTACGCGCAACTCGCTCGCGCGAGGGCGCGGGCTCGCGCGCGAGATGGGCGCAACGTGCGCATCTCGCGTGCGGCGACGCAATACTGTCGCACGCGAGATGCGCGGGGCGTGCTCACCTCGCGCGCGCGAGATGGGCGTGTCGCGCGCATTTCGCGTGCGACATGCGCATGTCGCGCGCGAGGGGCGCCCGGCGTTCACACCTCGCGCGCGACATGCGGCTGTCGCACGCGCGACGCCACGCCCTCGCGCGAGCGAGTTGGCTTCCCCTTCCCTTTCTCTTCTCTTCCCTTTCCCACATGCATCTCACCCACCACCGCCATTAAAACGCCACCAACAACAACAACATCCCAAACAACAACAACATGCCAAACAACAACAACAACCCAAGCAACAACAACATCCCAAACAACAACATCCCAAACAACAACAGCAACAGCAACAACAACAACAAGAAAAACGGCAATAACAACTCACCTAGGGTTTTCAATTTTTTTCTTTGATTTTGGAGATCTCCGAAGATTTTCAACGTGATTTAGCTTCTTTCAAGTGCCAACAACTTCCTCCGCTGCCGATCTACGCCGCCGCCGACAATCTATAGAACTTCCGGTGATGAGATTTTGGTGAGAGGGGAAGGAATTTGCTTGAGGGAAACGTGAGAATGAGGAGGGTAATTTCGTCCACAATTTGGTGATTTGGCTAATGTTGAAAGAAAAAAGTTTGAGGGGTTAAAGTTGAAAAATGCCTAATTTTTTTGGCTATTTTTGTAAATTTCCCCACTTATTTTGAAGCATAAATCTTAATTACTAATATGTTAAAACTCATTTACGAGTCGGTTGATTTGGAAAAACAAAACGAGATGGGATAATTAGCAGGACAAGAGGGGGATGCTTTTTCCATTTCAAAGAAAAAATCAAGATTAATATGAACTATCATCTTCTCCCAATTAAGTAAATGGAATTTCAAAATAAAGGTTACCATATTCTTTTAAAAACCAAGAATGAACATAAAGTGATAAATCTTTACCGGTTCCAGCCCATTGCCATCTCCAAATCGCAGGGACTCGTATGAAAATACCTACAAACTAATGTAATTAACTGAAATTTAATTAAATAAAATATCATACACCAGATATCATCAAAAGATTGAAAATATCAAAAATTTAGAAGATAAGCTTTTTAATAGTACACACAGTTCTTTCTTCTTCCTTGCCAAGTGCCAACTGCCAACACCCAGAAGCTATCTCCTTCCTCATTGAGTTCATCATGCCCTCCATAACAACCATCATCACACTCAAACCCATTTCCCCTTTCACTCACAACAACCTCTTCTCCTTAAACCCACCTCCATTTTCACCTCACAGACCTATTCTCAAACCCATTTCAGCCATTATCATCCCACCTTCTTCATCCTCCCAACAGTACCAACAGCAGCAACTCTACCAGCCCTTCAGGCCTCCCCCTTCTCCTCTTCCGCCCAAGTTTCGCAACCTCGACGTCGCCGGCCGCATCGACGTCCTCACCAATCGCCTCGGCCTTTGGTACGAATACGCCCCCTTAATCTCCTCCCTCTATCAAGAAGGCTTCTCCCCACCCACCATTGAAGAAGCCACTGGCATCTCCGGCGTCGAACAGAACCGTTTGGTCGTCGCAGCTCAGGTTAGAGACTCTCTGGTCCAATCCAAGACTGACCCAGATGTTCTTTCTTTCTTTGACACCGGTGGGGCCGAGCTGTTGTACGAGATTAGGCTTTTAAGCGCCTCTCAACGTGCTGCTGCTGCTAAGTATGCTGTTGAGAACAAGCTTGACTCTCAGGGATGCCGGGACTTGGCTCGTGCTGTTAAGGATTTCCCTCGTAGGAAAGGAGACACTGCGTGGGGTAAGTTTAATTATGTGCGTCCTGGTGATTGTTTGTCGTTTATGTACTATAGGCAAAGTAAGGAGTATAAGAATCCATCGGAAGAGAGGACTGCTGCTTTGCAGCTGGCATTAGATGTGGTGGAATCCGAGGATGCTAAGAATGTAATAACTAGAGAGTTGGAGGGTGGTAGAGCGGGGAAAGATAGTACAGGAGATGAATTGGTTGATGTGGTAAAGGTTCCTGTGGTGAGGTTAAAGATTGGAGAGGTTAGCGAAGCTACCACTGTTGTTGTTTTGCCGGTTTGTAGGGCAGAGGAGAAGGAAAATAATGTTTTAGAGGCGCCGTGGGAGTGTAAGAGTGAGGGGGATTTTGGGGTTGTGGTGGCGGAGAAGGGTTGGACGAGGTGGGTGGTGTTGCCCGGGTGGAAGCCTGTTGTGGGTTTACGGAATGGGGGTGTTGTAGTGGCTTTTAGTGATGCGAGAGTGTTGCCTTGGAGGGCGAATAGGTGGTATTATGAGGAGGCTATTTTAGTGGTGGCTGATAGGAGCAGGAAGGAGGTGGCAGCAGATGATGGGTTTTATTTGGTGGTGGGTGATGGTGGTGAGTTGAAGGTAGAGAGAGGGTCGATGTTAAAGGAAAGAGGGGTGGAGGAGAGTTTGGGGACTGTGGCATTGGTGGTTAGGCCACCTAAAGAAGAGACAGATGATCAAATTGCTGATGAAGATTGGGACTGATGCAATCATGAATTTGATTAGAAATGCAGATTGATACTTGTTATTTAGAAATTTTAATAATGGCGAAAAATTGAAGATTGGAGTTGTATGGGCTTTTGTTTCAAGGCTGTGTGGCAGTATTTTTGCTACCTGTTTTGCTGCTGGATAATGACTATTGTTTAACAAGTGATCTTGTTGTAGTACTCTAATTCTATTTGTGCACTAGGAGGCTACTCGATTTTTGTTCTATCTGCAGGTTGTATTATATGAAAAAGTTAAAAGAATTTGCTGTGCATTCTTTTCCCTCTAGAATTGCCGTGTATGTTGTGCATATGTGTTGATAATCAGATTCTGATAAAAAAAGGAAATGCAGCATACCAAACTTTCTATATGCTGATATGACAGTGCAATTTTTTTTCCTTATGTTTCGATGTCTTCAGTAGAGGATTGAAGGGGAAAAGGTGAATTGTTTTCGCTAATATTCTTAATCTCTTGAAGAACATTTTAACATGAGAATTTTGTGCTTGACACTTTCTTTGAATGAGCAAATATTTGAATTGTCTGAATCCAAAAGTTGCATGCAGCCTAGTTATTCAGGAAGTACTTTGAATTCTTTGCTTTCCTATTGCCCACTTTCTGCAAGAAGCCCAAGCATACCTGCAAAATGGGGGAGCAACCGGGGATAATTGTCTTATTTGGCTAAATAGTCTGTGTAAGTCTTTTCTTATCCTGAGGAAGTGTCACAGTTTCCAGTGACTGCCTCGGGCGTTTTTGTCACTAGTTGTAGAAAATATTTATCATATACACTTCAGGACAAGATGATTGTAGAAAACATAGATATTTTGGGTTTCTAATGAGAGAATTGTATTAATTCTGCAACAATATAGTGAGTGCTTTCCTTATGTTTAGGCGAGGCATAGATTATCAGCATCAGATTTTTTATCGAGAATGTTTCTATTTGTAATTCTGTGAAGCCAACTTGTTTGTAAAGAATCTATTCCTTTGGCCATCCGCACGGTAAAGTAGCCCGCTTCATCCCATTTATCTCTTTTTTTATTTTTATTTTTATTTTTTTCCTTCTTCTTCTGCCCCTTTTTCAGTGGAGAACCTCGCAAGAGCTGCATAAATGAAAGGCAAAAGGAAAGATATAATTTCAAATATTTTATAGGATTAGTTTATTTATTATCTTTAACCAATGTCTCCATCTTAGAGCATCTGAGCAATTCTATATCTTTTATGATCGTGCAAGTTAAATAAATGTTACAAAATACAGCATCGTGGTTTGGATATCTTTTAACAATAAAATGAATTTTGATATATTTTTATTTAATAAAATATTTTAAGTTTAGTGGTAAGAGTGCTATTTAATAGTTTCGGAGACTTGGTTTAAATCTCAATAGTCACATAATTTTATTTTTTAGATATTTTGTGGAAATTACTTAGAAAAATAAGGATAGTTTCATAAATGTGGCCACAATTAGTTTCATCATTTAAAATAAATAATTTGCTACTATTATTTTTTAAAATTTAAAAGAATGTAATAGAATTTGACTTTTGAGACTTTAAATATATTCAAGAGAACAGTAAAAACAAAAAATTAAGCACTCCAAAAAACTTGTTCATTTACTCATCATATAATGGGCATTGTGCTCACTAGGTCATCTTCAAATTAAGTTATTTCATAATGCATTTCCAATACATTTATGATGTGTGTTTTATTTGAAAAGCTAACAACAATAATATAGAGAGTATTATTTAGAAAGCACTTTTAATTAAGGTCTAATTTTTTTCCTTATATTCTAGTGATATGAATAATAGGGAGAATGTATGTTTCATTCCTAATAGATATCATATTTAACAATTACATCTCTATTAGATTTTTATTTACCCATTTCATCTCTCATGTTAAGAGATAACAGAGTTAATTGTGAAACTAAAGGCAAAACAATCATTCAAGAGTTTGATATTTTAAAATTTAAATTAAAACATAACTCAAGTCATTGGGATTAGGAAAAAATGAAAAAAAAGTATGCGCTCTTTTGGTAATTACGTAGGACTAATTTTTTTCATCTTCTATTTAATTTTGACACATGCTACTTAGAAATTTCATAAAATCCTCCGAGGAGAGGTGGAATAATAAATGAATAAAAAATTGTTAACTTTATGTGTTTTCTCTTAATGAAAAGGATAAAACTAATAAAAATATAAGCAATAAATATAACATCTATCAAGAATAAAATATATATTCTTCCCGAATAATATTGGATAATTTGAGTAAATATAGTATTTACATATCCAAATAAAAATAATAGAAAGGGGAGCGGTGTTGGTGGTGCAGTGCTTGTTTATAATATTTACATATCAAATGTTTTGGGGGTTGGGGTCTCAAAAAGAGAGCCTGGCTATCTTTGGTTGCCATTTGGCAATCAAAGATCTTTCTTTTAAAAAACATTGGAAAAAAAGGAAAATAAAAATGAAAAATTTTAAATAAAATGTTAAAAAATAGTAATGTACAATATAATTACAAGTAAAAAAAAAATATAGTATTACCATGTTGCATGTTGTATGTGGTAAGTTGCAAATTTCACGTAAAATGTTGCATGTTTCATGTATTACATCCATTGTTTCATGTTTGGCGTTTTTGTTTCATGTTTCACATCCAATGTTGCATGTCTTGAATAAAGACAAAAGTTTAGAATATTCCCAATATTTCCGTTTGTTTCATGTTTGACGTCAATGTTGTATTTTGACATTAATTGTTGCATGTTTGACATAACATGTTGCAAGTTATCTTGGTTCTCATGTTTAACCTCAATTGTTTCATGTTTTATGTTGTTGCAAGTTCTATGTGACTTAATTACATGTAAATCGCATGTGCGTTTTTTACATTTCATGTTACATTTTTGACCTCATGTGCTGCATATTTCATGTCATTTGCAACATGTCTTGAATAAAATAAAAATAATAATATTCTCGCCCGTTTCATATTTGACGTCAATGTTTCATACTTTACATGATAGGTTGTATATTTGACTTGAAATATTGCATGTTGCATATTTTACGTAAGTTGTTGTATGTTTGGTGCATTGTTGCATGATTGACGTTAAATGTTGCATGTCTTGAATAAAGCCAAAATAAGGAATATTCCTGAATATTCTAGCCCGTTTCATGTTTGACATGAACATTGCATGTTTTATGTGATAGGTTGCATATTTGATGTAAAATGTCTCAAGTTTTATGTTCTACATATGTTGTTGCATGTCTGATGTCATTGTTTCACATTTGAGGTCAAATGTTGCATGTCTTGAATAAACAAAAAAAGAATATTTCCAAATATTCCTGCCCGTTTCATGTTTGACGTCAACATTGCATGCTTTACGTGATAGGTTGCATATTTGACGTGAAATGTTGTAGGTTTTATGTTTTATGTCAATTATTGCATGTTTGATGTCAATGTTTTACGTTTGACGTCAAATGTTGCATGTCTTGTATAAAGCCAAACAATAACGAATATTTCTAAATATTCTCGAATATTCCTGGCCATTTTATGTTTAACGCTAACATTACATGTTTTACATGATATGTTGCATATTTGACGTGAAATATTGTAGATTGCATGTTTTATGTCGGTTGTTGCATGTTTGACGTCATTGTTTCACGTTTGACCTCAAATGTTATGTCTTGAATAAAGTAAAAATTTTAAAATTTCTTCACCCATTTCATGTTTCATGCTAACATTACATGCTTTACATGATAGGTTGCATATTTGACGTGAAATATTGTAGATTGCATGTTTTATGTCGGTTGTTGCATGTTTGACGTCATTGTTTCACGTTTGACATCAAATGTTGTACGTCTTGAATAAAGTAAAAATTTTAAAATTTCTTCACCCATTTCATGTTTGACCTGAGTTATTGTATTTGTTTCGTTATGCTTTGCATGTTTCACGACAAATGTTACATGTCTTGAATAAAGTACAAACTTTTAAAATTTTCCAGCCCATTTCATATTTCACGTCCTTGTTCCGTGTTTGACCTCAATTGCTTCATTTGTTTCGTTACTTCTTGCATGTTTCGTTGTGGTCAGTTTAACCCTTAGTATATACATCTCATTGACAGGACATATTTACTAACTTTTAGGTGCTATGAGATTTGAAGAAAATGAAGGAAATGAGAGGACTAATATGGGGGAAGTGATAAGAAACAAAAGGAGTAGAATGAAGAAAGTAAATCGCATTGTTTGGTATAACAATTTATGTGCTTAAGCCAAAATCAAATGCACCTCATCTGTGGATCTAGTTACTGTACAAGTAATCTTGGTGTTGCTACGATTTAGTTTAGTTGGATTCGCAAAATAAGTGGTCAGGTTTGCTGACACACAATTACTTGTGTGTGAAATCACTTGAGGTATGAAATAAATTACTTGTACATATTTGGTATATAATGTTTACAAGTAAACTAGGTTAATGGCATGTAATCATAAAATTGGATCAAAGTTAGATAAATTGTTCAGATGGGTGTTTGATCCATGCAATTTTACTTACCTCGTTCGAAGTCGTCGGATGAGAAAATATAGCCACAAATACATGCATTCAATTGAAGACCAAGTATTCAAATATAAACATTCAATTGAAGACCTTAGTGACGAAACCAAATACAAGCATTCAATTGAAGACCAAAAGCATTTAAATACACACATAAAGTTAAATTTGAAAGATGTACTAAACATTTTAAAATTTATTATACAAAGTTAAGAAGACCATTAGTTTCAAATTCTATGGTTAGTTAAGAAGACCATAAGTTTCAAATTCTATGGTAACTATAAAGAAACTACTCAAGCCAACTAGTATTGCCTTGACCTTAGTATCCACAGCTACGTTATTGCTTATTCTCTAAAGGTGCCTCAGTGATACCATGAAAATATTTGCAAACACGTGTGAAAATAATATAGCTAATTAATGAGAGTAAATGCAATAAAACTGAAAACAAGGCATTAAAGACCATGCTTCACAGGAAGTCATATACATTATGTTCACATAGCCTTAGAAACAGACTTATATTTCTCATACGGTACTTTAAAATATATATGTATATCACAGAACCGCATCAGTTGTATCTCCGTAGCCTACAACCATAGTTCAGCTAAGTTTTTGAAACATAATGGTAAGTAGTGTTTAAATTCTAATGCTATGGGTGTTAATGTACAAGTGTACACAACAAGTAATATAATGATAAGTATTCAAGATCGTCTCTACAAGGATTGTTGTTATCGGATTTGCTACAGCAATTTTGACAGTGCAGTTTAGATTAAATTAAAATAAAATAATTAAAAAAATTAATAAACTAACTAAATTAAAAATGCAATAAAGGAAATCTTAAATCAAACACGAAGATGCAATCAATAAGAAATGAGTAGTTGAGCGATTAAACTCTCTTAATGGTTTTGACTATTTTTCTAATGTTTGGCTATGTTGCTACAGCATCTGCTACAACACTGGGCAGAATCCTTATGTATCCTCAACTATCGTATGTTGGGTATCTTATATATATATATGCAACCTAACAATGATCAGTTTTTATGCTAATATTAGATATAACATTACATGTTTTAGATTTTAATTACCCTACAAGGTGAATCCCTATATCTATTTCATTACTAATTTTATATTAATCATGACTCTTTTCGAATCAAATTATACCCAACTTAGTAAATCAAACAAAATTGATTAAAAATAAACTAAGATAGATGTTTATGTAAAATATAACTAAAATGCAATAAAAACACTTATTTACTTTTTAAGTAATCATGATTTAAGTCCAAAAGTGTCATGATAACTCTCATTTCATAAATTTAAACTATTACTTATTCTCAAGTAATGACAACAACACTAACATTTCAATCACACACTCATGCACTAACAACTTAGCTTTGTAATCAAATTTGCAAGGATTCTTCAATCCTCAGAACACACTCTTAATCATGCAAAATTGTCATAGCAGATCAGTTCTAGACTTAGGCCTCATTTTGTCCATAGTGTGTGTGTGCCACTTTGATCAAATTCCAGAGGTACTGCAGCATTGCATAAACATTATATAACAAAGTAAGTATGGAGTACGGACCTAGATATAAACCGGTCTTAAAATTGTTTCTTTAAGCTCGAGGTCCGAAATGAGTCGCAATGAATTGAAGGATCTCTTCAGCACATTCTCCTGTTTTCGCAGCCCTAGGCTTGCGTTTCCCCTAGCTCTCAAGCTCTCTGCACTAGCTATTAAAACTTATGCAACTTAGCCCTAAGATTTTGACTGTAATCAGAGATTTTGAATCGATAGATTAGTCATTGATGTGTTTTAATGTTGTGTATGGGTTAACTTTGACCAATAAGGAGGGAAGGACGAGAGTAAATCCAGAAACCTTTTTTTTGTAATCTAGGGTTAACGATTTGCATTTTTCAAACAAGATAGAGGATTTGGTTTGTTTGTTGTGAAAAATTGGAAGTTTTCATGATGATTAATGGTTGGGAGATGTTAGGAAGTTAAGAAAAAATGAAAAAAATTAAGGATTTGTTGAGAGAGAGCATGAATGGTTTGTAAGGAATTTATGGGGGAGAGAGAGGAGCAATGGATGAGGAAAATAAACAGCTTATTTGTTAATACTAGCCGTTTATTTACGCATTGATTCTAAGTGGTTAACCGATTAGAGCCCAAAGAGTATTCAATTAGAAATGGGTAGCCAGATTAATAAGTGTTCGTTTGAAGAGGTTAACTGCTTAGAGTACAGATAGCATCCAACTTGAAAGGGCTAGCCAACTATTCTCGTGTTGTGTTAAGCAGTTACCACGTGAGGTCCAGATAGCATACATAGTTAAACGACTAGCTGAATAATTTCGTGTTGTCTTAAGTAGTTAACTGGGTCCAGAGAGCACCTATAGTTAAATAGCTAGCCGAATAATTTCGTGTGAACTTAGCAGTTAACCGCGTGAGGTCCAGAGAGCACCCTTAGCTAAACGGCTAATTAAATAATTTTGTGTTGAACTTAGTGGTTAACCACATGATCTCTAAAGACCACCTATAATTAGTTGGCTAGCCGTTTATTCATGCGGTAAACTGCTTTTCACATTGTGCTGCCCGGTTAGTTTTACAATAAATGTCATGTAAACAAAACCCACATTTCCTCCATTAATGAGGGATTATATCATGGCTTAAGTTTTGGACTTTTTCACAAAAAAAACTCACTCACTCCAAATGCTATGTTATTATACTCATTGAACATCTTCGGACGTTTAGTTTTTCACTTTTCATGAGTCTAGTTTCTCTCCAATAAAGATATGTGTTGTAATTTCAGTAGTAGATTTGTGATCCCATAGAGCTATAATATTTATGATTATATTAAATTACTAAGAAAATGGTTATGAATTATGTTATTAATTAATGACTAATACGGATATGAAGATGGGAAGAATGTTGACTCATATTCTTCCTAATTTAACGTTACCATTGAGCAGAGGTTAAATATGAGTAGTCCACATTATAATAGCAACCTGAGAATGTCCATTGCTTTAAAAAGCAGTGAATTATCGTCAGCATATGATCAGTTAACTCAGTCAAGATATAATGAGGGTTTACTGGCATTAGACGTACTTAGTAGTCATTTCGATTAGCAGAAGATGCGTAAATATAGTATAACAATTATGCCTAAATTGTTGGATTCAGTGTTAGGAAAGATGGCATACGACATGGAAAAAAGTCTGGACAAATCACAATTCGATGGTGAATTTGTCATTTCGAAGGGCTAAGAGAAGAAAAATATTCTCATAACTACAGTAGGGTGCGAGAATGACTACTTATAACACAAACCTGGTGTCAGGCATCATTTCGAGTGAATTATGATGAATTAGTTGGTAAATACATTATCAAAGAATTCAGGCATAAGCACAACTATCCTTTGGCTTTTAACTATGAAGTCATCTCATTCGTTCACATCGGAAGGTTACTAATGCAGATCTTGCACATGCAAGGGCATTACACATTTTTATGTGAAAACCTGCCAATTCATGGATTACATGGCTGATCAGGTAAAGGGGTCACACAACCTAAGGTTCCTCGCAAAGACTTGCAAAACACAATAGATGCTTCTACTCGTGTCAAGGTTGGAGATTCTGACTCAGACACAACTATAGTATATTTTGTGGCAAAATCTGAACATAACCCTAGGCTCTACTTTGAGTACGCACTTGATGATGAAAATAGGCTAAGCAATTTGTTTTGGACTGATTATGTGGCTCGTCATGACTATCAATGTTTTGGTGATGTGTTGACATTTGATGCAATATATAAAACTAATGCATATAAAAAACCCCTCGTTACACTTGTTGGAATTAACCATCACTATAAAACAATGGTCTTTAGTTTTGTTTTACTCGCAGATGAGACAGTTGACTCATACACGTGGTTGTTGCAAACTTTCTTGTCTATTATAACTAATCGAAAGCCTGTATTTGTAATTATTGATAATGACAAGGCAATGTTAAAGGCAACAAAAATAATGTTTACCGAGTGTATCCATCATCTTTATTGTTGGCTTCTCGAGCGCAATGCATAGGCTAATGTGAAGAACAAAGACTTTACGAGGAAATTTCGTGATTTGATATCGACCCCCATGACGCAGGCTAAATTTGAAACACAGCGGTCAACTGTAGTGGGTGAATTCACGCTTCAATATAATGCATGGGTATAGAAAATGTATACGAAGTATTGCAACTAAGTGGAAGCCTATCTGAGAGGAACATTCTCAGCGGTGTGAGAGTATAAATTCATATATTAGCCGGTTTGTCCAACATAAACTAAAGTTGTATGAGTTCGTGGGACAAATCGATAGTTCGTGGGACAAATCGATCATGCTCTCCACAATATTTGTGCCACAAAGACATTGGATGAGCTCAAAACCGAATACAATGTTCCTGTCTTAAGAACGCACTTACGTAGCCTAGAGAAGCATGCTACAGAATTGTTCCCATTGAGATTTTTTTTTTAAGGTTAGAGATGAGATACTGTAAGAACTGTCAAAACCACTGATGCTCATTTCTACACAATCATTGAATTTGGGACACCAACAATGTGGTCGAATGTCATCTATCATCTATCGAAAAACAATATAAAATGCTCTTGTCAAATGATGGAATCTGTTTGGCTTCCATGTAGACACATGTTTCATGTCTTGAAAGTGGAACAAATCCAACAGATTCTTGAGAATATGGTTCTTCGTCGATAGATTAGAAATGTCAAGGATCATAATACTTATACCGCTGCAAAACTAGAATTTGACGTCGAAATTTTAAAGCTAGTTAGATTTAGTGTATTGTCTACAACTTGAAATAAAATGTGCTACAATACAGCAAAAAGTGTTAAAGCCTACGAAGAGGCATTGTTTGAAATTAATTAGTTAATTATGAACATCGACCTAAACGAGACGGCTTCCCAAATAAAAAAGGTACATATGGGACTAAAACTGTATAATCAAGCAGTTATAAAGATCAATGGTGCTAGGTTTAAAGGAAAATGTACAGATGAAAGCTCTAGAAAGTGTGAGAATGATAGCACCCAACTAAAGTATATCCCAAGTTCTTTATCTCGTGTTTACTATTTAAATGCATTGGCCATTGTATTGTTGTACATTTTATAGCAAGTAACTTCATGCTATCAAATTTCAGTGTTAATAGTGAATGTTTTATCACATTTGCTTCATCAAGTATCCAGAATCCTAGAGCCTTTGCTAGTGTCAATCTTACATTTTTAGCTCATAATGTTTTGTATTAGTGGCCTCATTAAATAGTATTAGGGGTCAATATGTATAACTATTTGAATTCTAATGATCACGTACCACTTGATAATCAGTTCAATATCAATTGATGACATATGAAGACATATGATAACTCTGTGAAATGAGAGTTATCATGACACTTTTAAACTTAAATCAATAATACTTAGAGAGTAAATGATGTGTTTTCATTTCATTTTTGTTATATTTTACATAAACATTCATCCTAGTTTATTCTTAATAAATTTTGTTTGATTTAGAATAATTTGTTCTTAGATTGTATGCATAATTATAGGTGTCCGAAAGCTCAAATTTAAAGGAAAGAATGCTAATGCAATAGGCTTGAAAAAATAAGGAAAGAACATGGCTACAAAAGAAATAAAACAAATCTGGAACAGTGCAGTTGTTGTAGCCGTTGCTGTAGCAACATTGCTGTAGTAATCCTGGAACAACGACAGAGAAAATTCCGCGCGAGATACTTGCAGAATTGCGATCTGCGGTTTCCTAATCTGATTTATGCGTGACCTAGGCTTCTGTTTACCTTAATTTTCAACTATAAAAGGAGCACACATCATAAGGAATAAATGGAGCCGTCACCCAAGGAGAAAAACTACAAAGAAACAAAAGAAAAACAAGATTCAAGAGAGAAATTAAGGGATGCACAAGAGGAGAATTTGCAGAAATCAATTGGGAGCTCAATTCTTCTTATTCTTCTTTTGTTTTCTCGTTTTCTATTTATTTATAGGGATGTGTTTCATGGCTGAAACTTTGTTATTTATTTTTCTTTTGCAAACCATAAACTAAATTTATTTGTGGTTGAGTGATAAATAATCTTGATGGTTTATTGACTGGATTTATATGTTTCTGCATGTTTGCTGTAGCATTTTGTTTTGATAGTATTTATTTTTATTCATTATTTCGGCTGATCACCCATTTAATGATACTAGCTAAGGAAGAGCTATAAAAAGGCCTATATTAGTGGAACATATCAGAGCAATACTTAGTTTTAGATTGGGTTTCCCGGATTGAGTTTTACTTGAGTCCCAAAAGGGCCATGCTTGATCTAAAATTAGTGATGAACTAGAGATAGAGATTCACCTTGTAGGGTAAATAGAACATAAGCGTGTAATGTTATATCTTATGTTGGCATAACAACTGATCACTGTTAGGTTGCATATAGATATAAGATATTCAATATGCGACAACTGAGGATATATTAAGGATTCGCCTGATCTCAGAAAGAGAGACATCAGAAGAATCGAGCCAACCATTAGAAAATAGTCAAGACCATTAGAGAGTTTATTCACTCAACTACTCTATATTCCAATTGGTTTTATCCTTGAGTTTGACATGATAATTTACTTTGTTGCATTTTATTCATAGCGTTTTTATTTTAATTAGTATATTAGTTTCATTAATTGTTTTATTTTAGTTTAGCACAAAATCTGCACTGTTAAAATTGTTGTAGCAAGTCTGATAACATCAATCCCTGTGGAGACGATCTTGAATAATCATCACTTTATTACTTGTTGTGTACACTTGCACATTGACACCAATAGCATCTGAATTTATACCCAACAAGTTTTTAGCGCCGTTGCCGGGGATTGATTGTTCATTGTGATTTGTGATATTAGTTTTAACAATGTTAATTATTTTATTTTATTTTAATTTGTTTATTTTGTTGACATAGGTGATTTACCAACCCTTGCATGCGCAAATATAAATCTGTTGAATTCTAGTTTGATCCAGGAATTGAAAGAACCGCAAGGAGATTGAGAAGAGAGCATATGGAATTACAAGCTGCTGTAGCAATGGATGACTTGCAAGATATAAGAAACTTGAATCCTAGAGAGGAGATACAACCAATCAATGTACATGAAGGATTGAATGCGCAATATGTTCAAAGGCAACTAGGGAATAACGACATTATTCACATGGCAGACGATAAAGATAGAGCCATTCGAGACTATGCAGTGTTGACTCCTCAAGCCATACATCCTGGAATAGTTAGACCCGATGTTCAAGCTGACAATTTTGAGCTCAAACCAGTGATGTTTCAGATTCTGCAAATAGTGGGGCAATTCAATGGGCTGTCATATGAAGATCATCATCTATATCTTAAGCTATTTTTGGAAGTGAGTGACGCTTTCAAGATTGCTGGAGCATTACAAGAAGCATTAAGGGTTAGACTTTTTCTATTTTCTTTGAGAGATCGAGCAAGAGCATGGTTGAATTATCTACCATCAGATTCTATCACTACATAGAGTGACTTGACTAACAAATTTTTGATGAAATACTTCTTGCCAACCAAGAATGCAAAATTGAGGAACGAGATCACATCTTTCCATCAACTTGAAGATAAAAGTTTTTATGATGCATGAGAAAGATTTAAAGAGTTACTCAGAAGATGTCATTATCATGGTATTCCTTGCTGCATACAGTTGGAAACTTGCTATAATAGTCTCAACCCAAGCACTAGATTGATGATGGACGCTTCAGCAAATGGGGCTTTGTTATCTAAGTCTTACAATGAGGCTTATGAAATTTTGGAGAGGATTGCTAACAACAATTATCAGTGGTCATCAACTAGACAAGTTACAGCAAGAGGACCAGCAGGAGTCCATAACGTAGATGCCTTGATTGCATTGTCAGCCCAAGTAACTTCATTAACAAAGATGGTAAAGGCTATGACTACTGCTCCAACAACTGTTAACCAAATTTCTAATGTGTCTTGTGTTTATTGTGAAGAAGGGCATTTATTTGACAATTGTCCTGGTAATCCAGCTTCGGTTAACTATATGGGCAGTTTCAATAGACAAAACCAGAGCAATCCATATTCAAACACTTACAACTCTAGATGGAGACAACATCCGCACTTTTCATGGAGTTATCAGAACCAGACTGCTGCAGCACTCAGTGGAATTTATCAATAAAATCAAGAGCAAAAAAGCATCAACAATGATCAACTCAGCTCCCTTGAAGGTTTGATTAAGGATTATATTGTGAAGAATGAAGCAGTTGTCCAAAGTCATACTGTATCTTTAAGAAACTTGAAAAATCAAATTGGATAGCTTGCTACACCATTGAGCAACAAACCTCAAGGTAGTTTACCCAGTAATACAGAGGACCCAAGAAGAGAAGGGAAAGAGCACTGTAAAGTGATTAACTTGAGATCTAGAAAGGATGTTCATAGTCTCGTTGGTGTACCAAAAAGAAGAGCTGGGTCCACTTCAATCCAGAAAGAAACTCAAATTGAAAAAGAGAAATAATCCTCCACTTCACAGCACACTGGTGAGAGCAGTCAAGCTGCAGCATTTGGCGAAAATGATGATCCAACACCTGTGGATAACGAGGCTGTAGCACCAACCCAGAACATGGCAAAAGAGAAGTAGTCTGCACAACTTGTTGTAGCACAGCAGTTTAGGCACTCACCACCATTCCTTCAAAGATTTCAAAAGCAGCAACAAGACAAACAGTTCAGCAAAATCTTAGGAGTGCTAAAACAACTACATATCAATATCCATTTTGTGGAAGCTCTAGAGCAAATGCCAAACTATGCGAAATTTTTAAAGGATATCTTAACAAAAAAAAGAAAACTTGGAGAATTTGAGACAGTTGCTCTAACACAAGAGTGCAGCTGAATGCTTCAGAGTAAGATACCGCCGAAGATGAAGGATCCAGGAAGCTTCACAATCCCTTGCTCCATAGGCACTAAATACAGTGGCAAAGCACTTTGTGATATGGGGGCTAGCATCAATCTCATGCCTTTATTAGTGTTTAAGCAATTGAGAGTTGGTGAATGTAGACCAACAACAGTGACTTTATAACTTGTTGACAGATCTCATGCATATCCAGAAGGGAATATTAAAGATGTGTTGGTAATGGTGGATACATTTATTTTTCCAGTGGATTTCATTGTGCTAGACTTTGAGGCAGACAAAGAAGTGCCAATCATTCTAGGGAGACCTTTCTTAGCCACAAGAAAGATTTTAATTGATGTTCAAAAAGGAGAATTAACCATGAGGGTGAATGACCAGCAAGTTACATTCAATGTGCTGGATGCCATGAAGAGTCCCGATGAGATTGAATATTGTAATTTTATCAGTGTTGTGGACTTTGTTGTAGCAGAGAGATTACATAGTTGCTACAGTAGGGAAGAAATCAATGTTGTAACATTTGAAGAACTTGATGGTGAAGATCGTGGAGCAGCTAACATAGCATCGTCATGAGAGAAACAACCCTTCAGAATTGACGAGCAAATCCAACAAAGGGAACTCACTCCAGACCAACAAGAAATCAAGGTTAATGGGCCGAAAGTGGAGCACTACATGGGAACTAAGGTGAACAGCCTACAGAAGCATCTATTCTTAAAGGATCCAGGTTGAGCAAACAAGAAAAGACAAGCTAAAAAACCTAAAAATCAAGCGCTAATTGGGAGGCAACCCAATAAAGGAAGTTGTTTCAAGTTTTTAAGGCATTGAATTTAGCTTTTAAATTATTTAATTTGTCTTTTTTTATTTTAAGTGTGCATCTAATTTTTCATCTTTGTGTTAAATTGCAGCAAGCAAAAAAAAATGTGGGCAAAAAGAGTAGGAAAGAATTGTTGCAGCATCACTTACAATATGACATATAACAGAAGATTCTCAAATAACAGAGGCATTTCTTGCTTTTGCAGCTGCAAATGGATTGATTAAATTTTATGATAAGAAGCGTTTGAGAAGTGGATCAAATAAGAAGTGACCCTTTACAGCCTGTGTTGCAGCAGTGCTTCCAGCAACAGGGGAGTACCCATACCTGCTAGTTTATTTTACTTCTTTCTGCAAAACTTTTCTTTCATTTAGTTTTAATTTTTTGGTTCATTCTGCATGTCCTTTTATTTAGTGTATGCATGTCTGGTTTATGTGGTTTTGTTTTGTGTGCTTGTGAGGACACATCACCACTCAAGTTTGGGGGGGTTGTGTTTCTGAGTGCATGTGTTTATGCTTGTGTTGTGTGTTGTGTGTTGTGTGTTGTGTGAAGCTCTGCTATCTAGTATTTGTGTATAGATTTGAAAGCCTAATGAAGATAAATTCAGTGTTATTCAATATTTATGAGAATGCCAAGTAGAGATAGTTATAGATGGAGGTTGAAATTTTGTCCCGACACTTAGACTTTGGTTAAGTTTTATGAGAATACTGTATCAGAGCCAGGAAAACAAAAAAAGAGTAGAAAATATCTCAAGTTTGGGGAAAATTTTTTGTTAGACTATGCCTGTTATGAATAAATTATGCTCTAATGGTTTAAGTTGCTGAGTAACCAGGGTTGGGTATGCACCCCAAATGCAGACTTGAGTCCAAAGGCAACAAGAGCTATGAGCAGTGCTGCAGCAATTATATATATATATATAAAAGAAGCAAAAAAAATGGTGATGAAGGAATGAAAAATAAGGGGGTCCGCTGCCTAGGATATTGAGTAGCCTGGTCTGTTCATGAGCCCCATGTTCAGCCTTTAGTCAAAGGCGTCCAAAGGTAAGACCTAGATATATCATCCTGGATGTGTTGTTGCAGTAACTCTGACATGTACTTTGAGCGAGCAATTGGGTGTCGTCATTACAAGTGATAGGCATTCACATGAAAGCTCAATGTTGCATTGAAGAGTTTAACTGAAAAAAAATGTTTGTTGAAGCATAGTTTGAGTTTATTTATGAATTCTGCTCCCCCATATGTGAATATATTTGTGTTCTACCTTTGAATTATATGCAATGTCTGTGTAATATTGTAGCACCTCTGGAATTTGATCAAAGTGACACACACACACTCTGGACAGAATGAAGCCTAAGTCTAAAACTTGAATTGCTATGGCAATTTTGTATGATTAAGAGTGTGATCTGAGGGTTGAAGAATCTTTGCAAATTTGATGACAGAGCTAAGTTATTTGTTGCATGATTGTGTGATTGAAGTGTTAGTGTTGTTGTTATTACTTGAGGACAAGTAATGGTTTAAGTTTGGGGGTGTGATAACTTTGTGAAATGAGAGTTATCATGGCACTTTCAGACTTAAATCAATAATACTTAGAGAGTAAATGATGTGTTTTCATTGCATTTTTGTTATATTTTGCATAAACATTCATCCTAGTTTATTCTTAATAAATTTTATTTGATTTAGAATAATTTGTGCTTAGATTGTATGCATAATTGTAGGTGTCCGGAAGCTCAAATTTAAAGGAAGGAATGCTAATGCAATAGGCTTGAAAAAAATAAGGAAAGAACATGACTACAAAATAAATGAAACAAATTTGGAACAGTGCAATTGCTGTAGCCGTTGCTGTAGCAACATTGGTGTAGCAATCCTGGAACAACGACAGAGAAAATTCCGCGTGGGATACTTGTAGAATTGCGATCTGCGGTTTCCTAATCTGATTTATGCGTGACCTAGGCTTCTGTTTACCTTAATTTTCAACTATAAAAGGAGCACACATCATAAGGAATAAAGGGAGCCGTCACCCAAGGAGAAAAACCACAAAGAAACAAAAGAAAAACAAGATTCAAGAGAGAAATTAAGGGCTGCACAAGATGAGAATTTGCAGAAATTAATTGGGAGCTCAGTCCTTCTTATTCTTCTCTTGTTTTCTCGTTTTTTATTTACTTATGGAGATGTGTTTTATGGCTGAAACTTTTTTCTTTATTTTTCTTTTGCAAACCATAAACTAAATTTATTTGTGGTTGAGTGATAAATAATCTTGATGGTTTATTGACTGAATTTATATGTTGCTGCATGTTTGCTATAACATTTTGTTTTGATAGTATTTATTTTTATTTATTATTTCGGCTTATCACTCATTTAATGATACTAGCTAAGGAAGAGCCACAAAAGGGCAATGTTTGATCTAAAATTAGTGATGAACTAGAGATAGAGATTCACCTTCTAGGGAAAATAGAACATAAGCGTGTAATATTATATCTTATGTTGGCATAACAACTAATCACTGTTAGGTTGCATATAGATATAAGATATCCAATATGCGACAGCTGAGGATACATTAAGAATTATGCCCAGTGCTGTAGCAGATACTGCAACAACTGAGCCAACCATTAGAAAATAGTTAAGATCATTAGAGAGTTTATTCACTCAACTACTCTATATTCCCATTGGTTTTATCCTTGAGTTTGACGTGATAATTTACTTTGTTGCATTTTATTCATTACGTTTTTATTTTAATTAGTATATTAGTTTCATTAATTTTTTATTTTAATTTAGCACAAAATCTGCACTGTTAAAATTGCTGTAGCAAGTCTAATAACATCAATCCTTGTGAAGACGATCTTGAATACTCATAACTTTATTACTTGTTGTGTACACTTGTACATTGACACCAATTGCATATGAATTTATACCCAACAACATATGACAATTAGATAATGTCTCAGCGAAGAACACAACTTTGAATTCTAATGTCACCGCTTTGTTAGTGAGATGGCTTTTTCACTTGAGAGGATATAGGGTTCACCATTGCAATATACTTCGTAAACTAAGTTGGCTAGTTCTAGTAATTTACCTCAATTTTGATTCAATGCGGAATCAATAAGCTAAATGGCTAGCCTACCCCGTGCAACTTTATATGTGTACTGGTCAATTTCAAAGGAAAAAAAAATATTATTTTGATATAATTAATAGGTTTCATACAATTATCAAGCTAACAAAATTTCGAGTTCAATCATTAAACAAGTTTAGCATGGTCGTACCAAAGCTGACGACTTTTTTAGAATGAATTATGGGTTGTCCATATAGTTTATCACATAAACCCCACAGTCATATCCATTCATTTGTTTCGGAACTCCAATGCCCTAGTTGTAGGGATGGCTATTTCCGGGTCTAGGTCCAGGTTTGGCCTTTCTGGTTCCGGACCCGAACACCAAAATGTTCATACCGGACCCAGATTTAAACCCGCTTTTTATGAGTACGGGTCTGGTCCGGGTTAAACCCGGAAAAATCCGGGTTTCCGGATTGCGGGTTTTAAACTCGGATCACATACAAATAAAAAAAAACTTAAAAAAAATACAAACCTAGTTCTACAAAAATCAAATACAACCCAAATTCATAAAAATCAAATACAAATTCTTAAATTTTCAATGTTTCAAAGCAATAAACCATTCACAAATACAAATCTATAATACAACATTCACAAAATACAAAATTCATGTCTACATTCAACCTCACGATTCACGGTTTCAGTTCACGAACTTCAAGGATCGGCGTCCGGCGAAGCAGCGAATGTCAGCTATTGATGATGATGATGACGACGACGATGACGACCACAACATCACAACTGCGAATTTACGATTGGCAAAGGTGTCGATGAACGTCACAGCCGCAAAACGGCGGCCAAATGGAGGCTGATGGTGCTAATGAACATGAACACATCGAAGGTATGATGAGTGATGGTGATGATTTGATAAAGAGAAGAGTTGAAGAGAGAAGAAAATGATGATTTGATGAAGAGAAGAGAAGATAGAGGAAAAGAATGAGAAGAGAAGAGGAGTTGAGGCGGCTAGGTTATGAAATTAGGGCATCCTTTTTCTTTTCTATTTATATGAAAAAATAATATTAAAATAAAGATATCCGGGTCCGGGTTCCAGATATCCGGGTTTACCCAAACCCGGAACCGGACCTGGATACGTCCGGGTCACTAAATTTTATTCCAGATCTGGGTTTTTTTACACTTCGATACGGGTTCAACCCGGTCCGGATTATCCGAGTTCGTCCGGGTCCGGGTTATTCTGCCATCCCTACTTGGTTGATTAGAAAGTTAAGGAACTTCACGCATTGCATATTGCTTGGCATTTGGGGCTAGAGAATTGAATCCAGAGACTATAGTTGTCGGTAATGTCGAAAACCAAACAAGATTATGAGTGTGAATATAACACAATATACCCGACTAATAATATGAAATCGATTAGGAAAAAAAAAGAACATGACTGATATACAATGTGCAGTGCTTGATTATGACGTCTTCTATTGCTGCGGGGATCCGGAAAAGGATCCCACATCTATGCACTTGTATCTTTGACATTCACGATCAGTAGGTACCAATGAGATGATTCATTGTTTATTGGCACGTAAATCTAACATCACAATTGTGCACCAAGCATACTAATATAAACTATAATAAGTAAAAGATTAAGAAAGTAACCTTTTGACACCTATGCAACTGTTGCATATAATTCTTTCCAATTCTAGCCACCCTTGCGAAACAATCCACCTTAGCTCTGACCGTTAGAACTGATTGCTACACATAATAAAGACAATGTTGCATGAACAAGTTCTCAATAAAGAAACCAAAACATAATGTAAAAAGTACTAGTGAGATTCACAGAATATCTTGTTGGTAAATAATAGTTCATTGGTATATCTTTCTCCACTACCTGCTAAATGATGGTGAGGTGATATGCTTTCATAGAAATCACTTAAAAGTGATAACATTGATTGAGATATATAATAAAACATAAACATATACTACGACATCATCAAATATTGAAACCTAATACCTCTCCACATAGATAAGTCTTAGACAAAAGGGTTAATAAAGAATGCTGATTTAGAAGTTCGCTGTAACTAGAGACAATGATTTCATTAAAGACAAAACACAACAATTTTTCAGTCATACTGCATAAAAACTATTTACACTAAACTGATTTCATTGTTTTGAAGCCTCATTTTCCCTCAGCATCTCTGTCAAAAGTATATTGAATAAGCTTCAATTGATCTAGTGTAATCGGATCGTTAACTTGAAAAAAAACCAGCTTTGTACTTGGGATTTGCTCCCAACGACACTTGATTGTATGGTGAAAGTTGATACAGGCCCGACCTATGATTCCTACTTGATCGTGTGGGCAAGACATTGACACTAGTAGATGTTTAAGGTTCTTGTCTAAGTTGGCTCGATTTTTCCGACTGCACATGTTGGTTATGGTATTTTGAAGGTCGGAGATGGCAATAATGGATCAGATAGTTGTTTTGATGTTGCACCAACTAGAGACTTTGATCTCAATTGCTCCAAAGACTTCTCAACCATTTCTATTCTCATGTTGAACGAATCCATTTTGTGTTCAATTCTCTGGATTGACTCTATTAACACCCTAAAAGTTGCCTCCATATTAACACCGCTTGGCCTAGTATCTTGGGTTTGTTGAGAATGGGGAAAATTTTTTTAGAGCTGTAGAAAATTTTCTTTACGCATTGGAACCTAAAATAAATACGCACAACAATCATACATAATGACAATTGAAACATATCCAATTTACCTTAAAAAAATTAAATACACGCATGAACAAGACAGAGAATAATACAAACCTCAGTACTTATCATGTTCTCAAACTTTTTCCGCCAATTCAATAATCACCAAATCTCTTCCTTGGTCCATACACAAATAGGGCATATTGTTCTATCCATAGAACACCGATCATACAAAACAGCAGTGAAGTAGAACAATTGTTCATAACAAAAACAATTACTATGCCATTTTATTTTCCATAGCGATATATCAATATTTAGGATATTAATTATGACATCTAAGATTTCTTAAACATGCCTCTAAAAACACAACACAACCACTAACTGACTTAACTTGGTGGTCTTTATACTTTGTTATACCCTCCCACAAAAAGTTGAAGCATCATGTATCCCAATTCCTTTTCCTGATTGATTGCACATCTTTTAAGGCATGCAAATACATCAGATTAATATAACTAGCACTTGTGGGACACAATATAATTCCTAGAAGAAACAAACAAAACATGATCTTAAAGTCACCATCACTACTCTCACTAGCTATCAATTTATCACTAACTGTGGGTATTTCAATTCCTCTTCCACCGATTCTATACTTAGCACGCAGTCTAGTAATATCACCTGCTTCTTCCCAGATGTCTACGGGTTCCTTTCTATCTTTCATCCCCAAAACGATGCTAAAGGTTTTGAGGTTTAAACAAAACTCTCTCCCATGCAAAACTATACAAAGCCTCATTTTGTCATATTGTTGGACAAGTGTTTTACAGAAGTCTTGTCTTAGACGACTACATCATAATTCTACCATGCTTCCGAAACCAATTTCTCTAATTCAAGCTTGTTGGTCAGGTGACAATGTGGAAATGGCATTAGTGAATGCGCTGGCACGATAACAAGATAAATTATACTGGTTATGCTTATCCTCAATTTTTTGTTCTTTATCTGTTTTTACAACACTGTTTTCACCAACATTTAAACTTGGGTCCCCATGCATCATAACAAATCGACACTTCTTCTTTTTCATTAATTTCTTCCGTTTTTTAACAATTGTGGCCCTACAAACTTTTTCAGACCCTTGTTGCCTGACCCTTTCTGCTTTATGCTTACTGTACACAACATTTAAGTTTAGCTAATAACATCAACAAAATTGATAGTTATGATAAGAACTTTATACGAAGTAATTACTTCATAGTTACAAAAAGTATATCCATGCTCTTTGACTAGGTCTTTCCCTTCTTACTTCTATGGATTCCATTTTATAATTGTATTTTATTATTCAAATCTTATAATAGACCACACATAAATGTAGTGTCAATTAAATTTATAACAAGAGCTAAAGGAAAAAAAAACAATAGTAAATATCATCTAGGGAGGAAAATGGTTGCGAAAGACAGGGGAACCAGCTAGCCGGTCATGATGTAGCAGGTAAATATTGGTTGTGGAAGAGTTTCTGTCCTTCAATGGCTGTTTACTTTAAACAGTTAGCCGCTTCGGTGACACAAACTCTGCCACATTCACTAGTTAGCCGCTGCATCATGACTGACTAGCTGATTCCCCTATTCATATCTTCACCCTTCATTTCTTCATCCTCTAACTCTAAAACCTTAAACCCACAATATTCTCTCATTTCAATCTATCATTTTCTTATGCTTTATTTTGCCAATTACATGCATCCAACCCATTAATCATCTCTTCAACAAGAATTTCACATCATCTAAGCATAATTTCTCCACCCTAAATTCACAAATTCCTTATTATTTCACATAACACGCCTAATTTTATATGAGACATAAACCCCTAATTCTTTGACATATCATTTTTAGCACTCACCAAAAAAACATAAGAGTCAACATTAAATCCTTACCTATTCCTTAACTCAAAACTAAAAACAACGACATGGATTCGAAGTGAAGCATTTAAAAGTCTTTGGAAGGTCAATGTTCAACCAATAAACTAATTCTGGTAAAAAAGGTTTCAGTGTACATTGGTGATTTTATATAAGAATTAAGTGGGGAGCATTAATTTCTTAATTTTAATGCTTTCGACCAGTAGTTTTTGTTCACACTTGAGAAGTAAATGAAAGAAGCTTTAATGCTCTGTGTTACCAAGTAATCAAAGAAATTTTCTTGTTATGTTTTGAGTAGTGATGACACTCTAATTTGTCACCAAGAAATATGTTTGATTCTTTTGAAGGATATTTTATTCAAATAAATTATAATTTTGAAAATGATTGCAATCATGATTTGCTTATGCTTTTATGTCAAAATGGCTTTGATTGAAAAGGTTATATCTTCATATACATCTTTTCCGAGACGAAATCTTAGGAGATATCAATTAAAAAATGTATTATGATTAACAAAATATACAAATCAAACACGCTACAACCTTAATTGAGCAAAGAAGCCATTGTACCTCTTCAGTTCTTGAATAACTCTTTTTTTTTTCAAATGATAAAAAAAAAATTCTTTGGACCTTTACTAAAAAATAAATAATAAAAAGAAACAATAGAGGATGTGTATTTTCATAATAGGGACAGAGAGTGATGATAGAAAAATTTAAATGATCAAATTCAAACTTTTACTTGAACTCATTCGAACTTATGCAAGCTTTATTTTATTTTGTTGTGGGCTATTTCAACTTAAGATTTTGACTTAAATTTAGGCATAAAATATGAATAATTTATTTAGTTCAATCCAAGATCTAACAAAATTAATTATACGACATCAAAATCTTACTAAAAACGGGACTGAAGTTCAAGTGTCATATTAAAAAGAGAGAATATCTTGATAATAGGTTTTAATGGTTCAAATCTATTGGATTTTGTCAAATTCAAGTCTAATATATCATATATTTGATTTTATATTTTGGAGTCAATCCAATCTAATTTTTTATTAAAATCCAATATAATTCAAACCAATAAAAAGTTAAATCCAATTAAACCCGATCCGATCAATTCAATTATCCAATTGAAATAACAATTTACAAATAAAAGTCTACGCTTCGTACTCCTAATTACTAACAATTGAAAAGAAAATGCAAAATGTCATCTCCTTTAATATTTGATGATTCATGTACTTTATTACCATATAGCTGAAAAAAAAATCTAAAATTTGAAAATTGGAAGTAAACATTAGTTGCAACTTGTAGATTATACTCTATATTATTCTTATATATTTATAGTTATATAAAATTAGATTTTATCTTTTTTAACAAGTTACATATAAAAATGACATGTATTTTTTTAAAACAAATAAAGAAAATAAAAATTAATTGGTTGGATTTGTTTATAGTAGATTTGAACACATAGATCTATAAACAAATCCAACAACATTGGATTTTCTATTTGTCAGTCCAATCCAATCCACCCAAAAAATCAACCCCATAAAAGCTAAATTGGCTTTTATTGTATCTATTGGTTTGACTGGAGTTAATGAAATCTTAAATACCCCTAACAGTCTATTTTCTAGTCGAGGAAAAACTCATATATGCTTGAAAGGTAGACAATGAATTGAAATTGTAAGCCCAAACACAACTTTTTGTAGATTTTAATATGCCCCTGGGCTCATAGTTTTTTGGAAAATTATCATTCGTACACTCTTAGTTTGCACCGTTATAAAAATACTACAAAACTTTGAGGGTATATCAATGGTCCACCCTTAAATGATAAAATATATCTCCCAACCACCATTCTGTCAACTGCTGTTTATGAATGAACATATTGGAATAAAATGACGATATTGCCCTTGAAAATGAAATCAATGTTAAAAAGATAGGATTTCCCCAAAAATGAAACAAAACCAAATGTAGTCATTGGAGGGAACAATGGTTACATTTTTGGCTATATAATTAGCAAAAAATACTGGCACACACCTCATTAAAAGAAACCAAAAATTAGGTACTCCTCAACAACAACAACAACTCAGTTGCACACCTCATTGCAAGTAGGGGTGGGCATTTTACCCGACCCGACCCGAAAAATTTCGAGTTTGGGTCGGATTGGGTTAGGATTGAAACCCGATCGGATTAAAATTGCAAACCCGAACCGATCCGAATACTCGATCGGGTCGTAAAAAAAAACCAAACTAAACCTAAACACACACACACACCATCAAGCACCACACGACCACACACACACAAAGTCACTCACGCACAATCACAAATTCATAGACGCCCACACCACCACAACAAACAAGAATCAACAAGACTCACACAAACCACGACACAAGACATAACCCTGAATCAGTGACTTCAATCATCGCGATTTCCTGTTGTCCTCTCCGGCTGGGCCAAGTGAAGCCGCAATCTGCTGCTACCAAGTGAAACCGCGTCCAATCGTGAGCCGTCCGCGATCTGCTGCCGAAAACCGTTCGTGATCTGCTGTCGTGGCCACCGATCTGCTGCTTGAAGGTCAAATCTCACAACCCGACTCGAGATTCTGGCTTTCTCCCCTCCCGAACCGGATTTTGAAGCTTTCAACTTTCAACTTTCAACTTTCAACTTTCAACTTTCAAGCTTCAATTTTCAACTTTCGTAAGTCATAACTTCAACCATAGTTATTGACCCAACCCGATCCGGCCCGAACTCAATTCGGATCAGATCGGGTCGGGTCAATAATTCGGGTTAAATTCGGATTGATTTTTGTCTAATCCGAACAACCTAAAATCTTATCGAGTTGACCCGAACCCAGTTTTGCCCACCCCTAATTGCAAGAAACCAAAAAATTCCTACTTCTTAACAATAATAAATCAGCAGCACACTTCCTTGAAAATAGCCTCCAGTGAAACATCAAGTTCTAGTGTCAGTGGATTCAAAAGATATAAAAAAAGTGGAATACCAACCAAAATATTGCAAGTGTGGTGTGCAAGCAGTGGCTATGGTGTAACTACATTGCAAAATCTTAATGCACTGTTTTGGTCGTGTAGGTGGAAGTATTGCGGGGTAAAGCATTCTGATTTTTGGAAATGGTTTACTACGGAATCTCTCATATATCCTAATACTAATGATGAGATTCCATATGATCAAAACCTGAAGCTGAATGACGATGTGGTGAAAATAAAAAAGAGGCTAAAATTCATAAAAGAAAAGCTTAAATATATCTTAATTGTGCTAGTGTGTATATTTGTAATTGTCTTTATGAGAAAGTAATATAGCATATAATGAAGTTTCAACAGTAATGAACTTCATAGAATGTTACCAACAAAATATATCATTAATAATAACAATCATCAATAAAAATAGTGATAGTGTAATCAATTAACGTCCAAACCGTGCAAATAACACATGCAAATAACATATCGACTTCAAATTACTGTCTAATAAAAATCCAAAACATGGTTAGCTCATGAAATAAATAACAACATAAGATTTTAGGAAATTGAAATTGATGACATGTTCCCAACAAATTAAGCATCAAACTCATTTCAAAGCACATGTTACAATCGACGATTGTGATGGATTATAGGATTGGTTAACTAGGGATAGGTTGACATTCGTTTTCCTTCATAGATTACAAAAGATAAAATAAATCAAACTCATATTCATGCATTATGAACTGTGAACTATTAAAAAAAAATAACGAAACTCAACCTCTTTTTCTAGTTGTTTTAGCAACTGCATTAGTACTTTTATTTTTTCTTTTCTTTGATCCAACATTGGAGCCCTCGCCTGGACCACTTGCTTGTACTCTCTATTGAGATGGCTGGCTTAAAAGATTTGCTAGCTAGCCTAAAGCATTTGCAGCTGAGAATTATAAAAAATATAACTAGTAAAGTTAAGCATTTGCATACTACTAATTTGCATGTAACCTTTTGTGATACTACTGATTTGCATATATCCTTAGATGTGAAATACTATCAGTTATCAGCATGCACGTAACAGTTTTTGGCCAAACATTTGCTTGATTTCTTCTCTTTGTAAATATTTTTATAAGTCTACACCTAATCTTCTTAACTATTAATAGCACTGGCCTATCTCTATAGGCAAGATCCAATTGTTAAAGCACTCGAATGCATTATTGTCAGTTCTCTCTACTTTACAGTTTTTGTCATATACATGCATAGACCAAATGTATCCTTGTAATTCTATTTCCAGCCAATTACAATCTTCTATCGTTTCTTCTTTAATCAATGCCATTGCCTTATCAAAATTGTGCTTGTTACTGCTCTTAGCTGCCATCCAAAAATGATTCGGCAACTTGGCACCAGCATGGTCTTTGGCATATTTAGCATACACATGCCTACAACATGCCCTATGATAGGCAGAAGGCCATGTCTTTGGTATTGCATTCAACAACCTTTTTTGCCTATTACTAATGAATGTGACATGTCTTCTATCATCTAAATAAATGTGCAAATGTTCAAGAAACCAAATCCATGTTTTAGTATTTTCAATTTCGCACACACATAGCCAATGGGACAATCCCTTTGTTAGCATCTACAACAATAACAGCCAATAGTACTACACTATATTTCCCCTTCAAGTGGAATCCATCAATTCCAATAAAGGGTTTGCAACTATTGAGGAAAGTATTTTTTTTATGCAGGAAATGCAATAAAGAATCTCTTAAATAAACATTTCTCGAAATAACTCACTGCATCGCATAACACCTTGCAAATAGCTCCTAGATCAACCTAATGAATGGCAACATATTAAAATAGCTTCTCATAACCCTTAGAATGATCACTATACACCAAAACCCCTACTTTTTCTCTAGCTCTATACATTGTTAGCTTCTCAATCTTCAATCTATACATTATGATCAATAGTAACATTTCCTTTTATCATTTCAGCAATCAATATAGAAGTCACCTTCACAGATTTCTTAGTAAGCTTGCACTCATTCTTTTTGTGGTATCCTAGCAACTAAAAACCATTTCTATCATTCAGTCTTGCACCATTAACAAATCATGGACAACAAGGCTCTTTACAAGTTGTATAATATCTCCTCAATTCACTGTATTTAATATTAATATTAAACCCTTTCCTAACCATCACTTTGTGCAGTACTTCTCTAAATAACCCATATCCCTGAACACATCACCTACTTTGAGTCTATGTACCCCATCAACATCTAATTTATCTCATGCTTCTCTAAATAATTTCTAAACTGCACATTGCCTAAATTTATGTCCTTATATGATGAATTAACAACCATTTGAACACTCCTTAGTATCATCATCCAGTAAAAAATTAGTATTACTATCACTATCACGTTGGTTTCCCTCACTGCCATCACTGTCAGCATTGTCCTCTACAGGCACGATATCATCAACATACACCGTAGGTGGTGGTTACAAAGCAGGCTATTCGCCATCATTATCATCACTGCCAATCCTTGTGTCTGACACTCTAATAAAAAATCATCTTCAACAGGCACAGTAGGTTCTTCACCATCATCCTCATCATCATCACTGTCTAATCTCTTGCCTGACCAATTTGATAACAAGTCATCTTCATCTTCAACTTGATGTCTAACCTTTGGAGTACTTTGATGCACTGCTCTATTAAACTGACCATTCAATGTAGTTATAACTTCTGAAGGCAGATGTATTCCTAAATTAAACATCAATAATTGCAGTAATAGAGCACCTGCATATTGAGGGTATAACACCGGCGCCACTTCAGCTTCAAATGTAGTTAAACCCATTGAGTTATGTATCCCAAATAAGCATTTTAACTCAAAATCAGTATCCAACACAACCTTGAATTTCTTATCTGGATTCATAACAGTTAACAAGATTTTTCCAACTTTGTTTAACCCATGTACTTCTGTTATCTTCAATGCTTCGACCCTTATTCTATCAACAGAACAAATTTAGGGGTAAATCAAACCTACATGGTGTTTTTCTCCTTTGAATGAATCATTAACTCTATTAGAGACATGTACTGTCATAATAAATACAACAAAGCAAAACCTAATTAAATCCAAACTCAAGCTTTTTCAAAAACAAAATAGGAAATAAACACAAAATGACAGCAAAAATGACTTCAATGAACATACAAAACTTTCCAAACCATTTCATTAGTTTCTATAATCTAGGGTTTGTAACATTAATTAAATTAACACAAATTCAAATAATTTCTTATAAGTTCTTACATTTATTGATTAAATAATAGATATATTGCGTGAAACTAGTATGACATATGAATATACCCAACAAACTGATCTTTCACTTGCTGTCTTCAAGTGTTATTAGCTTACGCTATGATTCAAACTCCAATTCAAGCTCCACGAATGTCAGCAACACTTGTTCGATGGTTAAATATTAACCGTATTCGAGAAAAAAGGAATAGAAATAGGTAGGAGTGTCTGATATGCATGCAAGCTTTCTCTCGATGAAGGAACATATTGGTGAGTGGCTGCAGTGAAGGTTTTTTATGCGCCCAAGTGAAACGTCGTCGTTCATTCCTTTTTTTTCTGAAATGACATCATTTTACATAGATGAAACGACATAGTTTTGCAAAGATGAAATGACGCGTCATCTAATGAAATGATGTTGTCGTCTGGTAAATGGCTGACATGTCATTTTTTCCTACAACTTCTTCTATCTTCAAAGACCATATTACTCTTATGACGTCAGCACTTGTAAATGGCAGTTGACGGAATGGTGGTTGGGATATATATGTTGTCATCTAAGGGCAGATGACTGATACACCCTCAAATGTTTTTAGTATTTTTTATAGCAAAGCAAACAAAGGGTGTACGTATGATAATTTCCCTAGTTTTTTTATCTTGTTTTCATATAATTTTAGTGTTATATGAATAATTATCTTGGCCCTCCGATTGAACTAAATAAATAACCAAACTTATACTTCGATGTCTTCAGTAGAGGATTTAAAGGGATTATGTGAAATATTATCGCTAATATTCTTAATCTCTTGAAGAAAGTTTTAACATGAGAATTTTGTGCTTAACACTTTCTTTGAATGAGCAAATATTTCAATTGTCTGAATCCAAAAGTTGCATGCAACCTAGTTATTCGAAAAGTACTTTGAATTCTTTGCTTTCCTACTGCCCACTTTCTGCAAGAAGCGCAAGCATACCTGCAAAATGAGGGAGTAACTGGGGATAATTATCTTATTTGGCTAAATAGTTCGTGCAAGTATTTTCTTATCTTGAGGAAGTGTCACAGTTTCCAATGAGTGCCTCGGGCCTGTTTGTCACTAGTTCTAGAAAATATGTTGGTGGCATGTACTTATGGGGAATGGCAAATGTAAAGAATTACAATAATAGTGGCGGAATTTTATTGTGTAAAGTATTGTGTTTACAACTCTGTATATAGGAAGAAAATAATAGTAATAGGTAAACTGCAGAAAATAATGTGTACTTCAAGGCATATTACAAATGTCACTTTTCTTAAGACATTATTTGCCCCCGCCAGTTGAGTGATGTACATGGATTAAGCAAATGCGCCTCCAGGATACAATGAAGCACATGTTTGTTTGCTTGCGTTATGTATCGATGAAAGCAAACTAGAATACTCTTGAATATTGCAAGCCTGCCAAGAAACAATATTTTGTTCCTGCAGAAAATAATATATTGGATTTTTTAATGCACAAAAATAAGAGTTTTATGTTGAAATTCGTTCTAGAAAAGAGGGCCAAGAAAAGAGTGGTGTAGGATCATTATTTTCATGTCTAAATGACTTAAACACGACCTCTATTTATAAACATATTTGTGCCTTTTCATTTGGGTTGTCATCTTTCATGATACCCCTTTATTCATGCCATTAGATCAAGATTTAATTTTAATCAATGATCCAAATTGAACCATCACCATTTCAAATGAAATGTCACCATAAAATTAAGCATCTCCAAGTGAACTGTCGCCATGAAAAGTTATATCCCTAAGTGAGAAGATACTTTTCTATAAGGCACAATTAATTAGACATATATTTACAATAAAACACCATTTATTTTTAAAAAATTTCCAGCAATCCCCCACCATTTTCAAAATAAATGAAGTTTGAAAAATTATCTTGCACAGGCTTGGAAAACTTATAGATAGATGAAGGAATGTGTCTTTTGGACTTGAACCTTCACTTAGTGACAACACATCAAAGTTAATCAAGGTGGCGTGGTAGATAAGCTTTGAACCAGTGACCTTATTCGACTAACCAGATATATCTCACACATAAGTTTTCAAATTCTCAAGTATTCTTTAACCGACACGTGGATTGGCCCTGTCTCTATATCCTATTTTCATAAGCGCTTTAGTAACCAGTCTAGTTACATAGGAAGCAGTACCACCTCCTACACTCACATAGGTAGACTTATTTAAAATATCCTTATAACTAAAACATTTATAAATCTATTAAAAGCTAAGTAGCTTAACATTTCTCATATGTTTCAGGTATCAAGATGACCTTTGGGATGCGTCTTAAAATATTATAGTGCTTATTATCACAACATATGTACTTTTGCTCATTGAACCGAAGATCTTGATATTTCAAGTGTTGGGTTAAGTTTCCATCATTAGTGATAAGATGATGCTGGCTTTAGTCTCATCCCCTTAGAAACTTTTAATATAATATCCCTTGCAAGACCTTTAGTTAAGGGGTCTGCCAAATTTTGGCATGATTTCACCAAGTCAATTGTGATTACTCCATTTGTAAATAATTGTCTCACATAACTATGCCTTAGACCAATATGCCTAGACTTTCCATTATAAATAGACTGTATGCCCTTGACAAAGTTGCTTCACTATCACAATGAATGGACACATGAGGCATTAGTTTGAGGCAAATAGGAATTCCTATAAGTAAATTCCTTAACCATTCAGCTTCCTTGCAACATGAAGCTAAAGCTATAAATTCTGCAGCCATGGTGGAGTCTGCTATACACGTTTGCTTATTTGAGCCCCATGAAGTAGCTCCTCCACCAAGATTAAAAATCCACTTGTGGATGTATGATCATCTTAATCAATAATCCAAATAGCATCTTAAGATCCTTCCAAAACTGAAGGATATCTAGTGTAATATATACCATAATCCATTGTATTTTTAAATATTTTAGAATTCCGTACACTACTTACCAGTGTGCTTGGCTTGGATTACTAGTATATCTACTCAGATTTCCAATAACGAAAGCAATGTCAGGCCTAGTACAAGTTATCATATACATAAGACACCCAATAACACGTGCATATTCTAATTGGGATACTGCTCTGCTAGCGTTAGAGTACAATTTTATGTTTGAATCAAAAGGTGTTGACATACGATTACAATCATAATAATTGAATTTCTTTAAAATTTTCTCAATTTAATGTGCTTGGGTCAATATTAGGCCATTCTCATTTTTGATAATTTTAATCCCCAAAATAACATTAGCAAGCCTTATGTCTTTCATATCAAAATTAGATGACAATAATGATTTAGTGAGTTTAATGCTCTCACTATCAATACAAAAAATTAACATGCTATCTAAATATAAAGAAATAATCAAACCTTTATTTCTATTAAATCTGCTATATACACATTTATCAGATTCATGAATATTAAATCCATTTGAAACAATCACTTTGTCAAACTTTTCATAGCACTACTTTGGAGCTTGTTTGAGACCATATAAAGACTTGATTAGTTTACAAACTTTATGTTCTTGTCCTAGCATAACAAACCCTTTTGGTTGTTTCATGTAAATTTTCTCATCTAATTCTCCATTTAAGAAAAGTTGTTTTTACATCCATTTAATGGAATTCAAAATGGTAAATTGAAGCCAAAGCAATCAAGACTCTAATAGTAGCAATTCTCGCAACAGGTGCATAAGTATCGAAATAATCAAGACCTTCTTTTTGTGTAAAGCCTTTAGCTACTAATCTTGCTTTAAATCTTTCAATTGTTCCATCAACTTTCTTCTTCTTTTTTAAAATTCATTTACAACCTATAGGATTAGAGCCAGGTGGTAAATCAACTAATTTTCAAGTCTTATTACTCATAATAGAGTCCATTTCATCATTAATAGCCTCTTTCCAAAAGGCAACATCTTGAGACTTCATTACCACTTCATAGATGAGGGGATTAGACTCCATAGTAGGTGTGACCATGATCTGTTTAGATTGTGAGTCTCTTATCCCTTAAACTAAATAGACTATAAAATCTTGTCCAAAGCATTTTATAGTCTTTATTCTTTTACTTCTTCTCAATTGATTTTGCTCATTATTAACAGTTCATTTAATATTAATAGCTCCAACATGTTTAATTGAAAACATATAAGGTTTGTTATCATCAAAATCAATATTATAGGATTATTTATGTCAACAATCTCTCCTTTTTTTTATGATGACAAACTTTGCATGTAAGAAGAGATAAGAAATATGTTAGCTCCCCCTAAATATAAGCTCCCTTTAAATATAAGCTCCCCCTGTTTTCAAAATTTTAAAAAATAATAATAATTTAAAATATACACACACACACAATATGCAAACTTCTCTCTCTTCATCATAAAAAAGAAAGTAAATAGTGACCATAAAATAAAGACTTATCCTTCCCTTGCAAGTGAAAATTTCGGCAGAACCTCGCCCTAACATCAAACATCTCCTAAAAAATCATTAGCAATAATTACACCTAAGAAATCAAAACATCTACAACCAAGCCAAGATCATAGTAAAATCAATTCCAAAATAACCATAATAATCCACACATACATCACAAGCATTCAAAAATTATCCATCACACATAAAACATATAATGTGAGAATGTTGTGCGAAATCAGAAGACAAAAACAAATAAGAAACTACTGCTGAGGAGGAGACGAAAATAAGGAGGGTGGAATCCCAAGAGCTGTGAAGATACGCAGCTAACCATCCAGAATGTGCTGCTGCTGATCAAGAATCTACTACTACTGAAGCTGAAATGTAGCAAACCGGGCTTGAAGTTGTTGTTGCTGCTCGGAAAGACTCTGAACATCTCCAACTAATTTTTGCATGAGGTCATACGAAGCTGGTGGATCCTTTGGAGTTGGGGACTGTTCAATATCTATATCATGCTCCTCATAATCGGATTTTGTTGGAGGCTGTGATACAGATCCTTGACGTGGAGGTGGAGATCTAGCTCCTAGCCTAAAATCAGGTAACTGATTGATAACTCTATGAAATGAGAGTTATCATGACACTTTTAGACTTAAATCAAGATTACTTTGAGAGTAAATGACATTTTTTTATTGTATTTTAGTTTTATTTTGCATGAATAAATATTTTAGTTTATTTTTAATAAATTGCGTTGTTTTAAAACAATTTTGTGTGCTTAGATTGTGTGCATAATTGTAAGTGATTGGAAGCTCAAATTTCAAGGAATGAATGTTGCTGCAATAGGCTTACAAAAGATGAAAAAGAACTTGGGTACAGAATAATTGAAACAAATCTGGAACAATGTAGTTGCTGTAGCATCGTTGCTGCAGCATCCGTTGCTACAGCATCCGTTGCTGCAGCATCCGTTGCTGCAGCATCCGTTGCTGTAGCAATCCTGGAACAACGATAGAAAAATTTTTACAGAATATTGCGATCTACAGTTTTTTAATCTAGAAGATACACGACCTAGGCTTTCGTTTACCCTAATTTTCAACTATAAAAGGAGCACACATCATAAGGAAAAGGGGGAGACGTCACCCAAAGACAAAAACCACAAAGAAACACAAGAAAAACAAAATTTAAGAGAGAGATTGAGGGCGGCACAAGAGGAGAATTTACAGAAATCAATCGAAAACTCAGTCCTTCTTATTCTTCTCTTGTTTTCTTGTTTACTTTTTAGTCTTGAGAATATGTTTGATGGCTGAAACTTTGTTCTTTATTTTTCTTTTGCAAACCATGAACTAAATTTATTTGTGGTTGAGTGATAAATAATCTTGATGGTTTATTGACTGAATAGATGTGTTGCTGCATGTTTGTTGTAGCATTTTGTTTTGATATTATTATTTCTATTCATTATTTCGGCTGATCACCCATTTAATAATACTAGCTAAGAAAGAGCCACAAAAGGGCCTATCTTAGTGGACATATTAGAGCAATACTTAGTTTTAGATTGGGTTTCCTGGATTGAGTTCAACTTGAGTCCAAAAGGGACATGCTTAATCTAAAATTAGTGATGAACTAGATATAGGGATTCACCTTGTAGGATAAATAGAATCTAAACGTGTGATACTATATCTTATGTTGGCATAACAACTGATCAATGTTACGTTGCATATAGATATAAGATATCCAACATGCGAGAGCTGAGGACACATAAGGATTCTGCCCAATGTTGTAGCAGATGTTGTAGGTACCGAGCCAAACATTAGGAAAATAGTCAAAACCATTAAGAAAGTTTATTTACTCAATTACTCTATATTCACATTGGTTTTATCTTTGAGTTTGACGTGATAATTTACTTTGTTGCATTTTATTTATTGTGTTTTTATTTTAATTAGTATATTAGTTTCATTAATTGTTTTATTTTAATTTAAAACAAAATTTGTACTGTTAAGATTACTATAGCAAGTCTGATAACATCAATCCTTGTGGAGACGATTTTGAATACTCATCATTATATTACTTGTTGTGCACACTTGCACATTGACACCAATAGCATCTAAATTTATATCCAACACTGATCAAGAGGATAAATATCATTAAGCATGCGATCATTTTCTAGAGCTACAAGGGTGTCTTGGTTTTTAGACGTCGGTGTCTTAATCTACTCCTTATTCTTCCAATAAAATCCTATACCCATTATAGCTTCATCACCGATCCTCTTGGTCTCCACATAAATCGAATTTCGAAGGGGTACTTAGAAATGTCGTAGTATCTTAGAAATAATATTACCATATGGAAGCAACCAATTATTAACTCCAGGAGTGCTAACATATGCCTCAAAATAACATAACCTAAGTTCATAAGTCGCCTCTCAAGAAGACTATCTAGTAACCCGACATCCAACCTTATCACTTCATCTGAATGTCCCTTCCTAGGACTGACAATATGTTATAGAATAGTGTGAAGGATCCTAACTTGTAAAGGTAACAGTTGTAACCGGAATCGGAGAGCACAAATATCATTTATAAGGTCTCGATGCCTATAGATATTTCTAACACCACGATGATGAACAAAATCGGCAAATGAGAAGGCCTTTTTAGATGTATAAATCTGGTGGCCAGAATTCAGAGTTCTTAGAATGTTGTCCAGATCCTCAACATTGAATTCTATGGGGACACCTCCTACATAGGTGATTTCCTATTTAGCCTATTTGCGAAAATTTTCATATTTGAGTAAAAGACACGAACTAGATTAGGATAAATTCATTCGTCAATATCTAATGCTAACTCCCAAGGCAGTAACATATCTCTCACACTTATACCATATACAATCAACTCCACAAAGTCATCCAAATCCACATAGTAAAAGTCAATTACCTTGCGACCTATAAAGCGGGTTTCGAAGCGTTTGGCCAGAGGAGCTATGGGAAAGTGAATCCTCTCAAATTCTGAAGTCTCCCTTGGTGGTATTGGATTCCTACTGGGGCAGATTTTCTCTTGCGAGCAGCCCTTGAAGATTCAGTCATGGCTGTAACTATGAAAATTGATATTTTTAAGGAATGATGAAAATGGAAGAAATTGAACCGATTAAAAGGAGAATGAATGATAAAGGAAGTGATTAAGATGCTCAATTTAGGAAAAAGGTGACAAGAATCTAGCCAAAATTGAAGAAGACCGTTCGGCTTACTTTAGGGTTTTGATTTGGGATTTTTTTTATTTGAGGCTTGATTTTGAGTTTTGGCTTGATAAAACTATTCTAAAGATGTCTAGAAAGGATTCTGTGGGTTCAATTTAGCAAGAAATTATAGGAAAAATGAAAGATTTTAGAGAGAGCGAGCGAGGGTATCGCGGTTAGAGAGAAAATGGTGAATGAGCAACTGAAAATGGAGAAGAAAACCTAGGAACAATTTTTATCGCGTGAAAACGGTGAACCGTTTTCTTCAATCGATGCGCCGATAATTTCCAGAGAGCTCCAAATTCAAATTGTTATCTGTTTTTCACAAACGATAAAAGATTAACAAAACTACCTCTCTATTTTTAATTGGTTAACCATTCTTGACAAACGGTTTGTCGATAATTTTCAACAATCATTTTCTCAGTATCTGTATTTAAACGGTAAATTGTTTATAACCAAACAGTTATCCGTTTATTTTAACTATGATTTCGCACATTTGATTTTATCTTTGGCATCACTTAATACATTTCCAGACTATTTCATTGAGCCAAAATGTCTTAAAAGATGATTTAATGCATGATTCATGAATTCGCACAATTTAAACACCCAATTGAACAAGTAATCATATCATGGAAAACAAAATAGACTAGATATCATATAAAGCAATGCTATTGTGCAATGTTTATCATTTCAAGCTCATGCCTAATTTTCGTAAATTGTTCTTTATTAAGGGGTTCGGTGAAGATATCAATATGTTGTTTTTTGGTTGTAGCAAAATTTAATGAAATATCCCCTTTTTTAAAATGATTTTTAAGAAATGATGTCTAATCTCTATATGTTTGGTTCTTGAATGTTGGATAGGGTTCTTTGATAGGTTTATGGCACTAGTATTGTCACACATGATAGGTATTTTGTCAAGGTAAATGTCATAGTTTATAAGAGTTTGTTTCATCCATATGGCTTGAGCACAACAACTTCCGACTGCAATATATTCAGCCTCGGTAGTTGATAGTGCAACTAAATTTTGTTTCTTGCTAAGCCAAAAGACTAGAGAGTGACCTAAAAAGTGACATGTTCCACTAGTACTTTTTCTATCAACCTTATATCCGGCAAAGTCGGCATCCGAATAACATGTTAAGTCTATATGTGTTCCCTTAGGATACCAAAGACCAAGATCTTGCATATAAGCATACACTAAACATAATATCAGGCCTACCAGCAGTCGAGTAAGGATCCAATCATACCTCAATATGTTTTGACATCAACTTCCTTACCTTTTTCATCTTTGTCAAGCTTGATTATTGAACTCATTGGAGTACTTTTTATCTTTCCATCTTCAAGTTCGGACCTCTTGAGTAAATCTTTCATAAATTTGGCTTGATTGATGAAAATTCCTTCTTCAGTTTGTTTTATTTAAAGTCCAAGAAAGTACTTCAATTCTCCCAGCATGCTCATCTTAAATTCCTTACTCATACAAGGTGAAAATTCCTTCCATAAAAACTTATTAGTGGAACCAAAAATAATATCATCAACATAAATTTGGACAATGAGAATATATTGATTCTTATGCTTAATAAAGAGAGTTGTATCAGCCTTATCCATTGCAAAATCATTATCCAATAAGAAATTTTTAAGCCTATCATACCATGCTTTAGGTGTTTGTCTTAAACTATACAATGCTTTTGTTAACTCATAAACGTGGTCTGAAAATTTCTCATTTTCAAAACCAGGAGGTTGTTTCACATAAACTTCCTCTATAATGTAACCATTTAAAAATATACTCTCAACATCCATTTAATATAAAATGAAATCCTTATGACATGCAAATGCTAATAGCATCCTAATAGATTCCAATCTAGCTACTGCTACAAAAGCTTCATCAAATCAATTCTTTTCTCTTGGTTGTACGTTTGAGCCACTAATATACCTTTATTCCTTACAACCACATCGGATTCATCCATTTTATTCCTAAATACTCATTTAGTGCCAATGACGGATTGATGTTCAAGTTTAGGAACTAACTCGCATACATTGTTTCTCTTAAATTGGTTTAACTCCTCTTTCATTGCCATAATCCAAGATTCATCATTTTCTGCATCTGAAAATGATTTTGATTCAATTTGAGATATGAATGCAGCATATTGACAAGTATTTCTAAATGATGACCTCGTCGTTACTCCTTTTAAAGGATCACTTAAAATTAAATCTTTAAGGTGAGAGGAAACATACCTCCACTCCTTGGGAAGTGTTTGGAAGTACCTTTTTGTTGCTCCATATTTGTTTGTTCTTCTTGTTTATCTTCTTGATTTTCATGTGGTGCATCCTCTTGTTTATTTTTTAATGATTCTTCTTGTAACTCTTCATCTGCATCACCATTAACAACAACTTTCTCCGCAGAGGAGGGGTTAGATTCATCAAACTTAACATGCATTGACACTTGAACAACCATAGTTCTGTTATTATAAACTCTATAAGCTTTGCTTGTATTTGAATAACCAAGAAAGATGCCAACATCAGATTTTAGGTCAAATTTACCAAAGTTGTCTTTTGTATTTATTATAAAATATTTGCATCCAAAGACTTTGAAATAACCAATGTTGGATTTTTTATCTTTCCAAAGCTCATAGGGAGTTTTATTGAGATAAGGTCTAATCAATACACAATTTAAAACATAACAAGCGGTGTTGACGGCTTCGGCCCAAAAATACTTAGGTAATGCAATTTCATTCAACATGATTCTAACTATTTCTTGAATAGACCTATTTTTTCTCTCAAAAACTCCATTTTGTTTTGGAGTTCTTGGTAAAGAGAATTGATGCACAATGCCAAAATTATTGCAAAAGGTTTCAAATGCATGATTTTCAAATTCTCCTCCATGATCACTCCTAATGCATGCAATACCATAACCTTTTTTATTTTGAATCTTTTTACAAAACACTTAAATCATCAAGAGCATCATCCTTATTGGCTAAGAATAATACCTATATGTATCTAGAAAAATCATCAACAATTACAAAAGCATAATACTAACTACTCAAGCTAGCATATCTAGAAGGTCCAAACAAGTCTATATGAAGCAGTTGAAGTGATTTTGAAGTAGAAACATGATTTTTGCATTTAAAAGAAGTTTTGATTTTTTTATCAAATTGGCATGCTTCACAAATTTTATCTTTTTTAAAATCAATTTTTGGAAGACCTTTAACCAAATCATTTTTGGAAATCTTTGAAATTAAATCCATACTTGCATGTCCTAGTCTTTTATGCCATAACCAACCATCATCATGCAATGTGGAAAAACATTTATCATGAATAGATGCACATTCTATGTCAATGGTGTAAACATTACCACATTTATTCCCAATAAACAAAATTTTGTTATCACATGCATTCTTAATGACAAATATAGTTTTATCAAAATAATTTTATAACACTTATCACATAATTGACTAATACTAATCAAGATTGTTTCAAATTTTCAACTAAACATATGTTTTCAATGAGAGTTGAGGAAACTTTACCAACATTACCAATTCTGAGAATTTTTTCCTTTGAATTGTCTCCAAAGGAAACATCTCCACCATTTTCCATCATGGTAAAACTTGAGAACCATGTATAAATTTCCGTCATATGCCTTGAGCACCCACTATTCAAGTACCATTTATTCTTCTTCTACTTTAAACCCTCATCAAGTTCATCATCTCCTATTGTCATAAGTGTTAGGTTTGACACTTCTTGCGAATCTTCTTCATCACTTGATTCTTCATCGTTATCGTCCCAAGTAGCCACCATGACTTTCTTCTTGAGTTTGTTGAGAAGTGGGCACTCTAATCTTATATGGCTGGGCTTCTTGCATTCATAGTATATGATTACTTTCTTCGTCTCCTTTTAGTTCTTGAGGTTTCTGAATTTTCTTCGCTCACTGGATTTCTTGAAAAACTTCCTGAATTTTCTAGCCACCATAGCCATGTCTTCATCCTCGAAATCGCTTTCCTCATCACTTTCAGGTTTTGATGCTCTCAAGGCAATGTTTTTCTTCTTTTTATCTTCATCTCCTCTTTCGACTGCCAAATCCTCTTAATGAGAAATAAGAGAGCCAATAAATCATCAATAAGTAAAGTATTTAAACTTTGGCTTCCTCAATGACGGTTCTCTTAGGTCTTTATTCCATTGGTAATAACTTAATGATTTTCTTTACCTTCTCGCTATTTGAAAAGGTCTTACTAAGTGCTCCTAGAGTGTTTACTATATCCGTAAATCTAGTATCCATGGAATGGACAATCTCATTTTGTTCCATTTGGAACAACTCATATTGTCTAGTATACCTACTGATTTATTATTCTTTCACTTGGTTTCTACTCTCATAGACAACTTCAAGTTTATTCCAAATTTCATGAGCATTTTCACAACTGGAAACTCTATGGAACTCTTTCTTATCTAAGGCACAAAACAAAGCATTCATAACTTTGGAATTTAAAAAAGCTTTTCTCTTTTCCAACGCATTCCATTGACTAAAAGGTTTTGTAATTTCTTCCCCTTCTTCATTTTTAGTAGTCGGTATGAAAGGACCATCATTAACGATTTTCCAAATCTCATAATCTAAAGCTAGCAACTAAATTCCCATCATAGTTTTTCAATATGGGTAATCATTTCCATCAAAAAATGGTGGTCCATTGGTGGACTGTCCTTCCCTAAATGTGAAATCATTTTGAGTTGTCATTGATCTTTAACTCTAGACGGTTAAGTCTAAACAAGAGCATCTTGCTCTGATATCAAATAAAATACTAACTGGGCAACCCAAGAGGGGGGATGAATTGGAATTCTAAAAATTTAAGCAACTAAAAACTTAATGCAATTTAAACAAAGCAATCAAATTCAAAATAATCAAATTAATGTGCAATGAAAAATAAATAGATATTGTAAGAGTGAGCAAACACGTGATTTTTATGTGGTTCAGCCAACCATGCTTACGTCCACGCCTCCAAGCTCACCAGGCTTGAGGATTTTACTAAGCGAGCCTCCAAGGCTTCAACAACTCTTACAATTGACTTCCAAGGTGTCAATAAACCTTTACAACAAGAGATTATCCACAATCTCTTAATCCAAGTGTATCCCAACACTTACAACTTCTCAACTTAATTTTACAAAAAGGATTATAAATAAATTTCTCTCACACAATGTGTTTGATTACAAATGAGAGCTCAATGTGTTAATCAATTAAACAAAAATAAGTTTAAAGCTCAATAAGAATTGTTGTAACATATGTACTTTGATTTTTCCTAATTAAGTATATGATTTAATTTTTTCTCTTCGATATTAATTTTAAAATTGTCACAACATTAAATCGAGACAAATTGAGCGCAATTAAAAGCTCGGGTAGTCGGATTTTATTTTCGTCACGGGTCCGGTACTAGCTTAATTTGTATTAAGCTTAAGTGCCAAAAAAAAAAAAGATGGTTTCTATAAATGGAAAGGGGGAAGCAGATTTCCAAAAGAGGAAAGAGAGAGGGGCACGTAAGAGAGAAGGAGAGAGAGAGAAATTGACCCGTTTAGCCCGGATCTGACCTGCGTCCTTAACCCGGCTCCAGCCGCCGATTCCGGCCACCTCACCGGCCGAGCTTGGTACCGATCTGAAGCTTGAGCGACGCCGGTCATATCCCCGCTGTCATCGTCACCGGAAAGTAGCCAGAACGCCGGCGATCAAAGCTTGAAAGACCGCGACTCAACCCGTTTTCTTCACCGTCAATCTCGTCGGAACTAGGTTGCACCACCGGTTGGGTTCGACTCCTCACGTCACCAGCTTTCATTTCCTACCAACCCCGCCACATGAAACCTCCGTTTTGGCCGCGAATGACCGCCGGAAGGCTCACGGCTTTGGGAACACGATCTGCCGCCATCGCTGCGCGTGGGAGGTCACCGCCGGCACCGTTGGACTCACCGAGGTCTGAACTATAATAATAGTAGTGGAATTTTATTGTGTAAAGTATTGTGTTTACAACTCAATATGTAGGAAGAAAATAATAGTAATAGGTAAACTACGGAAAATAATGTGTACTTCAATGCACGTTACAAATGTCACTTTCCTTAAGACATTATTTGTCCCCCACCAATTGAGTGATGCACATGGATTAAGCAAATACGCCTCCAAGATACAATGAAGCACTTGTTTGTTTGCTTGCGTTGTGCATCGACAAAAGCAAACCAGAATACTCTTGAATGTTGCAAGTCTGCCAAGAAACAATATATTGTTCCTACAGAAAACAATGTATTGGATTTTTTAATGCACAAAAATAAGAGTTTTATATTTAAATTCGTTCTAGAAAAGAGGGTTAAGAAAAGAGTGGTGTGGCATCATTATTTTCATGTCTAAATGGCTTAAATATGACCTTTATTTATAAACATATTTGTTCCCCTTCATTTGGGTTGTCATCTTTCATGATACCACTTCATTCATAGCCATTGGATAAAAATTTAATTTTAATCAATGGTCCAAATTGAATCATCACTATTTCAAATGAAACGATATATCTCCAAGTGAAATATTACTATAAAAAGTTATATCCTTAAGTGAAAAGATACATTTCTATAAGGTACAATTAATTGCACATGTTTTTACAATAAGACACCATTTATTTTGACATATCTTTACAATAAGACACTATTTATTTCAAAAACAAATTCCAACAAAATTTTTATCACATAAATTAAGAATGATTCTATCGAGAATGATTCTATTTGTAATTCCGTGAATCCAACTTGTTTGTAAAGAATCTATTCCTTTGAACATCTGCACCGTAAAGTAACCGGCTTTATCCCATTTTTCTCTTTTTTTTCCCCCCTTTTTCAGTGGAGAACCTCTCCATAAATTAAAGGCAAAAGGAAAGATATAATTTTAATTTTTTTATACGATTAATTTATTTATTATCTTTAACCAATGTCTCCATCTTAGAGCATTTGAGCAATTCTATATGTAAGTATCTTTGCTCTTAGCTTTCAATGCATAGAGACAGTGACCTCCAGTCTGCCGCAAATTATGGCTTCAACAGGAAATGGACTTGATTATGATAAAGAACAAGAGTTGAAGGCCTTTGATGATACAAGAGCTGGTGTTAAAGGTCTGGTTGATTCTGGTATACAGTCAGTTCCCACGTTCTTTGTTGCACCATCTGAGGAAACTTGCAATGAGAAGTCAGATTTAAGGCACGCCCACTTCAATGTTCCAATTATAGACCTCAGGGACATTGATAAAGATGGTGTTCGGTGTGAAATAGTCAAAGAAATTGGCATTGCGTCCAGCAAATGGGGATTCTTCCAGGTTGTGAACCATGACATTCCTCAAGATATTGCCGATGAGGTTATTGAAAGTATACGAAGATTCAATGAGCAACCAAACCATGTGAAAGAAAAATTTTACTCCCGTGACAAGATGAAGAAAGTGAGGTTCAATAGTAATTTTGATTTATATAAGGCAAGATTTGCTAATTGGAGGGACACCTTGTCTTGTCTCATGGCTCCTAATCCTCCACCTCCTGAAGAATATCCAGAGGCGTGCAGGTATGCATTCCTCCACCTCCTGAATAATATCAAGGGGCGTGCAGGTATGCATTCTGTTTTATAATTGTTATGCTTAATGATGCACTTCAACAATATATGTCTGTTCCTCTGCAGAGAGATACTGTTGAAGTTTTCGAAATATGTTACAAAACTAGGTCAGGATTTGTTCAAGTTACTTTCGGAGGCACTTGGCCTCAACTCTAATCACCTAACGAACATGGGTTGTGCTGATGGACATGTCTTTTACTGTCACTACTATCCGGCTTGTCCTGAGCCAAACCTGACTCTTGGACATACCAAACACCGTGATCCAGATTTTCTCACTATCCTTCTGCAAAATCAAATTGGTGGTCTGCAAGTTCTTCATGATAATCATTGGGTTAATATTCCTCCGGTGGAAGGAGCTCTAGTAGTCAACGTTGGGGAACTCTTACAGGTGTGTAAAGTGCAGAGAGTTCATTATTTTTTGGCATTGAGGGCAAAAAAAAGTTAAATTAATGTAAGGATTGGTTGGTGAATAGTCTTAACTGCATTTATGTTCTTAGTTGCTACTGCCTTAATGATGTCCCAAACTTTTGAACATTTAGAATACCTAGATTTCCTTTAAGCCATCATTTGATTGGTGGGAAACAGAAGAATTAAAAAGTTCAAAGATATGACGAACCCTCGAAAGTTGGTTAAATCAGTAGCCTCAACCACACCAAATTGTTTCATATTGCTTAGTTTCTTTCAGTAGAATTTCTTATTTTCTTAGCTGCAAATAATAAAGATGTTAACTTTTACCTCTCAGCAGCTATAGAGAGTCTAGTGGTAATTCTGGTTGTTAAAAAGAGTAGAAGATGAAGAAAATGAACTGACACTGCTTTGTAAAATCAATACTATATCTGTCATTAGGTTATCATACGGAATTGTTAAAGGTTTTGACTTTTGTTTTTTGGCAGGTTATCTCTAATGACAAGTTCAAGGCTGCCGAACACCGAGTGCTGGCTAATTGTGCTGGACCTAGATTGTCAGTGGCATGCTTCTTCACAACACATTTTGAGCCATCCGAGAAGCTTTTCAGCCCCATAGAGGAGTTGTTATCAGATGATAGTCCTACTTTGTATAGGGGCACCTCTGTAAAAGACTACATTGACTTCTTTGGTTCAGCCGGACTTCCAGATGACTCATCACTCGCTCGTTTGAGGTTGTAAAGGTGGAATTACCTAGGTGATGTGTGCATGCCGATGCAAATCTCTGCGAAAATTCAGTATTCAAAGAAATTATACGACAGTTGGAGGACATATTTAAAACACGAACGCTAAGGCAGCCTCTTCATCTCTCTCTTCTCAGGAAAATGGTCTTTCCTTCTACCATTTTGACATCGTCAATGTAATGTCTATATTTGGATTTCCATTGTTTATATGAAATGAAAAGGACTGTTTGGAATAAGTGTAAATCTATAATTGTCACCCTTTATATACCTATACTGTCAAGGATGTTTTTGAATGGGTTAACAATTTCTTGATATTGAATGCAGCAGAGTTGTTTGTGTTAACAATTTCTTGATATTGAATGCAACAAAGTTGTTTGTGTTAACCATTTCTTGATACTGAATGCAACAGAGTTGTTTGTCATTTGTGGGATAAATGGATATGCACTAAGACTGCCATGAAAGCAGCGCTGTTGTCAGCTTAAGAAAAGCAGTGCCCTGAAGAAAGGAACTAACTGCAAAAAGAAAGAAACAACCTCTTGCAAAGTTTTTTTTTTTTTTTTAATAATTGCCGAGAAAAGGAATTGCAGCCCCCTAAAAAGCTGAAATGGCTTGTGATGAGTCACATATAGTGGGTACAAATAGGAGAAACAAATTCTTTGGAAACTTTCAAAAGAGTGATGAACATCTAGTATTAAAAACCTGTCAGGGATCTGAGCTGATCTACTACTTGTGGTGAAAGCAGATAAGCTAGAACTCAATTTCTAGTCATTGATAGCAAACAGAAGGTGTTTCTGGTATTTGCTAATGTTTTGCAGTCATAATATATGAAATTTTTTCTTGGCATTATTAAGTACAAAATCTGCAATTATGTCAACTGATTAACTAGATCGGGATAATCTACTAGAATCTTTGTTTTGTTTTAAAGGAAATCTAATTATGAGTTGATCAGATGAAAAACAAAACTTGTTTCAATCCTAAGCCTACATTGCGGTGGAGTTAGAGGCATAATTCCTGGGACAATTCTAGCCTTCTTCGAATCCCAGCTACAGGTTTGGTTGCTCAACTTTTCATGCTTTCTTTTACTCTTTATATGAGACCAAAGCTAAGAATGTTGACTGAAACATTTCAACTGACAATTGAGTCCTATATATATTAATATATATTCCTGCTATAATATTAGCTCATAATTTTCGTTGCACAGAAGCTTGATGGTGAAGATGCAGGGATGCTGGCTACTTTGAATTTCATCTTGGGGACTAATTTCATCTGGAGGCCTTGCGACTGGTATGCTTGCAACACCAAATGAAAACAATAGACCAATTGTTACAGCAAAAGAAATCAATGAGTTTTATTTTCAAGAAAGTCCGAAAATTTTTCCTGAGGAACCTGAACAAGGCAACCAATTTCTTCAAATGTAGATAGCTACCATGAGGATGAATATTTTATTTTCTATCTTGGAAGGATAAGTTTTGAAAAAGGAGGAAAATTTCTTCGAGGGTAAGCAACTGACTTTTCTTTCTCGTCAACAGGCATGATGGCATAAGTTTTGAAAAAGGAGGAAAATTTCTTCAAGGGTAAGCAACTGACTTTACTTGAGCTGGCATGATGCAATAACAAATGGGGTGAAATCAAAGTGGGCAAATTATGGAAGGCCAGTTTATCAATCAGTTGATGGTTTCATACAATGGGTAGAAAAAGAAGCATTTTGTCTCTTTTTTTTTTTTTTTCCCCCTCCTTTTTCAGTGGAGAACAGCTGCATGGATGAAAGGCAAAAGGAAAGATATTATTTTAATTTTGTTGATAGGATTAATTTATTTATTATCTTTAACCATGTCTCCGTCTTAGAGCATTTGAGCAATTCTTTATGTTTTATGATCGTGCATGCTAAATTAATGTTATAAAATATAGCATCGTGGTTTGGATATCATCTTTTAATAATAAAATGAATTTTGACAGATTTTTATATAATAAAATATTTTGAGTTTAGTGGTAAGAGTATTATTTAATAGTTTTGGAGACTTGGTTTAAATCCAATAGTCACTTAATTTTATTTTTTAAATATTTTGTGGAAATTACTTAGAAAAATAAGGATGGTTTCATAAATGCGGCCACAATTAGTTTCATAATTTAAAATGAATAATTTGCTACTATTTATTTTTTAAAATTTAAAAGAATACAACAAAATTTGACTTTTGAGATTTTAAATGTGTTCAAGTGAATAGTAAAAACAAAAAAATTAAGCACTCCAATTTAAATTAAAACTTTTTGAATTAAACTTTCTAATTTAAGTATTTGGGTATGCCACTGGCCAACTTGTCCATGTACTCATCATATAATGGACACTGGTGCTCACTAGATCATCTTTAAATTAAGTATCTTTCATAATGCATTTCAAATACTTTTATGATGTGGTTTTATTTGAAAAGCTGATAACAATAATATACAAAGCATTATTTAGAAAGCACTTTTAATTTAGGTATAATTTTTTCCTTATGTTCTGGTGATGTAAATAATAGGGAGAATGTATGTTTCATCCCTAAATAGATATCATATTTAACAATTACATCCCTATTAGATTTTTAATTATCCATTTCATCCCTCATGTTAAAAGATAATAGAATTAATTGTGAAACTAAGGGCAAAACAATCATTCAAGGGTTTGGTATTTTAAAATTTAAATTAAAACATAACACCAATCATTGGGATTAGGAAAAACTGAAAAAAGTATGTGCTCTTTTGGTAATTACATAGGACTAATTTTTTTTCATCTTCTATTTAATTTTGACACCACACTACTGAGAAATGTCATAAAATCCTCGTAGGAGAGGTGGAATAATAAATAAACAAAAAATAGTTAATTTTATGTGTTTTTTCTTAATGAAAAGGATAAAATTGATAATAAAAAATCTAATAAAAATATAAGTAATAAATATAACATCTATCAAGAATAAAATATACATTCTTCCCTAATAATATTGGATAATTTGAGTAAATATAACATTTACATATAAAAATAAAATAGTAGAAAGGGGTGTGGCGTTGGTGTAGTGCTTGCTTATAATATTTACATATCAAATGTTTTGGAGATTCAAACTAAAGCATTTGAAAGTCTTTGGAAGGTGAAAGTTCGACCAATAAACTAATTCTGGTCAATAAAGTTTCCGTGTACATTGGTTAGGAATGGCAATTTCTGGATTTGGGTCTGGGTTCGGCCTTTCCGGATCCAAACCCAGACACACAATTCTCTATACCGAACCCAAATTTGAACCTGATTTTTTCAATGCGGGTCAGGGCCGGGTTCAACAGGGAAAAATTTGGGTTTCCATGTTCCGGGTTTTGAACCCAGATTGCTTAAACTAAACTTGTTATGGAAAAAAATAAACTTGTTCTGGAAAAAATCAAATACAAATCATATGACATATCCAGGTTCTAAAACAATTACAATACAAAATATAGAATCTAAAATTCAAAGTTTCAAAGCAACAAACATCCACAAATACAAATCCATAACATAAATCTACAATTCAAAGTTCAAACTTCAAACCACTAATCTAAAGACTAAACTCTCAATCATCTACTTCATTTGACTGTTGCTTACTCATCAAACTTTCATCAATCAAATGCTCCGCAGAAAATATTGCTTCCTCTAGCATTCCATCTAAAAGAAATGCATAAATCATAAACATAATGAACAAGACAACCAATTAGTGGTAAATTGATAATAAAAATAATACAACAAATTCATTTGATTATAATCAATCAGAACTACTCTGCCACCACCATCTTGTTTTTGTGAAGTGACAAGAGTAGTATTACCCCTACAGCCATGGCTATTGCTACTCCCTCAAATTGCTGCTGTTGAATTTAGTTCTAATTCAACAGTTGTATCATCATTATTTTCTGCTTCTGTCCTTAACCTTACACACACACACTTTCGTCACTCTTTTCAGAGACATCTAGATCGATTCTTTGTTTATTTTCCATCATGAATTTGTCACCACACAAAAATTATGTCAAGACATAATTAGTTCCATAATTAACAACTAATCTAGCAATTTCTTCCAATTTATATGCTATTTTTAACTGTAAAAACTATACATATTTTGAAGATATCATTTCAATTCTATTAACAGCAACAATAAAAAATAATTAAAAAATAAACTATAAATAATAAAATTGAAGCATAGCAGAGCATAGATATTAAAACCACATAGTATAGATATTAAAGTTGCAAAGAGAGTATAAATAATAAAATCAAAGCATAACAGAGCTTAAATTGCAAAGAGAAAAGCCAAGACTCACAAGTATTCACAAAGGCAGCTTATGAATATGATGATGAACACAGAACACAACTGCGATCAAGGCGGATTTCACCCCGTTTTGCGGGTCGCGACAGGGAAGGCTGGTGATGCTGAGAGACAAACACAGCCGCACCACGAAGGTGGTGACAGCCGAGGTGATGAGGACGATGATTAATCTAATTTGAAGAAGAGAATTAGAGGAGAACTGAAGAGAGAGAGAGAGAGAGAGTGAGAGACTAATAGAGGAAACGGCATATTGACAGCCGCGGCAGCAAGGAGTGTTACGCTAGCACTAGGGCTTCTTTTTTTTAATTTTTCTAATTATATTAAATAATTTCGAAAAAATTGATATTAAAATAAAAAATATTCAGATCTAGGTTCCGAATTTACGAGTTCACCTGAATCTAGATCCAGATTTTGGATTTGCGGGTTCACCTGAACCCATATCCAGACTCGGAAATATGCGGGTTCTCAAAATTTCATTCAGATTCCAGGTGAAAATTGATTTGGTGCTGGTTGAATCCGAACGGAATTTTTTGGGGTTCAATCCAAGTCCCGATCGGGTCCGGATTTGATTGTCATCCCTAACATTGGTGATGTTATATAAAAGAATTAAGTGGGGAGCATTAATTTTTGAATTTTAATGCTTTTGACCAGCACTTTGTGTTCACACTCGAGAAGTAAATGAAAGAAGCTTTAATGCTTTGTGTTATCAAGTAATCAAAGAAATAGTCTTGTTATGTTTTGAGTAGTGATGACACTCTAATTTATCACCAACAAATATGTTTGATCTTTTTAAAAGAAAATATTATTCAAACAAATTATAATTTTGATTATGAATACAATCATGATAAAGCTTATGTTTTCATGTCAAAATGGCTTTGATTGAAAAGGTTATATCTTCATATACATCTTTTCCAAGACGAAATCTTAGGAGATATCAATTAGAAAATGTATTATGATTACACAAAATATATAAATCAAATATGCTACAACCTCAAATGAGCAAAGAATCCATTGCATCCCTTCACTTCCTGAATAACTCAATTTTTTTTCAAACAATAAAAACAAAAAAAAAATCTTTGGATCTTTCCTAAAAAATAAATAATAAAAAGAAAGAATAGAGGATGTGTATTTTCATAATAGGAATGGAGCAGTGATGATAGAAAAACTTAGATGATCAAATTCAAATTTTAACTTGGACTCATTCAAACTTATGCAAGGTTTATTTTATTTTAAGGCGGGCACTTTCAGCTTAAGATTTTGACTAAAATTTAGGCATAAAATATAAATAATTTATTTAGTTCAATACAAGATCTGAGAAAATTACTTATATGACATCAAAATCCTATTAAAAAAGGACTAACGTCCAAGTGTCATATAAAGTGAGAGAATATCTTGATAATAGGATTTAATGATTCAAATCTATTGGATTTTGTCAAATTCAAATCTAATCTATCATATATTAGATTTTATATTTTGGAGTCAATCCAATCTAATCTGTAATTAAAATCCAATATAATTCAAACCAATAAAAAGTTAAATTCAATTTAACCCGATCCGATCAATTCATTCATCTGATTAAAATAAAAATTTACAAATAAAAGTCTTCAATTGTGCTTCATACTCCTAATTACTAACAATTGAAAAGAAAATGCAAAATGTCATCCCCTTTAATATTTCATGATTCATGTATTTTATTACCATATAGCTGGAAAAAAAATCGAATTTGAATATTGGAAGTAAACATTAGTTGCAACTTTACAGTTTGTACTCTATATTATTATTTTATATTTATAGTTATATAAAATAAGGTTTTATCTTTTCTAGCAAGTCAAATTAGAAGTGAAATGTATTTTTTAAAAACAAATAAAGAAATTAAAAATTAATTGGTTGGGTTTGTTTATAGAGAAATTATCAATCGTATACCTTTAGTTTAGTCTGCTATCAAATTTAATACAATACTTTATGGTATATCAGTTATCCACCTTAAATTGACAAAATATATTTGTCGTCTACCAAACCGTTAGTTAGCGTTTAAATATGATAACGTAAAAAAATAATTTAATTTTTTTATATAATATAAATAATAATTTAAGAGTATATAAATTATAATAAAAAATTTTAAGCATATACAAATGATAATTTTTAAGAGTAAAATCGTCTACTCGCTGTTTCAAACAGCAGCTAACAAATCTATCAACCAATCCAATAACAATGATTTTTTATTTTACAGACCAATATAATCCAACCAAAAAGTCAGTCCCATAAAAACTAAATTGGTTTAGATCGTATCTATTGGTTTGATTAGAGTTAATTAGATCTTGAGCACCCGTAGCGGTCGGTTTTCTGGTTGAGGGAGAACTCAGAGATGCTCGAAAGGTAGACAATGAATCGAAATTGTAAGCCCAAAAACAACTTTTTGTAAATCTTAATATGCCCCTCAGCTCGTAGTTTTTTTTATCTTGTTTTCATATAATTTTAGTGTTATATGAATGATCGTCTCGGCCCTACGATTGAACTAAATAAATAACCAAACTTATGTTTCGATGCCTTCAGTAGAGGATTCAAGGGGAATAGTTGAATTGCTATCGATAATATTCTTAATCTCTTGATAGTTATTCGGAAAGTACTTTGAATTCTTTGCTTTCCTTTTGCCCACTTTCTGCAAGAAGCCCAAGCATACCTGCAAAATGGGGGAGCAGCCGGGGATAATTGTCTTATTTGGCTAAATAGTCTGTGTAAGTATTTTCTTAACTTCAGGAAGTGTCACAGTTTCTAGTGAGTGCCTCGGGCCTGTTTGTCACTAGTTGTAGAAAATGTTTATCATTTAGAATTCAGGACAAGATGATTGCAGAAAATATAGATATTTTGGGTTTCTAATGAGAGAATTGTATTAATTCTGCAACAGGCCATCCGCACCGTAAAGTAGCCGGCTTTATCCCATTTGTCTCTTTTTTGTTCCCCCCTTCGTGGAGAACCTCTGCATAAATTAAAGGCAAAAGGAAAGATATAATTTTAATTTTTTTATAGGATTAATTTATTTATTATCTTTAACCAATGTCTCCATCCTAGAGCATTTGAACAATTCTATATATGAGTGTCTTCGCTCTTTGCTTTCAATTCATAGAGACAATGACCTCCAGTCTGCAGCAAATTATGGCTTCAACACGAAATGGACTTGATTATGACAAAGAACAAGAGTTGAAGACCTTTGATGATACAAAAGCTGGAGTTAAAGGTCTGGTTGATTCTGGTATACAGTCAGTTCCCAAGTTCTTTGTTGCATCATCTGAGGAAACTTGCAATGAGAAGTCAGATCTAAGGCACACCCACTTCAATGTTCCAATTATAGACCTCAGGGACATTGATAAAGATGGTGCTCGGTGTGAAATAGTCAAAGAAATTGGCATTGCGTCCAGCACATGGGGATTCTTCCAGGTTGTGAACCATGACATTCCTCAAGATATTACGGATGAGGTTATTGAAAGTATACGAAGATTCAATGAGCAACCAAACCATGTGAAAGAAAAATTTTACTCCCGTGACAAGATGAAGAAAGTGAGGTTCAATAGTAATTTTGATTTATATAAGGCAAGATTTGCTAATTGGAGGGACACCTTGTCTTGTCTCATGGCTCCTAATCCTCCACCTCCTGAAGAATATCCAGAGGCGTGCAGGTATGCATTCCTCCACCTCCTGAATAATATCCAGAGGCGTGCAGGTATGCATTCTGTTTTATAATTGTTATGCTTAATGATGCACTTCAACAATATATGTCTGTTCCTCTGCAGAGAGATACTGTTGAAGTTTTCGAAATATGTTACAAAACTAGGTCAGGATTTGTTCAAGTTACTTTCGGAGGCACTTGGCCTCAACTCTAATCACCTAACGAACATGGGTTGTGCTGATGGACATGTCTTTTACTGTCACTACTATCCGGCTTGTCCTGAGCCAAACCTGACTCTTGGACATACCAAACACCGTGATCCAGATTTTCTCACTATCCTTCTGCAAAATCAAATTGGTGGTCTGCAAGTTCTTCATGATAATCATTGGGTTAATATTCCTCCGGTGGAAGGAGCTCTAGTAGTCAACGTTGGGGAACTCTTACAGGTGTGTAAAGTGCAGAGAGTTCATTATTTTTTGGCATTGAGGGCAAAAAAAAGTTAAAGTAATGTAAGGATTGGTTGGTGAATAGTCTTAACTGCATTTGTGTTCTTAGTTGCTACTGCCTTAATGATGTCCCAAACTTTTGAACATTTAGAATACCTAGATTTCCTTTAAGCCATCATTTGATTGGTGGGAAACAGAAGAATTAAAAAGTTCAAAGATATGACGAACCCTCGAAAGTTGGTTAAATCAGTAGCCTCAACCACACCAAATTGTTTCATACTGCTTAGTTTCTTTCAGTAGAATTTCTTATTTTCTTAGTTGAAAATAATAAAGATGTTAACTTTTCAAACCTTGCACCTCTCAGCAGCTATAGAGAGTCTAGTGGTAATTCTGGTTGTTAAGAAGAGTAGAAGATGAAGAAAATGAACTGACACTGCTTTGTAAAATCAATACTATATCTGTCATTAGGTTATCATACGGAATTGTTAAAGGTTTTGACTTTTGTTTTTTGGCAGGTTATCTCTAATGACAAGTTCAAGGCTGCCGAACACCGAGTGCTGGCTAATTGTGCTGGACCTAGATTATCAGTGGCATGCTTCTTCACAACACATTTTGAGCCATCCGAGAAGCTTTTTAGCCCCATAGAGGAGTTGTTATCAGATGATAGTCCTCCTTTGTATAGGGGCACCACTGTAAAAGGCTACATTGACTTCTTTGCTTCAGCCGGACTTCCAGCTTACTCATCACTCACTCGTTTGAGGTTGTAAAGGTGGACTTACCTAGGTGGTGTGTGCATGCCGATGCAAATCTCTGCAAAAAATCAGTATTTAAAGAAATTATACAACAGTTGGAGGACACATTTAAAACATGAACGCTAAAGAGACAGTTGGAGGACACATTTAAAACATGAACGCTAAGGCAGCCTCTTTATCTCTCTCTTCTTAGGAAAATGGTCTTCCCTTCTACCATTTTGACATTGTCAATGTAATGTCTGTATTTGGATTTCCATTGTTTATATGAAATAAAAAGGACTGTTTGGAATAAGTGCAAATCTATAATTGTCAATTTCTAGTCATTCATGGCAAACAGAAGGTGTTTCTGGCATTTGCTAATGTTTTGCAATCATAATATATGAATTTTTTTCTTGGCATTATTAAGTACGAAATCTGCAATTCTGTCAACTGATTAACTAGATTGGGATAATCTACAAGAATCTTTGTTTTGTTTCTTAGAGATTTGATGACGTTTGAGTTTTAAAGGGAATCTAATTATGAGTTGATCAGATGGAAAACAAAACTTGTTTCAATCCTAAGCCTACATGGTGGGGGAGTTAGAGGCATAATTCCTGGGACAATTCTAGCCTTCTGGGAATCCCAGCTACAGGTTTGGTTGCTCAACTTTTCATGCTTTCTTTAACTCTTTATATGAGACCAAAGCTAAGAATGTTGACTGAAACATTTCAACTGACAATTGAGATCTATATATATTCATATATATTCCTGCTATAATATTAGCTCATAATTTTCGTTGCACAGAAGCTTGATGGTGAAGATGCAGGGATGTTGGCTACTTTGAATTTCATCTTGGGGACTAATTTCATCTGGAGGCCTTGGGACTTTAACTGATGTGATAATCCCCACTTTTGACATCAGGCTTCTGCAGCCAATCAGTTTCTCAACCTTAAAGGTAACTTCTTCCTGATCCTGTGATATCAGTAAACCATTGAGTTGCAAGGGATACTAAATCCGATTTTGGAGTCTTTTTTCTTCTAATGATCGTGTCTGCAGGCAAAACGAAATGCCTCAAAGGTTTCTTGGTTATCAGATAACTGCATTGGGACTTCTGCAGCACCATATTATTTGCCTCCCTATTATTTTGAAATGCACGCATCAACAGGTACCAAGAAGTTCAACCTGGTTGATGGTGTTGTTGCAGCAAACATTCCTGTAAGCTTTAGTTCGTAAAAGTGCTTCTATTAATGCTGAGGAATATTTATACCACTACAGGATGGCAATCTCAGTTACTTCAATTTTTTCAGACTGTGCTGGCAATATGTGAGGTAAAAAAGGAGATATCTCAAAATAAAGGTTCTCCATGCTTAAACAGCATCGATTTTAGTAAGTTTCTTGTTTTCTTCCTCGGAACAGGATCATCAAAAAGGGATGAAAAGCTGGAGGTTGGTGATGGAAATAGTTGGGGACTCTTTAGTTGGTTTATGGGACCTGATAATACCACACTATTATTTGATGTTGTCCTTAATAATCAATGTTTCAATTATGGATATGGGTGATGGCAAACACTGAGGAACTTTACCCAAAAGCTTAAGCTACTGGGTAACAGATCAACATTAGCATTTTTTAGAGTCCCTCAGAATCCTTGAGATGGCTAAGCATAGTACGAACGTTATGTATCAATACCTGATCAGTAAGCTATTATATTAACTGAAATATAAGACTGGTGAATGATGACTGTGTAATTAAAACTTGGAACCAGACCGATGGCTTGAAGTATACCGAAGCCTCTACAGACAACTCAATGAAAGATAATCGGGAGAACCTTGAGAAGATCGGGAAAGATCTGATGAAAAAACCTGTATCTGCTGTGAACTCGGAGACTGGTTTATATGAACCAATGGAAGAGCGGGGCACATACGAAGATGCACTTTGCGAGTAAGCACAAATTTTCGGTTTGTGAAATTGTAGTTGGTGGTTTGTTCCCATGACAAGCTGATAGTGATGCATTTGCATTGTGTCATGCAGGCTTGCCGAAAGACTGTCGGAAGAGAGAAGATTTCGCCGCAAGTATATGTAACTCTAGGTTCCTCTAGCTCATGCAACCTCCATATGCATTATTCATGTTGAAGTGAACAAATGTTCATCTGAACTCATGTTATGTTATCAGCATAAAGTAGAAATTAGACTTGTCTCGAGAATGACACTCTGATACGATCGTATGCAATAAGGCAGAGCATAGCACTGTTTCAATTTTAATTGCCAGGCTAGAGAATCACAATAATCTTTGAATTCATAAATTCATTTCTAATCATCAATTGCAAGGCAAATTGTTGACTGGTTTATCGAACTAATCAAATTTCCTTTGTTCTGGATGGTATAGTATAGGGATGACAATGGGACAGGGTGATGGTGCGGAGGCCTCCTCCATTCCCATCTTAAATCATATAAAAATATAAAATATTTAAATAAATAATACTAGAAAAATACACATAATTAGATGTATGGAGATTGGAGAGGAGTGGGAGTACAAAACTAAACAGCACCTCATTAAGAATTTGGAGATTGTTTTTTCCCATTCTCCAAAATCTCGTCAAAATTTATTCATCCTAAATGAATCATTTAGGATGGAACATCATGGAGTCCCAAACCCATGGAGAATTCGCCATCCCTACGATAGTAGAAGCAATAAGAAGGTCAGTCAAACATACAAGCTAAGCAAGTCATTTGCAACTAACAAAAGCAATTTAGTCGTGGATTCATAACAAGTTCGTTCCCACTTTGCTTTATAAGTGCATGCTGTTTTCGAAGAACCAAATAGTAGCTCTGCAACAACCTTTTTCTTCTATTCAGCCTAAGAAACACTAAACATCAATGACAAAATTAATAAGTTGCAGGATTGCTGAATTTACATGTCAAACATCATCTTGACCTCACACACTATAGTTCCCACCATATCTTTCTCATTCTCATTTCTCTGCTAGCTGGCCACAGTCTTCAATCACAACTGTTTGCGAAGTCCTCCCACTCTCAGAACCCACCTTCTCCATATCCTTGATGACACTGTAACCGTCTACCACTTTCCCAAACACAACATGTTTGCCATCAAGCCATGGTGTCTTCTGAGTGCATATAAAAAACTGTGAACCATTAGTGTTAGGTCCAGCATTAGCCATTGACAGAATTCCAGGCCCAGTATGCTTCATCTTGAAGTTCTCATCAGCAAACTTCATCCCATATATCGATTCTCCTCCAGTTCCATTTCCCCGAGTGAAATCTCCCCCCTGACACATGAAGTTAGGGATTATGCGGTGAAATGTCGAGCCCTTATAGTGTAGTGGCTTCCCAGACGTTCCAATCCCTTTCTCACCAGTGCAGAGAGCACGGAAGTTTTCAGCAGTTTTTGGGGTGACGTCAGCAAATAGCTCCATCACAACTCGCCCCTTGTTCATCTTTCCAATCAGAATGTCAAAGAAAACCCTTGGATTCGTCATTTTTTCTATCCAATCAAAAGCCTGTAAACCATGTGAATACGTACATTTCAATAACCAGAAAGAAAAAAGGTTCACATTTCATCTTAAGCAAAATACTAAATTCCTCAATTATGCATGTATTCTATACACATCAAAGTAATGATTTTCCTTTTAAAGTAAACAAATGCTAGTCCGTTTTATAAACTGAAACCAGCTACAAAGCAAAATCTTTATCTGCATTAGTGAAATACAATGAAACAAACAAAACCTCCAGAATTTTAACAAAAATAGAAAATTACTGAATATAGTATGCATAGCTGAAGCAGTAAAGAAAATGTAAATCATCCAATAAGAAACCCTCAAGCAATGTTTATAAACATAGCATGTGGGTATTGTTATAGAGGATGATTTGATAATCTTGCACAGGTTTTGAGCTCACAGACTTTGGTTAAGTCACCTGTAAGCCTTCGATATGTGCTTTTCATAAATTGATCATTGAACACAAACACCATACGTATATACAGTTAAGCACTGAAAAATACTTGAATCAAATGGATAAAATCAAAGCGTGGAAAAATGAAATACCTTTTGCTGTAATTCGACCTGGAGACGCTTCGGAGTGAGATGGGTGGTTAGGGGTTTCAGCTGCAATACTTATATATTGGGCAGCTCATTAGGGTTTAGGGTTTTTTATAATTTTCTGTTTATTTAATTTTATTTCTTAATTTTGATTAAACAAATAACTTTGTTACGTGCCAATTTTCTTCTTTTTTAAAAAAATATTAATACTCATTATCCAAAGCAGGCAAGCTAGTTCTATCTCTAAATCTGATATGCGCAGTAAAAAAATTTAACCCTCAATATCAAAAATTAAGTGAGAACATATCCACCACTTAATCAAAGAGTGGTTTTCATTATATATTTCTTTTTATTCAAACTTATGTGCTAATTGTGAAATATTAAACTAGCATTTGAGGTTGCCGATTAGAATTTTAATAAATCAAACTATTAGGCGAATAAATTTCATCTTTTTTTTTTCTAAGGGGAAGAGTTCAATTCTTACTATTGATATTGTGGATAAAAGAGTTCAATTTCTTGCTAGTGATATTGTGGATAAATTTTTCCTTTTAACTTAGAGCAGATTTCTTTAATTTTAGAGTTGATTTTCGAGGTATATTCATAGCCGTCATACAAGAAGACCCGTTTGCCTTCTTATTTGTCAAAGCTTACAAATGCAAAAAAATGAACCTATTTTTCATTCCATATAAACCCACCATCACTTTCTATCATTATCTCTTACCCCTCACATCTTGGAAACTCCAATAAAATCTCATTAAACCTCGCGTCAATTTCGTATCCACCCAAAAACATTCTCAATAGCAGCTGGCTTTGGATACCTAATCCACAGTTATTGTGTAATTAGTTGTTAAGCAAAAGTGAGGGTGATTTTGTTTGCTAAACGAGTGGTCAAATTCACTTGAGCAAACACCCAAACTACAATGTATTTTAAAATTAAGCTAAAGCATGAAAATTAAAAACGTTTTCCTCAACCTTGAACAAACAAGACAATGCCATGCCCATATAATCAAAACCCACTTCAAATTTAGCTACACAAACATTGTTAACCCATTGACACGTTACAATTCACTTGTAACATCCTATATAAAAAACAACAAACCCAGTAGTGCACTTAACATATATGCTTTTATGCGCAAAAATGGCAGTGAAGTTGACAACTTTACTATACCAACAATACTCAAAGCATGCGCCCAAGTATTGATGACCCATTTAGGTAAAGAGATACATGGTTTTGCCATTAAGAATGGATTGGATGGTGATGCTTATGTATCAAACGCATTGATCCAAATGTACAGTGAGTGTGGGAGCTTAGTGTCAGCGCGTTATTTGTTTGATGAAATGCCTAACAGAGATGTTGTTTCTTGGAGTACGATGATTAGAGGCTATCGTAGGGGTGGGTTGCCGGAGGAAGCGTTGGAGGTTATGAGGGAGATGCGTTTTATGGATATAAGACCTAGTGAAGTTGCCATGATTAGCATGGTTAGTCTCTTCGCAGATGTTGCAGATGTTGATTTAGGGAAAGCGATTCATGCTTGTGTTGTAAGGAATTGCAAGGATGAGAAGTTGGGAGTTGCTATAGCTACTGCTTTGATTGATATGTATTCCAAGTGTGGAAATTTAGCATATGCGAAACAGCTTTTTGACAGATTGAATCAGAGCAGTGTCGTTTCATGGACTGTTATGATTTCAGGATACATTCGTTGCAATGAGATCAATGAGGGGGTTAGGCTTTTTGCTGAAATGATAGAAGAAAATGTATTTCCAAGTGAGATTACGATTCTTAGTTTGATTATAGAATGTGGTTTTGTTGGGGGTCTACAATTAGGGAAGTGGTTACATGCTTACATTTTGAGAAATGGGTTTGAGTTTTCTTTGGCTATGGCCAATGCTTTGGTCGATCTGTATGGAAAATGCAGGGAGATTAGGAGTGCAAGAACACTATTCGATGGAATGAAGAGCAAAGATGTTACGACTTGGAATGCTGTGATTTCAGCTTATGCACAAGCTCATTGCATTGACAAGGCATTTGAACTCTTTATTCACATGAAGGTGAGCAAAGTGAGGCCAAATGAATTGACAATGGTTGGCCTTCTTTCACTCTGTACAGAAGCTGGAGCCCTTGAAATGGGCAAGTGGCTTCATACTTACATAGAAAAGCAAGGGCTTGAAGTAGATGTGATACTGAAAACTGCACTGGTGGACATGTATGCGAAATGTGGAGACGTAAATGGGGCTTATAGGCTGTTCAGTGAAGCAATATATCGAGACATCTGCATGTGGAATGCCATGATGGCTGGATATGGAATGCATGGTTGTGGTGAGGAAGCACTGATACTCTTTATAGATATGGAGAGATCTGGTGTTAAACCTAATGACATCACATTTATTGGACTTCTTAATGCTTGCAGTCATGCTGGATTGGTTACAGAAGGGAAGAGTGTTTTCGATAAAATGGTTCACGGATTTGGCTTGGTTCCAAAGATTGAGCATTACGGGTGCATGGTGGATCTTCTTGGTCGAGCAGGACTGCTTGATGAAGCTCATGAGATGATTAAAAGCATGCCCTTGAGGCCTAACATGATTGTATGGGGAGCTCTTCTTGCTGCATCCAAGCTTCATAAGAATCCTAGCATGGGAGAAATAGCAGCAACGCAGATACTTGAGATAGAACCTCAAAACTGTGGTTATAACATATTGATGTCGAACATATATGCAGTGGCAAACAGATGGAATGACGTTGCCGGAGTAAGGAGGGTTATGAAGGAAATAAGAGTGAAAAAAGAACCAGGTTTCAGCTCAGTCGAAGTAAATGGTTTAGTACTCAAGTTTATAAGGGGAGGTATGGTAAATTGGAAGAGTTAATGATACGCTAGCTGAGATAAGCAAGAAACTGAAAGAGGCTGAATACATGCCTGAAACTTCTGATGTCCTATGAAGTTCATGAAGAGATAGACATCTGCGGTCAGATACCACATCACCAGCCTCTCCAATTCAAATTTTGACGAACCTCCATGTCTTCTGTGACCACAAAAGTTTGATTACCTAAAAGACATCTCATCTCAAGACGATTTCACAGGTGTTTTGGAAAAATGTACATTAAATGTAAATGTATGGATAGAGAAAGTACGGTAAGAAATTTTCTGTTCATTTCAATTGATTTATCCCAAATAAATATAGCATTACATTGAACTTAATAGCCACCTCCCTTTGTAATTTCATATTTTTTCGCAAGTTTCTGTTTCACCGATTTAAATGTTCACGGCTTTGAAATATTCTCATGGGGAACTTCATTCGTCATGCAAACACAAATTGGTCAGAATACAACTACGGTATCATTAGCAGCCAAACAAGATAAAACAATGATGTGCAACTTTTACATCTGAAGGGTATCAGTCAAAGATTTCTAGAGTTCAAAGGATTTCACATTTGAATTAACAGATGCTAAATAAACAGTTTCAATTCATTTTTTTTTTTTTAAACAGGTTGTCATCATCTATTCCGTAACACAAATGTGGGAAAAATAATTATATTAACCAAGCCACTGTTGTGCACGACGTTCACCCCCACTTCCAACAGCACGACGGATGCTAATTTTCTCATTAGCATATTTTTGCTGAAGTAATTCAAAAGCATTCACATCAAGTTTCCCAGTTACTGACTTCCCTTGCTTCCTACGATTTTGCTGTTCGCGTATAGAAGCCCAAAGTTTTGCAATGGCATCCCTTTGTTGAGAAGTGAATCTTGCTACATTATCGAAAGCATGCTTCACCAAGATGTCTATCACTGTTTGGCACCTGAAACGAAATCGTTTTTGTCCTCTTTAGATGAAATTCACAGTAGTTGTCTAAGCAAATAGTACGAAATTCGCAGTAGTTGTCTAAGCAAATAGTATATACACGAGGGACAGATTTTTCATCCATCATAGACAGTGAACTAACCATGGGGTTTTGTAACGATGTGCTGCAATCTCTAAACAAGTAATTAAGGCTTCCCTCTGCGACTTGAGAAATCTCTTATACTCTTCCTCGTCCTCTTTTATCTTCGCTCCTGGCTCTTTCTTTCCCTTTGTCCTATCATCTTTCTTTATTCTTTTTGTAATGAATGCATCGAGCCCAAATGGATCAGCCTCATCTTTGTGATTTTCTTCAGCCTGCACAGCTGGAGGCATGTCCTGTTTGTTTTTACTGTCTTCATTAGTTTTTTCTGCCTCATCTTTCAAGGCCGCAGCCTCCTCCAGATCATCATCCTTGGTAGCAACCGGAAGACTAGATATTGCCTCTTTTATTCTTGTCGCTGTTTTTGAAAACTGGTCCATGATACCAAAGCATCAGTATAAACAGATTTCGGTAATGATAAATCAGAAATGGTATTTATACCCAAAAAAATTATCCAAGCACCTCAAATTTTAATACTTTAATCCATTTTCATATATTCTAAAAGATCACAGCTAAATTTCAAGTATTCCACAACCTGATAGTGATAGATCCATACGTATGCATTTTCAAGGCACATGTCTGAAATCAAGAAATCTGAAACACTATCAATTACCAGAAAATGTTATAACGTGTTGCATAACATAGAATGCTTCTCATCTCTGAAATACATAGAAAATCATTCAAGCCATGATCTAGAAAGCAGGACAACAAAATAACTAAAAGTAAAGGGCATACCACAAAGCTGTCGTCGGTGAACAAGTCATTTGCTACCACTGCCTGAGTTGTCCATGTACTTAATTGGTTCTTCTGCTTCTTACTAAGGCACTACAAGAAACCAATATGATAGGATAACCCTCAAACAAGATATTTTGTTCTATTACCAAATGAAAATTTTACTGTAAACAAAACTATAATCTTACTTCAGCTGCATCTTGTGCCACTGTGAACAATGCATGATAATCTGCTCTGACTGCCGGATCCGTGCATGAAGTGGGTGATGACATGGCAGCCTCTAGTATGGCAAAAAACTGACCACTGGTTCCTGGCTTCACGCTTCCAGCCTGAATCATTTGTATGGCAAGCTTTGAAGCCTTCCCAAATTTCGCGGGGTTCTTAATATGTGATGCTATCTTCTGCATGGCATCAATAACTTGTGCATCTGATGCATCTGTTGTCATTTTAAACCTCAAGGACTTTTGAGGCACAGTTTCTGAGAAATGCAGTGAATATTTAGCTTGGCGCAACACAAATCCAAGTTAAAAACAAGCAAACCAATGTATAAATAAGAAACAGATAAAGAAAAGAAATCCAAATTTAGATGTGTTCAACAGTTTCTCTTTAATATGAGAAACACTTGACTACGATGTCCAGTTATCAGAGTCAATTATAGAAAGATCTCTGTTCTCTAGGTCTTGTAAATATGTGTTTTCCAAGCAACAGAACCTAATGGATTCCCATCTGTCATTCTAACAGTGAATTGAGTTTAAGGTACATTTTAACAAAAGAAAAGCCAAATTCAATATCATGAAAACCTAAAATTCCGGAACCAAACTGAATAGTTTAATACAATAAATAATCAATTAAGTTTTTTTTTTAGGAGACGTGGCTTTTGATCCACCGTCATGTAAAATGAAATCACTAACTGTCAAGTATAGCTGTCAAGTATAAGTACGTAGCAGATTGCTAAACATTAGCCGTCAAATAAAAGTAAAACGGGTCTCTTACATATGCTTTCAAAATTAAGCACAAGCATATAAGTAAACAAAGCATGTCCTGTTTCCTAAATAAAGCTTTTTTGTCATTCTTTTTCATCTTTTTCAACTTCCAAGAGTCACAAAACTCACAACAACAGACATTATAAGATAAATGCAAATTTTCAAAAAACCCCAGATAAAAAACAAGATTTAAACAAAGATCCAGAAATTAAAACTGACCTTCAGAGCCAGTTTTGGGCTTCTTGAGGGCGCTTTTGAGAGCCGGAGCCGGAACCGGTGAAGCTTCTCGTTTCTTATTGTTGGCGGTTGATTGTTGTTGTTCTTCATTTTGCGGCTCGGAAGAAGGAGGCGGTAGCCCCTCAAATAAATTATCAGCCATTTACACAAACTGTATTCAAATTTCTTCCGCAAGTATCAAAAAATTTGCCCAATTGATCAACGCTTTTCTCGCTAAATCACTCGAAAGTAGAAAGAAGGTTTCTGTTTGTGTTTTTTATTTCGTTAATTTTTCGGGACAATGTCTAAATCTACAAAGTGTTCGTGATATTTAGCATTTACTTTATGCATGTAAAATTTTAGTCTGTAATTGATATGATCTGACCAAATTATCCTTAATCTTTTAGCAATTTTACCGCTTTAAGTAATATGCTTATATTATGCAATACGATTGTCAATTTTTTTTTCAACCCACGCCCATAGGTTTCGGAAACTTTTCAATTTTGACCCGCTAGTTTTGACCTGTCATCAATTCACACTTATATTTCATTTAAATTATGTAATGGTAACAGCGAAATTAGAAAAATAGGTTTGATTTGATGACATCCTGATGCAAATTAAGAATTCTTATCCTATTTAAATTAATTTTCTTATTTAATAGTTTAGGACTTTATTTTTCTTTTTCTTTATGTTTTAGGATAATTACTAGCAGAATAAATAGGCTTCTCTCTTATAGCAGAAAGTCTATAGATTGCATGGTTTACCATGTTCTTTTGTATCAGATTGAGATACATGGTTTCTTAGCCATTTTTGGAGGATATTAGAGAAGTTGACTAACATTCATCTGAATTTCAGAAACACTTATCACCTACAGACATATGATCAAATTGAAGTTGTCAAGCACTTATCACCCACAAGCATATGTCAAACTACACTTGTCAACTCCTCTTTAGGAAATAACCTACGTAATCTAGTTGGCGATAACTTGAAGACACGGGATCAAAAGTTATAATAAGTTGAGTTTGCTTATAATTGTTTTGTTAAGTGTATTACTCGTTTTAAGTTCTTTTAAGTGGATTACATATATAATCCAATTTAGCCCTAGTTCCAAATTTAGTTCGCAAAAGTAGCAAGCCATAAAACTTTATTGAGCAACTACAAAAAATTCATACAATTACACAAAAGTCTATAAAGGAGACCACTAAAGGTTATAATAGTTAGGGCAAACATAAAGTATCGAGCTTTAGAATTTCAAGTAGATGATTTTGTCTTGACTATCCTAACCAAAGACAAGTTAAGTACAACAAGCTTTCAGTAAGGAAAATCAAACCTTTGGAGATTATAGAGAAGATAAATTCTAATGTCTACAAATTAAAGCTTCCTAATCATATCCGCACTGCAAATATATTCAATGTGATGCATCTTATCCCTTTTAGAGGCGATCATGATGAAGATACTATGACAATCCTAATTCGAGGGCGAATTCTCTCTATCTTAGAGGGAATGATGTAGATTAGGAATCTGTATTCTTTTTAAATTAGTTTCCTTATTGTCTAAAATTTATTGTTCTTTTCTTAGTAGTTTATGACTTTGTTTTGTTTTTTCTTTATAGTTTAGGATAACTACAAGTAGTATAAATAACCTTCTCTTATAGTCTTGGAAGACAGATTTGAGTTTAATAATATTTTCAATTTTCAAAACTTTATTTGGGTTTTTGAGTTTAGTTAATTCTCGACATTCTACAGAATCGATGAGTCTTAACCCCCTTGACTCATGGTATTCTTTTAAATCAACTTGAATTTAAGTCATTCTAGTATGCTCGAGCATCAATGGAATATTAGAACTTTAATTTTTCACTGCATCACATTTTCAAACTGGTGTGTTTGCAATGATATTTTTCAAAACTTACTGATATAAGCAGAAATTAACCCTTTTTCTTTTACATGAATTTGATTTAATTTAATGATGGAATTAGACATTATGAGCTTCTCTTGGTAACGGTAAGAACAAAATTTAATTGTTGGGTGTGATTTAATAAGGTCGAAACTTATGGACGTACATTGACATTTGTCTAAATGTATGAGTGTATGTAGAAATTAACCCTTTTTAAAATTCTTTTTAAGGTAAATTGGATTATTTTTTTCCCTTTTGGACTTCTACCTTCTTAACATTCGGATAGCCGGTATAAAACACCATTTCAACAACAAAAGAGGAGTATTTTTGTAATTCTCCTATCAATTGTTACATAACTAACAGTATAACATGTGCACAAAGTTAATTCTTCAAATTAAATTAAAAAGCAATTAAACAATACAAATAATAGTAAAATTGAATTAAATAAAAAATTATTCGTTAGCTTTATTATTAATGGAGCTCGAGTGATTGCGGGCGCAAAATACATTCACGGTCTGTTGAGCTACGGTCAAGAGAAATTTAGATTTAGATTTATGTTAACGTTCTTCGATGACGAAGGATAGAGCTCTTGATCTAGTGTTATTTAACACCCATAAGAAGAGGAAAAATCAACTTGAGCACTCAAAACTCCTTTAGATACTCGATGATAATAATAAATTCACAAGCATATATACGTTCTTGCTTTGTTCTAGAGTTGGTATTTTGGATCTAGAGAGTTTCTATATATATATATACTTTAATCTTCATTCAATTAATAGCTATTAATTTTCATGTTTCTGTGACAACTCGAGACGTTTAAAAATCTGTCAAGTTCTTTACCATGAATGCTTGACAATACTGAGTTCTCACCACCAGAGCATGAATTACTTACTGTACATGTGTGACGTAATTCGGAAGCAAAATAAGATAACGCAGGAATTCTCGACAGAAAATTTCATAAAATTAAACAACAGTCTTACAAGTTTAAGGTTTTTATTGAATACCTGACACATGAAATTATCAAAAAGGGTAAAATTAAAAATATTAAAATAGAATAAAATTTTAATGATTGAAATTTAAAAAAAAAACACTCCATTCAAACATCTAGACAAAAGATAAAAATCTAGAAAGAAGTCTAAAAAATAGGAAAAAATCTTCAATTTGTGACTCGTGGCCCAAAGAAAAGAAAATTTAGGGTGATTCAATGATCGTTAATTATAAGCATTTGCAATCTTCTTCTCGTAACTTTTGAAACAATATATTATACAGTTTAAAAAAGACACCTGCTGCAAAAGTTATTTGATTGCTTATCTAGTTTCTAGCAACAGGAAAATAACAATCATTTTTTTTCGACTTCTTTTAATGACATGTAAAGAGCAATTCCATTTAAATAATCATTAATTATTTACTGGACAACGTTTCTTCACACCAAAAGGATCAAATGCTAATATTTTATATACATCTTGTCAACTCACCCGAAGCATAAAATGGACCAAACGTCACATAAAAATTAAAATCACCAACTAATTTAATTATAAATTAATCTTTGAATTAATTATTTGAATGTCCAAGAAAAAGTTTCAACTACTCTTAACCAGCTTGGTGGCCGTATGTGACATGAGCACTATTATTTTATAAACAAAATATTCCAGCCATAACTTACTATATAAAATTAACATTATAACATAATTTGATCACTTCCACGCAAGGGACGACTCAAAGAAAACAAATAGCAACCGCTGCAGAATTGAATTAATAAATTAATTAATCCTATTAGTAGAGAAGATTAAGCTTTGAATAAGACATGATAATATATACTCACACTGATAACACCGAAGATGAAAGGTAAAATATTTAATTAGCAGTAAATTAAAATCGAAATCGATGGCTAAAATATTTAATTAGCAGTAAGTTAAAATCGAAATCGATGGCTAGCTCTACCATATCGTAAACAAGTTATGAAAATTCATTAAAAGAGGGCGTGATGAACAAGCATGCAAATATAGTGGGATCTTTCTTATAATGAAAGCTTTATTTAAAGGGTTTTGTTATGTTACATAATCATTAACATACATGATTATGTAGCAACCGTTGGATGAAAATCCATTCATCCAACGGTTGTAAAAATAATATAATTTTATTATCTTATATTTTCACAACTGTTAAATCTATCAATCTCCTTATTTCAATTTTAGGTTTTCTTCATTTGCTCCCCTTTCCTTTCATTATTTAAAAATATATATACTTGCCCTAGGGATGTCAATTTTATCTGCCTTATTATCCGTTAACGGATATATGCAACAGTCAATATAGATTTTTTTAGTTGCTGCATATATAAAACTTTTCGGGAAAAAAAAATTTAATTATTTAAAACAAGGACTTTTACTGCAGGTCACCATAATGCGGTTTCTTTGAAATTAAATTTGGTACCATTAAAATTCCCATTGTTGAAATTACGCAACCGTGAATTTATATGACACTGTCGTCCTTGTCGCTTTGTTTTTAAACATTGGCCCCAAGAAATTTTCTACTAAGGCTTTTGATCCTATAATTTCCAATAATTTTCTCGGGTAACTTTTACTATCAAAATTGTAACCATTCATTAAGACCTGAGACATAAGATAAATATAAGAGAATTAATCTTTTTTTTTTTAATTCAAGAAAAAGACATTTTGTGATAAGTTAGAAAAATAATATTCTAATAAAGAGAAATGTTAGGGATCTCAACAATCGAGTCTCAAATGATATGATATTCATCTATTGGATGATAAAATATAATATTAATTTTTTTAGTTATAAAATTCACATCCAATCGAAGTTGGGATTCAAATTAAGATTCAAATATTATTATCTCAAAAATTATTGTAACCTAAAATTCTAAATGCCTTGCAAATTATAGTAAGTAAAATTCAGAATTCAAATCGAAAAAATAATCACAATTGTGATATATGCTACGACTCATCTAAAGGCAACTAAAGGAATATTATATATACTAATCTGGTCCAATATCCTAAATTTTATTAAAATTCAGAAAAGCTAATAAAATTATATAATTTAATAGTATAATGTCATTATACTATTAAGTCATATGGCTTAATAGCTTTCTTGGACTTTAATAAAGTCCAAAATCCTAGATTAAAACATTTCTAATATACATATGGGTAAAGATGATTTTAATTTTGTATTCTAATGTTCAGTTTCAACCACAAGCAATAGCCCTTCTATTATAAGTGACGATTTTATTTTATAGTTGTTGTTAAGACTATCTTATTTAAATTGCCATCTTGTGACGAGTTAAGATTTGTGTGTTTATTGAATTGTAATTCTCAACTTGAAAGTCTACATTAATTAGAGACTTCTTAATTTAGTTATTTTCCTAAATTTAGGATTTAGATACTTAATTTTTAGATATTCCAAAAAAAAATTCATTTTTCTAGAAGTTAAACTCGATAACTAATCAAATAAACATGTTTGAAAACCATTCGACCAAGCTCAGGTAACATAATCTTCAAATTTTCTATGGAAAACAAATAGGTGCATGTAATAACTAATTAACTAATGTCCGATAGAAATAGGCGTATGAATGACTTTATCTAATACTTGAAATTTATGAATACCAGTATATAAAAGTATACAACAATTGAATTGCACATACCTCAACATCGATTGGCTGTTATATACTAATGAGTGCTGACATTTGAACACTATTAAGACACTATTAACATAAAAAATAGGATACGATTATGCTGTCACCGTGGTGCTTTAAAAGTGGCCAAATATCATTTTTCAATATAAATATATAGCTGTCGGAACGCGAGAGAAAGAGGACTTGTGCCCCTCAATCCGTTAGCTTTTTTCTCACGCGCCAGACTACCCCTCTCTCTCTCTTCGTCTCTCTCTCCCCCCCAAAAAAAGCCCTAATTTCTAAGATCACCACCTCCAGTACCATCTTCTCTTGAATAATTATAATATATACACACACTTTGAGACTTAACACAGTTTCAGTTTTAATCTAAGTGTTAGACACACACACACAGAAAAAAAAAAAAAAAACTCATCTCTAGCTTCTAAACTAGTTCGTGTTTTCTTTCTTGTTCAAGAAAATCTTGGTCTTGTCTTGTTAATTAAGTTTGATTTCTCACATATCTTTTATTAGATCATTTTTAGATATACTTTAAGATTTAAGTTAGTGTTTTATTATGGATAGTATTATTGAAAAGAGATCCTAACTTTGTATAAGTTCTTTTGGTCATCAAGCAAAAAGATTGTATTGTTGTTACGGTTTGTGTTACAGTATACTTATGGCGAACCGATGGTGGACTGGCCAAGTGGGTCTGCCCGGAATGGACGGGTCAACAGCTACGTCGTCGTCTCCGATGAAGAAACCAGATCTGGGTATATCCATCATGGCCAACAATAACGGAGAGAGCGGAAGCGGGGGCGGCGGAGGAGGAGGAGATGAAGAGGATGATAGGGAGCACAGTGATGAGCCTAGAGAAGGAGCTATCGAAATCTCCACGCGCCGCCCTAGGGGCCGTCCACCGGGCTCCAAGAACAAACCAAAACCTCCCATATTTGTCACTAGGGATAGCCCTAATGCACTCAAGAGTCACGTCATGGAAATAGCCAACGGCGCTGATGTTGCTGAAACACTAGCTAATTTTGCAAGGAGGAGGCAGAGAGGTGTTTGCGTACTCAGCGGGAGCGGCACCGTCACTAATGTAACGCTCCGGCAGCCATCTGACCCGAGTGCAGTCATGGCAATTCACGGTAGGTTTGAGATACTATCGTTGACCGGTGCTTTTTTGCCCGGGCCTGCGCCACCCGGGTCAACCGGGTTGACAATATACTTAGCGGGGGGCCAAGGGCAAGTGGTGGGAGGAAGCGTGGTGGGATCACTGGTGGCGTCAGGCCCGGTGATGGTGATTGCGGCGACGTTTTCAAATGCAACGTATGAGAGGTTGCCACTAGATGAGGAGGAAGAGGGAGGTGCCGGGGCTCAGGGCCCCCTTGGCGGAGGAGGAGGAGGAGGGAGTGGTAGTAGTGGGGGTGGTGGAGGTGGTGCCGGCGGTGGGGGAGGAGGGATAGGGGATCCTTCAGGAATGGGTGTTTATAATAATTTGCCACCAAATTTGGTGGCAAATGGAGGGCAGTTGAGCCATGAGGCTTATGGATGGGCTCATGGGCGGCCAGCTTTTTAGACTTCAAGTAAATTTGAGAGAAGGTTGTTGTCTTGTTGAGTAGAGGATCTAAATCCGTTGTTCATTAGCTATAGCTTGCTTAATTAGCTTTGTACTGGCCTGTATTATGCATCAAGAGAGGCAGAGAAAGTAAGTAAGAAGTAGTAACGAATAGATGAATAAATTTATTATATGCTTAATGCGCTCTGCTGTTTTGTATATTTTTCCTTTTATCTGTGAACACTTTCTAGTTCTTTTTTTTTTTAAAAAAGCAATACTATATATGCACTGCTTATAGTTGCTTCTCTTCAATTTTACTTCTTCTTCTTCATCATCCTATATTTCAGTTCTATTTTATGCAATTTGTCTTTTTACTTTAGATAGATTATGGCGGGGTTAATTAGGAATATTATTACTAGGCCGGCTTCATTAAATAATTTAGGTATTACATAATAAGTTTTCTTTCTTCTTCATTAAATACTATAGTTTACAAATCGAATATGCCTAGATCTTTGAGCAGTATACAACCCTAACTTATTTCTTTTCTTTTTTGGATAAAAACCCCTCAAAATATCTTCAGTGTTGTTTGTTGATAAGGGTATACCTGTAACAAATGTAAATGGGAACCCTCATAAAAATTAAGCTTAGTTACTTAAAAGTTCATATTTGGTCTATCTCACGCTGCTTGCTAGGTGACTGTTAATTCTAACTCTTTATTGAATTTGTTGTTCATGCTCATTTCATCTCTCACTATAATACTTTGATTCTAGTTGTCTTTTAGACTGTACAATGGCTTGTTCTTTGCTTCCTCTCTGGGTAATTTGTTGCAATTCAATTAGTTCTTACTCCCAGGTAGGGAGGATAAATTTTTAATTTAATTTATTAGTCAATATACTTATGCCCTATTCACGCTTTTATTTAATTTTTTCTTTACTTTCGTTATACCACAATATGAATTGATAACTTGTTTATGAATGCACTGGATCAAAATTAGCAAATTCGCAATTCAAAACTATCAAAGAAGTTATATATAATTGATTCAATTCCCGATTGTAATTAGACCAAGTTTCAATCTTCTGCTACTTGTCAGCATGTGGCATTAATTGGTTTTCTAACAATTAACAACCGCCATATAACCTTCATGCGATTCAATGGCAAATTCTGAATACATATTAGAACGAAATAGGAGACTCACCTTCTTCATATGATCAAGAAAAACACCTAATGTGTGTAACTAATTGCGAATTTTCAGGTTTAATTAGTTCAGTTTAATCAATAATCTTTGTATACAAGCCAAACTTATATATATAACCATTCTCCAGTGAAAGGGTCATCATTTTCTTTTTCGTGCAGAAACAGTTAATTATAACACTTATAAATTGTATAGTTTAATAACATGTCCACATAAAAAAAAAAAAAGCGTCTGCACTAGGAAAAAAATTATACACACGCATATATAAAGCTAGTGTTGATCTGGTTCAGGATCTTTAATTTGTTAATATCTAAGAAAGTGATTAACCACACGACTTAATAGTTTTCTCAAACTTTAATTAAATTCATAATCCTATATATATATATATATATATATATATATATATAGGTCTCACATTCGTCTTTATATTTTTCTAGTTGATCATCTAGTTGGGGGAGCAACTAAAATATTAGTTTGATTAATAAATTAACTAATCAGCCCATTATTAAAACGAAATACTTGAGGTGACTTTGTGTACAGAAACTCAAAAGTTGTTTAAAAAATAAAGAACTGTCACTCAAAAAAGTCGAGGCACGTTCCATGCACTTAAGAAGGCTATTAAAAAATTGAGAGATGTTTAAATGCTTTGAGAAAAATAATTCTAAAAGATGAACAAAGCCGTTCTGTTAGTGGAGGTTTTGGTGAAGAGGAGGTGACAATGATGAGACACATCTATACTTCTATTCTAACCATTAATTTTTTATGGAGCATAGCAGCAAATTTTGAGCTTCTAGTGATCTTTAAGGGCAAGTAGTTGCTATTATTATGCTTGCAAATATTTGGGGTTTTCACAAGCTCTTTGCCTCTAATTCTTTAATATATAGCTTGATTATATATATTTCCCATCACTGGCTAGAAATGAAACATCAAGAAAACTTATTCCTTGGCATATAACTATATGTCCATGATTTTTGGAAGCGAATAGAGGAGCCTAAATATGCTATAACTTTTCCATATTTTTACCGGACTCTATTAAATATTCTTAATCATCATCTAAAACTAGTAATTTAAGATAAATTAATGATATTTGTTTCATGACCTATAGACATTTGTTAATTCACTAAGCTTTTTATTTCTTCCTTAAGTATGTGAGTGGTCTGATCGAGTGCTTTTAAAATAGCTTGTCTTTAGTTGACTACCTAATTTCGAATCCGGTGAGAGGTAATGTTAAAAAATCAATTTAGATTTTACCCACCCTCTTTTCATTTTTAAATTTATAATTGCTTATGTTTTTATTAATTAATTTCGGCACTATTAAATCCTCTAACCTCTCAATTGCATGAATGTAATATTGTTAACCAAGTATCAATGTCAAAACATGGAAAAAATCTATATAACAATGTAAATCTTAACATTGATTAATTTCGGCACTATTACGCCCTCGACTTACAAGATTAGATCTGAATTTTAAATTAATAATGTAGTAAAAGAACCTTGTACATAATTAACTTCCATAATGATATCATACAAGCATGTACAATCAACCATGGCATTTCAATAAGAAAAAAAAAACATAGACAGAACCATGGTTGAAGAAAAGAACATTATAAATACAACTTTATGGCTAAATTCGATGTAATTTTCATCTAGAAAGGATGTTTTCTTGACATACTCAAAGCATATCCAGAGAGTCTCTTAGCAACATAAAGGACCCTCTTCACATGGATTCACGTGTCCTTGCAAATCTTACCCAAATATATTTAACATTAATCTAATGGTAAAGTAACGATACATTTAGATGGACCCAACCTCGAGTCGAATAATTAATCTAATCACCATGATTAATTCCTAATTAAGATATGTAGCTTCTCCTTTTCTTATTACATTGTCCGAGTGTGGATTTTACCAACATATGCAAGCGCAAAGCAAGCCCTAGCCATATGTAAAAGTCTTAACACTTGCTAATTAATTATATTACTTTGAAAAGGAATCCGGGAAATCAGCATTAAGGAAATATGGACCACCAATAAAGCTTAAGTTGATGTCTAATTAACAAGAAGACTACTAGTTCTGATTAATTAATTAATTAATTAACAATGGGGAATCATACATCAGCAATAGAGAAAATTGCGAGCATGTGTTTGTTTGTTCTTACTTTTCAAGTCCTGATCATCTGATAAAATATTATTTGCAACTGCATGAACTTGCCGTGGATTACACGTAGTCTTAATCTGATTAGGTGCCATTTGACCTAACTCTCTTTTGAGTTTGTGCATCATCATCTCAGCTTTGGTTTATCATCTTGAGTTGAGTTACCAATCACAGTGTGGTACACATTTTAGACAGAAGCTGATGGCTATAAATTATATTAATAAGCAATTGTTTGATGAGTTCATGTTTCTAGCAAGTGAAATGTCCTTGAAAATCCTCCAATTATATATAATTAATAAACAGGTGTGTTAGTTAAACAAATATATCTAGTTTACTCTACTAAAAGAGTCAAAACAATGAAATTATTACAGTGTCATATGGCTCTGTGTCCATTTACTAAGTTTTATTATTTTGTTAATTAACATAAAAATAATATGAATTATTTTTCAAGTTCATCATCGTAGCAGGCAGTATATATATGCACGTTTTTCTTAACTAGTACTTTTGATAGATATCTTAAATTATTATATATTCATTTGAAATTGAAATTTTATAAGTCAGTAATTTTGGATGCTTCTTAACGCAATTAAGAGTGATAGAAACATTCGAACTTCAATAGTAATAACCAAAAAAAAAAAGTCAGCAGAGGCGAAAAACCCTAAAATTTCTTGTAGGGATATCACTATCTCATCACATTGCATTATCAGATGAACTAAGTTCTAATGTTTCTATGTTTATTCGAATTAACTTAAAACTTTGGTTAATTTGGTTAAAATACTTTCAAATATATAACATATATGTATCAAAATACTTATTCAAAAATGAAAGTGAGGGTTTGAGTCTCCTATGAAGACTCAATTCCCTCTATTGGAAATATTTATAAATGGGGTAGTTCTCATTTTTTATTCATGTAGATTTTTTAAGTTGTATCGCGTAGATCTTGTTTTTACAGGCACAAAATTTTTTAATTCAGTAGCCTTGGCAAGTTTATACTACAATTATATGAATTTAAATTTCTAGAATCTTCAACTAGGCTCGTGAAAGTTTGAGTCCCCATCACTATACTCGACCTATTCCCTTCTCATAATTTGCATTGCGGTAAACATCTCTCCCACCATAAATATGATTAAAGTAGATATATTCCTTCTGTGTTAGTGGGGAAACATATAATCTAATATGAAAATAGACATAATGCGGATAAAATAGATATATTACTCGAATATTAATGAGATAAATAAAATAAAAATTTTCTAAACTATGTTAAAAAAACCCCCTTTATATATAAATTTTACATATGAATTTAGGTCCTCGTATCCTTTAATTATAATATCAGTATATTGTAGTAATACTTCCGAAAGAAAAAAAAATGAAAGAAATACCTCTGTAAATAAAGTAAAATAGGGCGTGAATTATAAATAAATAAAAATATTAGTGGAGGAAGGTACAATGTATAAAACTCTAGGGCTGTCTCTGATATTGTGATGCAAAACGAAGCGGACAAACATAGGGAAACGACAAGAGCTGAGCTGGTAGCAATTTCCGAAGAGGTGGGGCCCATTTGGGGAACCGAAATCATTGACTTTTTGACTGTTGAAGAGCTGGGGCGCCGACACGTGGCACCATGCGAGCGTTTTGAGACCCTAAGACCCGCCCGAATATTAGCTCACACTTCGGTCGGTTCAGTTTTGTAAGAAATCCAATCCAGTGCATGCTTTTTAGCACTACTGGATCTGCATTGGGCCGTTTCAATTTTTTTTCATGGAACATGCGTTTCTTTTGTGTAAAAATAAATACGGTTTTCATGAAGTGAATTTTTTAAGGCAAATGTTAAGTTACATTCAATATAATTTACACAACTCATGTGAAATACACAAAATTATGTGACCCGTAATTTGTGTGGTTTACATGAGTTGTATAAGTTACATTGAATGTAACTTAAAAGCCCCATTTTTTTAATAATTCTCTTCAAAAATTTATATTCTTGAGTCATGTGTTGCCAATTTATAATTATCATTCATTTATTTAGTGTCTGACTGAAGTTTCTACTTTTTATATTGGAGAAAAACTTAGATGGAACAGAGTCACAGATAATTATGTGTCATTTATATGTCCGTCTAGTAAAATTGTGACATATATATGCAATTATTTTAAAATTGATCAGTCATAATGAAAAGAGAAAAATCATTTGAAATACTTCACAAATATTTATTGGATGGTCTCATTGAAATTGTTCTATATTTTTTTTTTGTATTGGTTATTGACTTATTTCTATTTACCTTAAACAAGTCCCTAATTTCAAATATCCTTGAACATATTATCACTTGGAAATTAGAATACATGCTTTAAGTACAACGAATATTTGAGAACGTTGCAATCACAATCCATTAATTCACTATTTTTATTGTCCAATGTTTTTAGTGAGCTTTTTTTTTTTTTTTTTTGCTGTTGAGATTATTTTTGTTTTCCTATTATTTACTACAATAAATTACAATATTAAATTATAAAAGGCCTAAGAATAATGGATAGGGTTATTTGATCCTACTAATTTATTTTCAACACCTATTTTTTTAATTAAAATAATTGTCAAATTATAACTTATTATTTTAATTCACATATTCTCAAAAATCACAAAATTAGCCTTGATTAACTATTTTCTTTCTCTACTGTAACGATGATCAAAGCCTAAACTAGTTTCTTTCACTTTCAATTTTTCTTCTTTATTCTTTCTTTTTAAAATAACTTTGTCTTTTCTCTTACTTTTCAATATAACATTATCGGTTCTAACCTATTATTATCATTCAAATTTTGTGCTTCTGTGATTTAATTGACCAAAAAAAATTTCTAATACATTCTAAGTGGTATAGAAACTTTTTTTTTTTTCCATGATGGGTACGATTCCTTTGATTTTGTTTTTATTACAATATGGCTAAATCTGTTAATTTATTGAACAATTTTGTTTGCTAAATGCAATCAGTAATGATAGACATTCCAAATTTTTTATTTCAAATTTCATCCTAAATGATGTGTTATCAATTAAGTAGTTAGTAATGTATACTTCATATATCACAATATATTTTTAATAAGGAAAGGAGCTGAAGGGAAAGAGAATGAGGTCAAACAAGTAATTGATCAAGATAAATTTTCACAATAACAATTTTTAATTCCAAAAAATGATGTAATGAGAAATTTTAATGGATTCAAATAGTCATAGTCCAATTATAAATTTTTGCCTAAGGCCCCTAACAGCCCAAAACTACTTAAGTCGACCTGCGTGTAATAAAATAACTTATTAATATTGTGATTGTTAATCGTAACTTATCACTAGATGACATATCATATATTATATAATTTGAAGAGAAAACTTTAAATCTCAAGTTTTTTAAGTGCATTGCCAAGATAAACATTGTACTTGTTATCGCTCACGATTGGAGGTGTAAAATGGGTTGGGCCAACATTAATCCGACCCCAAAAAAATTACCAAGCCTAGATAGAATAACTTATCAAATGGGCTTGGACTAAGGCTACTACAGTCCAAAGCCCTTTACAGACCAACACTAAAAATATAAAAGCCACCATAGCTTGTGTTGCCTCGTGGTGGGCGAGTGAGTGCTGGTTCTGGTGGGTGGAGGTGGATAAATTTTTTTTCAACTATTAGTGAAAGTAGATGTGTGTCTCTTTGATGCTCTTTAACAGTGTCTCTGGTGCATTTTTTCTTCTTATTTATCAGTGTAAAACAGAAAAAGTAAATGGTCTGTTCAACTATTTATTGTAATGTATATTATCTGTAGATTGATGTTCAAGTCTATCATGGACTAGCTGTTGTATTATTATGTTGTTGTTGGAAGAAATTATATTTTCCTTCTCTCTATATATAACGATGTTATTAAAATACAAAAAAATACATATTTTAATAATCATTATATTAAAATCTGTATCTTTTTATATATATATCCGTCGGTAAAGTCGGGAGTAAATATGTTGATAGGTGTGGGAATAATTTTGAGCTATACTCATAAGACTTGCGGATTGTGCTAAAAATGCACGAATTCACACCCTCAATAAACAATGAAGCCTACTTTTTCACGTAAAATTTAAGTAATAGGTTTTTTTTTTTTTTTGTTAAAAAATTTTAACACAATTGATAAATCCTGCTCATAGTGCGGCCGAAGTTTCTAGGCCCATTCAAAAGGCTTTCTTGATCAGTGTCCTGATGTTGACTTGAGTATCAATCCGATGACTAAATCCTCTCCCCGATTATGTGAGCAAGCAAGGTTGGTGAGGAACTTCGATTATATCCGTATAATTTTTTAGCAAAAATAAGAAAGAATAAAAATAATTTTTTTGTAACAGTTTAGTACAGTCTCAACAGAGCAAAAAAAAAAAAAAGAATGAATGAAATAATTGCATGCTTCATTCAGCAATAGCATTCACCACTTTTTTTCCAACTACAAGGAACCAAAAACTAGTCTGAAACGCTACTTAGATGTCATAAGAAGAATTTAAGAGGTGGTAATTGAAAAAAGAAAGCATCGACCTCTTCAGACAGTAACTCAACAAGAGCTGTCTTGACAAAATACTTCACAGAGGCTTTCGGAACTTCCCGTGAACCCAAACCCTCTGCATGCTCTTCCCCTTTCCACGGTTCACTGACTTGACACAGCAATATTCAAGTTCAACCTGCAGGAGCAGCCTATGGTCACTTATTTCTTGAGTAAAACTGACTTGAAGAAATTCTAAATCTTTGTTTAGTTTTAAGAAGTTGGCGGAATTAACACAGACAAGAATCAAAACAGAGATTTACCATGCAAACTATGCAGCATTGCAAACAAATACTGCCCTTTATAACAACCCAATAGCAAGAAATTTATACCTCAATGAAGCCTGCATTGAAAAAAAGGTTCCTGACAGAATCAATAGTGAAGAAATAAGAACGGGTTCCATCTGATCGCATATACTCCCTGAACTCCACTCTTTGTTCTGGCTTGAATCGCAGCATGGTCATGTCATATAGGCCTAAGTTTATCATACAGAATATTTGTTGTTAAGAGCTGGACGTACTGATTATATCTAACAGCAAGACATATCAAAAGCCTCCTGCAGAAACTAATTTTGTAATATAGTGGTTTATACCGTAATCCCTAAAAAGGAGAAGACCACCAGGCTTCAAGACAGAGTAGCACTCTCTGATGGCTGTTGGCATCCTTTGGAGGGGTACTGCTGATAGTGTGAATATCTGATACATAATGTAACATCATATTGAAAGCCATGTAAATTTTTTCCGTAAATTTCTTTTACAAATTAAAGTAGGAATGGGTGAAAATCAGGGAAGTTCTGGTGAGGCGCTAGTAAGGAGATTTGGTCAAGAAAAAGAAAGCAAATCTTAGGATACCCGACGATGGTCTATAGACTACAGATCAAGATTCTCTCTTGATCTGAGCTTCTTTTGAGCAAAACACAAGTAGAAGATTGGTAGTTAGTAGATAAGAATGTAAAGGTAGTTAAATCTGAACCATTAACTATCACTACTACGCACGTGGCACAAGATCTTTAAAAGCTCAACAAAGGTCAAATTAGGAGAGGGTCCTAATTCATAGACTTAGTTGTGCATGCTTAAAATGTTTGGGCAAACAAAAGCACATACCAAGGTGATAAAGTCCACGCCACCAATACAACAGTCATCTTGTCTCAACAAATTTTTTAAATGTGGTTTATTTTTCTCTTCAGTATCTGGAGAATCAAACATAACTCCTTAGTTCATAACACAAATGGAGCCATTGTTAATTACATGAAGTATGAAGCACAGGGAACAAAAGGGTTAGGCTAGAAACCTGAAAAGCAATCATGCTGCTTTTGTTGAAAACTTTCCAGGCAAGAATTGCAAGCCAACCACTCTGGAAATCCAGCTGTACAGAAATCACAATAGAATGGACAGAAACGATCTTTTACTGAGCCTATATCAGCGGCATCCACAAACTCTTTGGCCCTCTCCAGAATCTCAGAGCTACAATCGCATGCATATACAGTGATATTCTCATTCCCACTGCAAAAGAAAAGAAAGAGTTGGTTTTGATGCTAACAGTTTGAAAGACTACCAGAATTGAAGCAGAGAGTATTTCTAAGAGCTTTGGCTTGAAGGAAACCATAAGACTAATTTGCTATTGTTCAATCAACAAGTTGGAAACCTAATTAATCATCCGTGCTCTCTATTCTTGAATCTTATGCAGATTGGACCAACAAATTAGCAGTCTTTCAGAAGCTAAAGTACGTTGAAGATTATCAAAATCACAAACATGGGCTACATGTTATAACATACTTCTATATGATTTCAGATTAGCAAGTATGACATAATTTTGACTTCCACTGATGGCTGGACCATTACTGTAATATTCCCCATCAACAAGAAAAGCTAAAATTTTCATTACCATTATTGTAATATTCCCCATCAACAAGAGAAGCAAAAATTTTCATTTTAATTACTACACTGAAATCTGCTATCAAAGAACCATTTCCAAAATTGCCTTTAGCATCCAATGCTGCCTCATGACAATTCGACAGCTCTGCAGTAAACTAAGTTGTAAATAAAAACTGTTACAGGAATATAAGCTCTATACCTGCCTTTTGACAGAGATACCGAGGTAAAACTTCCTAGAAAGGAGAGGTCTATTATAATCTTCTTAGACAAGCAAACAGTTGCCAAATTTTGAAGTTTCCTTCCTTTATGCAAGTGTTCAAAAGTTTTATCACATACAAAAAGATCATGACATCCTCTTGAAACACTCTATATGCTCAATCTTCAGGAAATAAAAACTCTATTAGATACGAGGAGCTATTGAATATTTATTGGAATTAGTTGCCAATCTACAGAATAAGATAGGCAACCTCAGAGTACAAAGCAAGCTTCAGAAAAACTGCTCCTACAATTCAGGTATCATGAGCAAAATAGTTGGAAAAGAATATAACTTTTTGGTATTTAAGATATAGCCAATCAAATATGGTAATAACGATTACTTGTACATGGTTCAAAGGCATATAGCAAGGCACCTAGAAAAAAAAATAGAAGAAAAGGAATCTAAAAGAAGAAAACTTGTAAGATTACCGCAAAATTGGAAGAGCAGTGCTACCATTACCACATCCCACTTCCAAAAGCTTAGAAGATCCCCCACAAGAAACTAGTTCTGGGAATTCCTTCAGTAAATACCGTCTCTCCTACATCCACAGATAGACACTCCAATAAAGTAGGGAATAAAGAATGAAACAGATCCTGAATCAAGCATGGAAGCTGCATGAGAAACTTATCAATGTCAGAGTAGACCAAAACTCAAATCCAAGAAATTTCTAAGAAAGATACAAATCAATGTCATTTACAGATTCAAATATGAAAGTAGTCACTTCCACAAATATGAAAAAGTAATGCTAGAACCACAAACTCTTTGTACAAACTATTTTGTACTAACGACGTGGCATAGCAGAACTGGTGGAATGAAAAACATAAAATAATAAAAATAATTTATGCAGGTAATGTGGTGTTTCAAGCTCCCCATTACCATTATGTCACATTAGTTTGTACAATGAGTTTTGCGGCTCTAGAATTATGAAAATGTGGGTTAAATAATTTTTATCTAAACTAAAAATTATGATACAATATCTGAAGACAAGTGATCGCAAGTTCATCTATTTATATTAAAAATTAATACATAGTTAATTGTCTTCACTAATTTATTCTTCAAGATATGCAGAAATCATAATATCACATCAACCCCATGGCACCAAATTAATGAACAAATAAAATAATGAAGAAACTGTAATAGAAACAGAAGGATAAGCAAACCTTGAAGAACTTGCCAGAGGAGTGGCGGCTGTGAAACCTTTTCCATGCATCTGAATCTTTTTCTGCTTCTTGTGCTGCTTCTGGTGAAAAATTATATGGAAGTAAATGGTACTGGAGAGATGGGTCGTTTTCGATTTCTTGTTTTAATGTTTCCCATTCGAAGTCTTTTGAGTGATACTCTTCTGCTCCTGCTGATGATGATACACTCATTTACCTTTTATCAGTTTTTTTTTTTTTTGAGAGAATCCAGTTTAATCTTCTGACAAAATCTTGTTAAAGGTTGTAGACTTGTAGGAGAGCTTGTGGCTAAATTTTTATGTCAGGCCTATTACTGTTGGTTGAGCTAGAAAATATTTCTGTAAGGCCCAATCTGGCTAGAAATGCCCAGAAAACAAAAGAGGGTCATCAATTTTTATTTTCTTTTTATATATTATTGTTTTAGTGAATGTTTTTCAATAATTCACCATTATTTTTTAAAAAAATAAGACATAGATAGTTTACAAAGTTTGTATCCTTACAGATAGATATGACATTTTCTTATAGGATTATATGATAATTAGTTTTGAACATGAATATTTTTCATTCAAAATTTAAATTTATATTGATTCTACATCAGTTAGGATACAAATTTTGAATGATTGTATTAGTACTCGAAAAATAAATAAGTAGTATATGTAAATTTAAACTATCCTTTGAAACTCTAAACTTACAATAAAACAATTTTTTTTTGGATTAAGTTGAAAATGTTTTTAAAAAAGTGATAATTTAAAAAGACGAACCAATCCCCTAAATAGTTGAATCAATCACACCAAAAAAAAAAAACAACTCTGATAGAAACCTGTTAATAATTAAAAGGATTAGATTGCATTATTTATAATGGTTGGTTGGTTAAATTCATCCCATATAAATTAATACCAAGGCCATGTTCGGTAAGAGGTTTTTGTTTCCTCTTCATTTTCTTTTGTTCGGTTGGCAAAAGTTAACTTAAAATTAAATTCCATTCAAATTCCACTTTTAAAAAATACATAATTTTTTGAAGAAACTTGATTTCCATTTTGTTGATTGTATAAATGACTTTTTACCCTCAAATGTAAAAGATAAATTTAGATTCCACATTTTAATTTTTTTTAGAAGTTATATTGTTTTACACATGTCCACCACTGTGTCGTTGATAATTTTACCCTTACGATGTTAGCAAAACTCTAATGGTGTTATAACGAGAGTGAACTAATGAAAAAAAATGTTAATTTCTGATAGAGCGTTGTAAAAAAAAAAGATTTATTTATTTTTTAAAAAGTGAAAAAACAGATAGTCGGTGGATAATTTCCCAAATTAAATTCCATTCAAATTCCAATTTCCATTATTCGAGAAACTTGGTTTCCTTCTTGATGAGTAAGGAAATTCAGATTCCACACCATTAGAAGGTTATTGTAACCTATTTTGCCCTTTTTTAATTTTGATTTTCTAATTTTATCCCTGGACAGATCTAACTGAAAAAAAAAAGCCCTAATTCTCTAGCCTCTCACTCAAAATCGACGGATCCTCTTCTCAACTGCCGGCAGCTTTTGCTAGAGATAATGAGCGTCGATGATAACTTTGGAGCGTACGAAACTATTCCAAATTTCAACAGCGCGTCTCATCATCCTCCTTACAGTTTCTTGTTTGATTTTCATAACATAAAGTGAAAAATCAAACAAAGGAGAATGATGTTAACAGTTGAAGCTCGGTTGTTGACTTCTTGTGCACGCAATAGTCAATTTGCCCAAAAACAGAAGAAATGGTGGCCTTTTCACGCACCACAAAGTTGCGTAAAGGTATATGCTTTGGCTAGCGGTTCGTTTGCATTTGCATGCCCCCATCATTAGATTTATTGAGCAGCATGCAAATGCCTGCACCTTGCCAATGAATAATACCCGGACCACCAATATTTTCTACCCCTCTCAGAAAAGTTCACACAGCCGGCAGCGGCCAATTAGTTTTTGGTGAGAAAAATTGATAAGCTAAATTATATTTTCAACAAAAAAAATACTAAAAACAATATAGATTTATTATCAAACAATCGTGGAAAAAAATCACCTTAACTTTCAAACTACAATGTCGTTTGCCGTTTGGTGTATTTAAACCTGTAGTTTGAAAGCCTAAGTTGCTTGACGAAAGTACCAAACAGTGCCTTAAACCTTATGAAAAAAGATTTACATGACAGTCAATCAATTATAGTTCCTTTTACTATTTGACAACATTTGAGTAAGTTCATCACAGCATGTTAGAATCCTTTCTAAAGAAATCTAGCAACGCAGACTACTGAAACACAAGATTAGCAGAAGTTACCAGCTACAATTTGGTATACCAGACATGGCAAATTCTAGGTTTTGATATATCTATGCATGTTTGACCGTTGTAGGCGTGCCTGATTAAAGACCCTCAAAGGCACCTAAACTACGCAAGGGCAGAAAAGATCGTTACTTACTCATCATATCCTTTCACCTACTTGTTGCAGAACTCTTCGAAGTTCATCTGCTATCCCTTGTAAGAGAACAGGTTTTTGAATCATTCCATTCATTCCTATATGTAGACATCGCTCCCAAGTATTTTCCTCAGCACTCGCTGTCACAGCTACAATCAACGGCCAATTATGGCTGCAGAACTTTCAATTCTCATTGCAACTTCGAATCCATCCATATCAGGCATCTGAAGGTCCAAAACAACAATTCTGAAAGAATTTTCTGCTACAGTAAGTGCACTAAGGCATTCAAACCCAGATGAAACAGCAACTACTTCGCAACCTAGCTTCTCAAGAAGCATCTTGGTCACAGTGCGATTCACATCATCATCGTCAGCTAGAATTATTCGAAGGCCTCTAAACTGAGAACTGAAATTTGGTTCATCTGAGGAATTTCCAGTAGGATATATGGTTCTTCCAAATGTTGGTGCGAACTGAAACCTCAGAACAAGTGTCATCCTTTGTGCAAGACCCTGATAGTTAGGGGATATCCATATCTTACCTTGCATCATCTGCATATTAACATTATTCACAATAGTAAAGTCAGAGGTTGGCAAAATTAACAGGCACAGACTATTGCAATAGAACCATACATAAAGCTCTCAGCTGAAGAGCATGCTGCATTCTAGAGGGCAATGTACTAAAAATGTGAAAGTAAAATATTTGTTATCTTAATCATATTTATTATGTTTGATAATCCTTGAGTCAAACAGCATAATATTGGTTGCTTACAAACAGATCAACACAACAGTACTAACCAATCAGGAGATTGAGATGGACAAGATAATCTGAACTTGACCGGACTTCTTTTGGGTACAAAACTAATGCCATATGCAATGAAATGAAAAGCAATATTTCATTGGCACAGGAAGTTAGCCACATACGATTGGTAATTTCCGGGGCAAAATCATTAATTGTGCGATAAAAATTATAGAAAGTAACATGGAAACTCACCTGCACAAGTTTTTTGCACAAGCTGAAACTGAGTGCCTCCTTAATTTCTTTGCTATTGTGCCTCCTAACATGTTTTGCTGTCGATCCGTATGACTGAGAATTAACCTCTTTAATTTTGATTTCAAACTTTATGCATACATATTCATCTGCCTTACTAGGCCTCCATGTTACCAGCATTTTATCATTCTTGTCCTCACTACCACTCTCTAAGGAAACCCGAAATAAAACAGTTCCCCCTCCATCATACAAATTTAATAGATAACCAACCATATGCAAAATCACTTGAAAGGTCCTCTTCTCATCACCTATAACCTGATCAGGCAAAGAACTCTTAACATCTAATTCAAAACCAAAGCCTTTGTAAACAGACAACCACTTGGCTAGACAAGAAGCCTCCTTAAGCATGGAATGCAGCCGAAAGGGCATCATCTCTAATGGGAACCTTCCGTCATTTTTTGTTGGAATCTCCATTGCATCATTAATCAGAGTTGAGAGAACGCTGCTGGTTTTCACCAAGGTGTCAGAAATAATCTTCTTCTCAAAGCTCATATTCTCTTCATGAAACATTGAAAGCAGGCCCAAGATTGAGTGCATTGGCCTCCTCATCCCATGACTCATCACCTTCTGAAATGAGTTCCTTGCCTGGCTTGCCATCATTGCATTCTTCTTCGCCTGTTGCAACACACGATTTTGCTCTCCTAGTTTCTCTCTCATAAGCTGAGATTCTTCAAGAACTGCAGCATGGGAAAGTGCCACAGCTACCTGATCAGCAACCACTTCCACTATTTCCATTTCCTGAATGCTCCAAACCCTTGAATCTGCATTTGGAAGCACCAAAACAAGTATAGCATAACAAGTATCAACCAATTCCGGTGTCCCCCCTTTGAAGTTCGATACTCGAAGCATTGGCATTCGGATTGCTGCCACTGCACCAGCCTCATCAGAGCCCCCACCACTTGCAGATCCAAGAGCTGAATCCGGCCTTAAACTCTTCACCCCTATGCTCTCTCTTATCTCCAGCACATCGGGGTCATTAATTGGGATTGAAAGAGAATTATTTGAAGGACTAGCTCTCAACTCGTGAGTGAGGTTCATCTCTGTTCTATTCTCATTTGGCATCCAAACCGCACAATTATGTAAATCCAAAGTGTTAGAAAGCTCAACCAAAGTGGTGTATAATATGGTGTGCTTATCAAGCGACTTCCTAATTTCCCGAGTTAACATCCGGACATGCCAACTCGCTTCCTTCTTCTTCTTCATCATCCCAACTTCTTGGTCCAATTCCAGCACATTTTGCTTCAAAAACAACTCCCTCACTTTCCATTTCAAGAGGAGAGGGATCAAAGTCAAGAGAGTTATTGCAGTTGCACAAGAAACCAAGGCTGTAAGGAGTTTGGCAATAGTGAGGGATAACATTAACTGGAATGAGTGAGGACCATAATAAGTCCACCCATTGAGTAAATGGGTCAATCCACAAAGCACAATAAACGCTACAAACTGAAGAAGAACCCATTTGAATGGTACATTCGAGCAGCTAACAAAGTAAAGGAGCTCGAGGGGTATCGAAAAATAGGCTATAGCTATAAAGAAATCACTCACTCTTTGACAATCAAGAATGTTTTGTACACTCCAAAGACCCTCTTGCTCATCATCACAGTTGCAATTTGCATACTCACGATCATCAGCAGAAACAGAGATAACAATAACAAGACAAGAAAGCAAGAATCCAAGGGTTAATGCTCTTAACATTGCACCCAACCCAAGTGACTATCTCTCTAATCCATCAACAAAGCATTAAAAGAAAACTAGTTCTAACAATACTACCGCCAACGAAAGCACCCCAAGTTTTATTTACATATTTTCTTCACCTTTTCAACAAAACTTCAAAACCCAAAAAAAAAAAATAATAATAATAATAATAACTACTCAAGATCTAATAGACCCCCTTTAATACATTTGATGATCTAAAATACCCATATGCTTAACTCAATTTGAGTATTTTCTAATAAAATAAATAAAAAAGATATAATTTTTCTCCTCGAAATGGGAAAAAAGAATGATTTTTTCCGCTTTATTTATAGTATTAGAACAAGAAATGAGGAAGCAAAACTATTAATCAAGAGATTAAGAAGAGACTCAGATATTATTAGGAGCAAGATTCAAAGAACCCACCTCAGGCTTCTCGTGTGAAAACAACTTAGTAATGTATCAAGTTCAATTAGTCAACATCAATCATCACAAAGCTTTTATGTTTTTTTTTTTTAATATTCATAATCAACTTTTTAAAGCAGAAAAATAAATAAAAATTGAAAAGATTAGGAAAATCCCACCGAGGAGAATTCTTGCCGAAGCAGGGAGCTCAAATGGGCTCGGTTTTATTTTAAATAAAATAAATAAAACAGCAAAGCAACGCTTTCTCTCTCTAACTTGAAGGAAAGTCGACGAGTTAGAGGGAGAAAGCAAAAAAGAGAAAGAAAAGGCACTTCTTACAAAGCTGTTTGAAACTCTCAAATCCAAAGGTAAGACTTCAGAAAGACTAGTAGAAATTTTATTTTTATTTTATAAAAACAGAAATGAAAAAAATGAAAAAATAATAATCTACAATTAGCAATTACTTAAAGAAAAGGTTTTAATAGATAAAGTAAAAGATATTTAATGGATAATTTGATTCATTTTAAGGTGCGGGCCCCGCAGTTGTAGGTGAAGAGAACTTAGACAACCCCCGTCTTGCCTTTCTTTTTTTAGTTTCTCATACAATAATATTTCTATTTGTTGTTTTGTTATTAACATCTCATGGAGGAAGAATAGTTTATTATTTTTTTTGAGGTGACGACGTGGCCATATTGGACCGTTGCATGTAATTTGCCATGGCGGTTAATGGTTTGACTAATCCGATCTGATAGTTGAAGTGAGATGGAGATGGAGACTTGCGATATTTTTGCGATAGATAACTTATTAGTTTTCGTATTAGTACAGAAAATTACAAATTCATTGAAGTGCGAATCCAAAATTTAAGTTTTAAAGACGACAGCTTCACTCTTGACTAAAGATAGACCTTGATTCTAAATCTTAAATCTTATTTAACGATTGTATTCGAAATTGAAATTGGACGGTTGTAATTTTTAATTTTAATATTAAAATATTTAATAAATATTAATTATTGTATTTTAAAAATTATATTGATATAATTTTTATTTATATAATAGATAATTTATTATATATTTAATAATTTTATTAAAATTATTATTTAAAATTTATATTTATTACATATTATTAATTTTTGTTTAAGTAAAAATTTCTTTTTCATCAATCCTAAAAATACAATACCTCAATTTTGATATATTATAAATTGATTCATTTTGATTTTTGAAAAAAAAACCATTACGCTAGGAATATTTTAAATTATTTAATTTTATTTTATATTTAGGACATTCGAAATTTCGGAATAAAATAAATATTTTGATTAGTCTAGATTCAATTGATATTTTAATCTCGATAAAACAACCGATACAAGAATCGGTAAGATTTCCCATCTCACTTCTATAGTTGAGATTAACAAATCTTGAACTGTGTCATCCCATTGCCAACTCTATACCCAGTGACTTGTAATAAATAGTTTCAGTAATAGATTACAAACATGGTGTAGGGTTTACTCTAGCAGCATGACTTTGTAGCTGACGCTCCACCAACTTCATTTTCATTTGGATTTTGTATTATTAAAATTAAATAAGCCGGCATCAGTATCTAAATCCATCGTGTGATTGGTTTGAATTTTCATTCATTAGCGATAATCATCCTATTATCAGCTTCGAATCTTGGATGATGACATCATGTTGAAGTTTATAAGAAATAATTTAATTAAAGTCAAAAGTGCTTTCAAACAGCTCAACTAAAAAAGCTCCGAAAAATGTCCTCTACTTCTTAATGGTGGAAACTGGGAACCTTAGCTTCAAAAAATTTAAAATAATAATAATAATAATAATAAAAAGAAGAAGAAGAAGATTCACTACTGTAATAGTTCCAAGTTGCACAACTGCTTCACTTTAATCTCATCTAGAGTTCACTTACATGATCTGAGCCAAAACAACGGCATGCCAGTGCCATGCACCATGAGCAATGGAGCCAAAATCTTTGAATCATATGCAATAGTCATGGGACTTTATGTCGCAAGCTCTAAACAGCATCAGCTTACAAGAGTAAAGAGTGTGCCATGGATCTGTACAGACATACATATTACCACATTCCCGACAAGGTGCGTGGGTGCAAAGGAGTTGTACATCTATTTCTTTTATCTCGACAAAGCACCTATGAGCCATATTTCTATAGAAAAAGACGGTATTTTTCATAACCCAAAAGTAAATCTCTAGTCTGCAATTTGGTCATAGTCTCCGTTTTCTGGAGATTGATTCCCTCCGCGACCTGTTCTTCCTGCATAGACAGAACATCGCTAATCAGTTTTTTCACTCCCCCGCCATAACCACACACAGAGATTCAGGTGAAACCATACCTGTCATGTCATAACCGGCAGAGCTTCTGGTATCTAGGCTACCCCTCCAGTCTGCGGCTTGCGTAGGTGATACGTGATTACCATATGGTTGAATCATGAAATGAGTCCCTCCAATAGTTTGAAAATCATCGTTTCCCCTGACAGGATTTCTCCCGTAAGATTCGATTGGTGAGCGGAAGCCAACACTTGATACTGATGCCCCTGCAACTGGTGATGCTAATTTGCTGCCAGAAGAATCGCCTTTTAAACCAGCACTAACATCCTTCATGAACTCAACCTGAAAGGTACCAACAATAACCTGCAGATACAGTAGATGAGATACTGATTATTTAACTTGCTTAATAACCAATATTCCCTCTCTGTCTCAAACAACAATTGCACACTTATACATCACCTGAACTGGGCCAGCAGCTTTTAGGGGTCCACCAACCCCTCCTCCAATGATCTGGCCATCTGTACTGGATAGACATACACTGAGCCCACCAGTCCTTCCTCCAAGGTCAGTGCGTACATAAGATCCAGACAGCGAAACAATCTCAAACCGACCCTAATATCAGAGGTTGAAAGAGACAATTAGAATTTGACTATATAAATGTGTAAGTAATTAACTTCAGTCTTTCAGTTCTCTCTCTCTCTCTCGTTCTTCCTCCTTTTTTAATTTTTGTACAAATAACTTGAATCGGAAGAAGGCTATAATCTTTATGGAAATCTCTAGATCCACTATACACTTCAAACAATTCTCTATTTTTAGGACCATGATACTAATCACTTTTGACTATTCTCACAGGTGTAATAGAAGATCAATTGAAGAATCTTTCATTGAGCAAGGCAAATATGGAACTAAATTCAGCTGGTGAGACAATTTGAATTACCAACTACAACTCTGTTACAAAGATTTGAGAACAGAAGCAATCTACAGAATTTTTTTATTTCTCTCCATATTACCAGACCACGGGCACTAATCCAGCACTTAAATCTGATGCCAGAAAAATACCTGTTTAATATACCCATTTGAATTTCTTGTTCTTCTTTAGAATTTGTCGACAGCTTAAATTAACTGCAGCCACCTCTTCTTCTTCTTCATTTCTCTCGTATATTTTCCATCAATAATCTAAAACACTTCTTGAATATTTACTAATCTTGAATAATATCCAGCTATCTCCCCACATAGGTATAAAATTTGCTCTAAAAGGTAGGAAAAGTAAACCCATTGACTAGGCATCGTCATTCATATGAACATTGTTTATTTCCTTTCCTCCCCCCCCCCCCCAATTAATGGTGTCAAAATAAATCCTAATACCCTTTCTTTCCCTTAATATCTAATGAAAAAAACAAAATGCACAAATAGAATGATACAATTTTTAGATTCAACTAGCAGCTTATAATTAATATTCTTTTACACCATATACCATGTTCATCATAAGTCGTTGAAAGCCTCCTCTGACTCATGACACCGTCAACAGTTTCCCAAACCCCCTGGGGGCCCGCCCTCAACTAAACATTCACCGAAAACAAAATTATATATAAAGCCAAAAAAAAAAAAATTAACACTAATTTGTATTTACCTATAAGTATCCAAATGCTGTTTGAAATGTGTTCCGTCAGACCTTGTTATAGACAGAAACTACAGCCTTCCAGACAAGTTTTTATCTTCTCTTTCTTTCTTTTTTTTTTTTTTTTTTAAATTTCCAATAAACTTATTTCTTCCTTAGGATACTCCAAACAACCTTCCTATTGCCAATTTTTTATCTATGTAATTTATTGGAGCTGCCACAAACTATATTTTAGAATGGGGAAAAACAGTAAATTTAAACTACAATAAATGGAAGATTTGTCATTCTAGTTCACGCAACTGGTATGGTAAGATCTCTTGGAATGGTACAAGAGGTTTGGGGATCAAATCCCATTCACATCAAGGATGGAAAGGTCTCACGTTTTCATTAACGGAAAATTCAGAAAAGGAAAAAAGGCAAAAAATTAATACTTCTTATTTTCCAATTCACTTTTTATTATTTCAGATAGTGATATTTGTGTAAACAAAATTAACAGGAAAGAATATATCAAAATTACCTCATATGTAATATTGCCTCCCGATGTTGCTGGCTGCCGGAGAGATGCATTAGAGATTGAACCAGATGCAGACAGAATACATATCTCACGCTTACTTTGTTGCATGAACAGCATAATCTTCTGCCCAACATCCTATTCAATCCGTTCCTTTATTCAGTCAGGAGGGTCACAGATAAGCAAAGGCAAAAGATTATTCATTTTACATAACCAATTTCGGCATGTGAACTTGGTGACAAGATAATCAAATACCAATGGTAACTACTGCTAATAACACCGCATTCATATATGGCGGCTTTCACTAAAATGTTCAAAAAAATTCAAGGAACCATTCTACATCTAATATCTCTAACATGACGGTTCCAAAATAGTATGCTAGTTGATCCTTTCACAATCATGTAATCAAATTCAGAATAATTGTAATCCAGTATATATTTTCAGATTAGTAAATAAACGAGGAACAAATATAAATATTCAAGAGAAAGGACCAGATTTTTCCTATTTGACTGCCAGAAGGAATGAAAAGGATTGAGATATTCCCACTATCACATCTCACTTTCCAAATGTCATAAAACAATGGCAAAAACAAATACTAGAAACTTCAGTAATCAATGATTTGAATCTATGCATGATCACCTTGTGATCATTTCTAAAACACTTGAAAATGAGAGAAACAGACATTAAAGGTTCCCCCCCACCCCAAAAAAGAAAAAACAACCAGTCACTACCATACATGCCTACCGTTATATAAACTATCAACCGAAGCAATAGAGCAGAATTTAAAATTAACAATTTATATACCAAAACAATTCCAAGAATTATCATAAAAAATAACAAATTAAAGATAAGAAGAAGGAGAGATAGATATAAACTCAAAGTAGATATTACCCTTCAGAAAGGGGGAAGTTTTGTAAATCTTCCTGGGGTACATTAGCCTCCTTAAGTCAACCCCAGGGGAAAGATAGATATAAACTCAAAGAAAAGAAAATTTTGCCCCACTACCCACCCAAAAGGGTGGTGAATCACCAGGGAATATCCTTTTTTATACTTTCGTCCACAAAGTTTGATACTTGATTCTTACTGCTGCCTTATGAGAGACCCTCAAGTAATACATATCATTTTGGCATAATACATCAGTTTCCAGTAGTGCGAATAATTCAGATTTAATTAATAACAAAATACACAATTTAAACAACAAAAAGGAACAAAAGGTCCCCCCCCCCCCAACTTTTAAGATGAAGCAAGAACTACACATACACTGGATGCTCATAAGATTAATCATGAGGATGAGCAAAGGCATGTATATTTATATTTATCAACAAATATGAGTCCTTTGTGTGTCTCAACGCTTATAGAGAAAAATTTAGAAACATACAGGCGATGCATACCTCACCAGCAGCTACACTAATTACATGAGGAGTAAAACCTTGTCCTAAATTGCCTGCATCCAGAAATTGAAAGCAGGAGCACTGGTAAGTTTTCTAGGTTATACTAACAAAACAAAAGCTCAAACCCTATCCAAAACAAACAATATATAGCCAAAAGGTAAAAGGAGAAGAGCTGACAGAGGAAAATGATAAAAGGACGTCATATAATACATAGTAAAAAAAAAGTGAAAATAAATATTAGGTTCACAGGATACAAGAAAATAGTCAAACATTCAATAGAGCAACCTAAATTGCTTTTTATTTATTTATTTATTTATTCTTTATTTTGGTGGGGAAAAAAGTTCCTGACTAGCCATTTGAAAACCAACCTTATAGTTCATAGTTTACTAAAACTTTTCCCATCCAACAACTTAATCTTGAAATGAAATGCAGAAAAGGCTACTAAAGCTCAATAGCACAACTTGCAATGACATTTTCCGCATGTTACTCAACTAGCATTATGTTTCACAGCCAGACAAATAAACAGCGTAAATACAGCATAATGCATTAGATCTCAATATTTTACTAGTCATGACATCAGAACTAGTGATATAAATGGTCACAAGGATAACATCTTTAATCAATCTTAGAAGCAGAATCTTAAAATTTCTAAAATTGAATTAAGGGATCCTTGCAAATAAACCTGTAAATCCAAAAGGAAAACAAACCAGACCTCTACCTATGACTCAAATTACTTCCCTCATTAAATTAAAAAAAAATTAAATTATTAGGCAAATAATTTATCATAGCAATTAAGGTTTTCATGTGAATTTTTGAACTCCGTGACGCACACAACAATCAAGTGTAGTACTAGCATTCATCAATACTCCATAGAAAAACCTCTTAAAGCAGAAAGATACAAGAGAGAACTAATACAAACAACACAAAGGGTTAAGTTATATTGTAAAAATAACATCATCAACTCAAGGAATTTTCAGTTAAATCCTCTAATGGCAAATAATATTTTACCAACTACCCACTGACTCATACTTGAAAACCAGTGATCCCATCCGCTCATACATAAAATACGAATGCAAAAAATGCAATACAAATAAAGCAACAATTGAAACACAAATTAAAGAAAATTTGCAACAAAACCCTCAAAATCATAGCACACTCCCGAGAAAGCCAGCAACTAAATACACTGAAAATCTGAAATTTGCAACAAAACCACAAAAAACTCAATTATACCAAATCTTGAAAATAGTCCCCGTAATTCACAATATTAACGAGTAACCACAAAAAAAAAGGGCGAAACTATTGTAATTCACACCCACCAATACCACCAAGCTGAGACTTCCCCGGAGCCCCGGAGTACGAATAGCCGGAACCGCCAGAACCCAGTAGCTGCTGCTGCTGCTGATGGAGCTCTCGCTGCTCTCTCTTCCCCTTAGAATTCGAATACGCCGCCGTTTTCTTGGCGGCCAAGGCCTGTTCAGGCGTCCCGTACTTTCTGGGCCTGCCACGCTTCTTCTTCGCCGGCTCCAGCGTCGACGTCATAGCGGAGGACGCCACCGAGTGCGGGTAAACCATCCCCCCGCCACCGCCGCCCCCGTCGTTATTGTTGTTGTTGTTGTGGTGCTGGTGCTGAGATGGCAACAGGCCATTGGTTGGCGAGGGACCGGTGGTTGCGGCGGCGCCGGAGGTGGTGGCGGCCGTGGGGTGATGGAAGTAAGAGTTGAGTTGTTGTAGTTGCTGCGTATCATTTGGTTCCATACCTTTTGTTAGAGAGAGAAAGAGGAAGAGAGATAGATTTTTTTTCTTTTTTACAATTATTTTATTCAATTTTTCAATTTTTTTTTATTTTGAAGGAAATGTTTTGGGTTCGGTTTTTGTTTTTGTTTTTCCAAGAGGTGGGTGATTATCAGCCGTTGGATTTGTGGTTTGACTCTGATGTTTGACTGTTTATGCGTACTTGGATAAGTTTTCATCGTTCTTTATTTTGCAAACTTTTTTTAAAAAATTAAGTTTTTCATATTACAAAAACAAAAAAGAAGCAGAAATTGGGTTTTTTTTTCCTTTTTCTAGTCTTTTTATATTATTTAATAATCTAATCATCCTGTTCTGTTGTACAATATTATTTTATGTTGAAAAATCATAGTATGAGCCCATACAAAAATTAAAATATGTCATAAAAATTCTATTTTGTTTTTCATATCTACAATAAATACATAATCGCGTGGAGAGGTGGTAATTTTTGACATGAACCATGAATTTGACATAAATCTAACATAAAATAATAAGTCTAAATTATTAAAAATTGACAAGATTACTAAATGAGTTAAATTTAGTCACCTGTTTTATAACTGTATCAAATTTGGTTTTAAATTTTTGAAATAACTTGTCTATGACAATATTGCTTGATTATTTAATTATCATATTATTTTGACTTATTTTTCATTTAATTCATATTATATTTTTCATATTTTAAAGATTATTTTGTTATATATTTAAAATAAAATTGTCTAGAGTTTGAGTATCTACTATAAATATTATATAAAAAAAATTAAAACATATTAAATAAATATATTTTTATAAAAAAAATGTTAAATGAGTGATAATAATAAAAAAGTCGGGTTAGTGTTAGAAACTCATAACATGATTATTAAGTGGTTACGTTCACGCTGATGCAAATTTAACATAACATAAACAAGACATGTCAACCCAAAATGATTTAGATGTTGAAGCAATCACAAATGCACTAAAAAAAAACACATCAAATTTTACTTAATTTTTCACTCAAAGATTGTGTGATTTTGATAGTCTTATTGAGATTAAACATAAGTAAGAAGATCTAAGAAAATCAATCCAAGGTAACAAAATAACTCTCAACATTTCATGATCATTTGACTAAACAAACTTCAATAACTTTACAAAAAATTATTTATAAGTTTCATATTAATTAATTGATTAAATGATTATTTTTGAAGCTAACAAGTAATTATAAAACAAAACTGCCAGGCTATGGATTGGAACATGAAGAAAATCCGAAAATATAATGACAGTTAGTGCGGTTTAAAAGAGGGAACCGTTTCTTCCAAACAAGAGCGGATTCCCGCTTCACTTCTTGGTCAGCCCATACAGCCTGCAAATCTTTACCCTTTTTCTGGATTCTTTCACTTTTTATTTTCTTTTAATTGAGATCAAAACCTGGTAGATGTCGCATTCAACACAAGAATTATTAAAACTTAATCAATGGTGATGGAAATCCACCCACAAGAAAAAAATGTTGTAGGAGTTCAAATGATGAAGCAAGGTTTGAGATTTCTTAGCAAACAAATCTTTAAATTCCTGGAACTAACCTGTCGATAAAGTTTCCCAACGTTGAACCTTTTCCTGTGATTGTAGGCGGAGTTGATGAGAACAAGGAGGTGGCAGTGCAACTTCAGGTTGGTGAAGGTGATTTCTCACTGTTAGGACCCAGAAACTACGGACACTCAACCCGACACTACGACAAGCCTCTGTCTTGCTTTGGCTGTGGCATTGGATGGTTCTTGTGAGTTTCAGATTACTATTGTTCTGTCCTCATTTCGGTTTCTGAAACTCCATTGCTTAAGAGTTTTTGAGTTCTGTGACAGATTTTTGTTGGGGTTTGCATTTCCTCCGATATGGTACTGTGCTACGGTTCTTTACCTTGGGAAATATTATCTCAAAGACCCCAGAGAAAGATCTGGCCTTGCAGCATCAGCAATTGCAGTAAGCAGATTATAACTTTCACATTTCCAGTTCAAGGGACCTTGCCGTTATGTAGTCCTGTGAACCATGATCTTGATTGTAGTCGATTGTTTTTGCAGGCTTTGATTTGCTCGGTTGCAGTCTTGATTTCACTTCTTGCTGTGTTCTTGTAGCAGATTATGCTGTTATCAATTTTTTGGGCGCAGAAAGAGTCAGAGGTGCATAGCAGATTATGTTATGCACGATGCTTTCTGAAATGGTAAATTATTGATGTGACTCACATTTTGCTTTTCCTTTGTGTGTTCGTGTGTACCTAACATGGAAAGAATAACATACCAATTGTAAGCATATGCATAACATAACATATTATTACAGATGTGATAGCATAAACTCAACAAATGATCCGTTAATGTTGAAGAAACGCCAATATACATTCAGAAGTTCTAATGCACACTCTATTCAGTGGGTACAACAATCTGGGAACAATCGTTTGATATTTCATATTTTCCATAAAAAAAAATCAAGTTATTACAACATTATAAAACACGAGTTCTTCAGAAGGACCTCTAGGGCTCATCCTTTGGCGCCTCAGCATCATTATTCTCTTCGGTAGATGCCGTTTTCTGTGGATTCTTAAGTTCCTCTAACTGAGACAGAAAATAGTCAGGCAACTCAAGTTACATATGTATTATTTTTTAACACCATAAATAATAAATTGAAGTGCTTCGGCAAAGACAGTAATAGTTTGTGTAAATACAAACAAGAAGGATGAGAAGCAGCACTAAATATTACTGTGACGCCTTAAATCTACATGCTTTAGTTTCTTGGCAAAAGTATATACATGTTTGCTTAACATTATGCTCATTGGGAAAATACAACATTGGAAGAAGAAGAAAAATTATTCAAGTTAGTCAGTTCCGGGTGAATCATCACATAGGATATCTACGTCTGGATTTCATTACTATACAGGACAATGAAGGGGGAAAAAAGAAGAAAAAAGTGAACTTGAAAGAATAAAACTAGACTGGAAGATGAATTGATTCTGTCTCTTCTGGCATCTATTTCCCTTTATATGAAAACTTCGGACGTTATCTAGCATGAATTTATTATAATGAAGTGTTTGAATAAAACCATTTTTTGCTGTCTCTGGCCATGCCAAAGGATGATTGATACAATACATCTAAAATGGAGAAAGAAAGGAAAAAAATGGATGACCAAAGTAATTTGGCTAATTACATTAAAAGGTAAACATTTTGGAACTCCAAAATGCTGACTCTGTTATGGATTTCCTCTACCAGTTGGAAGTTTTCCAACAATGACCAGAGTATGTCATTACATTTTTCATGCAAGAATACTGAAGTCACAAGGGGCAGCCAGAAGAATCTGCTAATTCTATCCTTTGGTCATGTGATCAACAAATATGTAGGAAACATAGATCAGTGGTTTTCGTTAGGCAAGAAGCCAACAACTAAGACTAGAAATGTTTCTGACAAATAGCTAAGAATCATAAGGTGATCGAGGAGGAAACGATCTTCAAAATCACAATCAAATAGGAAAAATGAATAAACAGGGCCCACACTGGGACAATAGCACTTATTTTACAGGAAAGATGATGTGTTTAACACAGCTAAAGCCTGATAAGCAGCAGCGATGAGATGAGCTCAAACTACATTTAAGCAATCTATTAGAAAGCTCAACCTATTCCCCAAAAAATTAGACTCAGATCTCTGTCTCATATGTCTATATTATGCAACAAAATCAGTACAGAGGAAAAGCTGAAATGTTTAAAATAAAGTATTTGAAGCTCATGTTTTATTTAACTTTCTTTCGATCTTTAATCAAATGGCACATATAAAATGCAGCAAATGGGCATTTGGTTTCATTCCACCAACAGCAGAGACCCAAACAATACGACACATTTGGTTTAACAGATGAAGTTTTCTTCATATCAACATATCCAAAAATAAAAAAATCACCTCTTTGCAATTTTCCTGATGTGCAGCCAAAAGCTCATTATATTTCAATTGCAAATCTGACATTTCAGCTTGCAGCTTCTCATATTCAGAGACACTAGGAGCTCCTAATTGCTGTTGAACAAACCTGCCCACCAAAATAAATAAACAAAATAGGAAAACCCAATTTTCCAGCCAATTAAATGATCCCATTTGAAAGAAGAAAAGAATTACATGAACTTACTCAAGAGCAGAAGAAGGCTTGTCATTTTGCTCATACAATGCAACAAGAACTGGAAGCAACAACAACAACAAAATGAAACAGAAATTAAAATTCACTTGAACAAAAAAAGAAAAAGAAAAAGAAAAAGAAAAAGAAAAAGAAAAAAGAGAAGATGAACGAGAGGAAAGGAAACCTTTGGTGAGAGCATCAAGAACGCCACTAGAATCTAAGTACTTCCTGAAAGCTTCCTTTTTGGCTTCTTTTTCCTGCAAAAAGATTAAGTGGGTGGTTGAAGATTTCAGCAGATATGGTAATTATCATCAAGTGGATCAGCTGCATTATGCATACATTAGTGTTACCTCTTTGTATCGCATCATCATCTGCTCTCTAATCTTCTTCTTGTGCTCTTCTTGTTGCTGATGGTATCACTGATTCTGTTCAGACAATGAAAATAAAAAAAGAAAAGAAAAAGGGAGGAAAAATCACAGAAAATCAGAAGGGTTAATTTCATTGTACCCCTTAATTTTTAATTTAATTTTAATTAACCCCAAATGAAACCCTCCACAATGGACATACTCTATCCATTGACCCTGTTTAAAATAATAAAATGTTATTTGGTTTATTCACTGTTTAAGTACTATTCATAAAGTATTATAAAATTTGGTCTCCTGTGTAATTGTGCTCACTATATAATTAGCGAAATTGTTCATTGAATTATTTGTAAATGACCCGACTTTATCCATTTAAACTGTAAGGTGCGTTTGAGATTGAGGATGACAAATCAGAAACTTAAAACTATAATAATAAAATATTTAGTAAACACCACCTATTGTCCTTAAAATTTACGCTGATATGATTTTTCACTTCATAATAAAAGTTAATATATTATATCTTTAATAATTTTATTTAAATTATTATTTAAATTTTATATTTATTATATATTATTAACTTTTATTTAATAGTTTATAACTTTTTTTTCATGTTCATAATCAAAAATACAAGACCTCAATCTCAAACACATCCTCAATAAATAAATAAAAAGAACAATTAATATATTTAAAAGATGGGTCCATTTCCATTGTCTTGTTTTGACTCTTTAACGCATTACACACGTTATGCTAAATGATTACGTCCATGATGTTATTTGTTTAGCCTACGGTTTTAAGTATCATTCAAATGGTGTAATCAAATTATGTGATGCATGTAATAATATGGTTGGCGAAGTTGCACACTGAATTATTCCCACGTTTAAATAATACTGCATCATTCATATTAATTTGTTTTTTATACGATAACATCATGTTTTGTTACTTGTTTAAATTTAAACAACATTCTATGTCCAATATGACGCATCTCCCAAGCTCTTGAATTTTGGTGCCAAGAACACAAAACTTTCGAGTTACGAAAGTTTCATTTACATGGTGAATTATCAATCAATTTATTTGACAACGGGCCCAAACTGCAAAATGCACACATTGAGACAGTGAATCTCAAACAGGATAACCATTTAACTCTGAAGGAATGCAAAAGTTCAGTAAAGAAAATAAAAATGTACACATCAACAGCTAACCAAGATACCGAGTGCCAAATATAGTCATGGCAGTCTTAACAAATTTTCAGTCAAAATTACTGGGAGAATCTTCCTTTGTTTCGGCCTGTCTGATTACAAACTAATATGGTTCATCATTGATGACGGAGTGTGAAAAAAGAAACATAACAGGAAAGTTCCGCACACAAGTGATCATGACTAAGCTGAGGCATCATCCTGAATGCAGATACATCATACATGTACAGGTTAACATGGAAGAAATCAGAGTGAGAAATTTGCTTCAACCTTACCGCGATAACCGTGTGGAAATCAACAATAAAGGAAACATTATTATCAAGCCATAGTTCACCAAGGAATCAATACGTTCAACTTTTTCCAACTTGTCCTGAAAAGCATTCCACCTACGTGCAAAGGGGCACTGTTTATCCTGCAATTGTGCTCCTCTTGTTAATACAATTGTAATGAAGTAAGGTAAATAATTGGCTTTTAAAGGAACATGCAAAGTCACCTCAATTTTTGTGTCACTGGTTTGATCCTGACATTTGAATTTATCAATTATCTTCTCTCATCATGCTCGACTGATTGTTGCAAAGGCATTTCTGTTTCAGAGGTTTTCCCTGAAACGGCGGTTCTGTAGGCCAAGTCAGTATGTATTGTTTCATGACTGAGCCAAAGAAGTTTGTCACAGGTACCTATAAAGAGAAAGAGAAACAATGGCAAATTCTTAGTCAAAACTCAGAAGTTATTTCAACCCTAACAAAAATTTTGAATAAAAAGGTAGCATCAGCTTCAATACTAATCAATAATTGTAAAGCATAGAGGTGATTCACCTCAAAAAGTGATCATAGTTTGCTTTGGGAATTAGTAATATTTATCATGGCAGTGGTAAACCATCCTCAATTATCCATAATTAAGTTTAACATAGACCAAAGGCCCCTTCACATCATTCAGCCAAGCAAACCACTAAGCTGAAGAGGTTTAACAAACAACATCTATGTATAATTAAAAATAAGCATAAGATGTGCAGCTTTGTGCACGTGAAAATGAGCACAAACTTCACCTAAACAACCGTAAAGAATAAAAAAAAAAAAGATCAGAGCGGAACAGTTAGAATGGAAATGTAGAATAGAAATATTAAAAGGATCGGAGAAAAAGCCCAGAACTTCCATACCTCCTCCAATTTTCTTTTATAGATCTGTTCGGGTAATATGCAGTTGACATCAACAGAGTTGATTGTAAGAAGTGAAAAGACTGCAAAACAACCACAAAACAGATAATGTTGAAGCTAACCTTGAAGAAAATATGGAAATTCACAGATGTGCTATAGACGGGGATGGGCAAAATCCTCGGCCAGCTCCAGGGTCTTAGGCTCCATTTGTACCGCCAGATTGCGGCTGTGCTTCCAAAGCAAAGCTGCCAAAGTGTTTAGTAAAACACTTTCAGCTTCATTTTGGAAGCTAACCTAATTACCCATAGTTGTTCTATGAAAAATTATTACCCTCACTAACTTACTCTTTAACAAAATGTGCTTTGATTACTAAACACTCATTTAGTTTCACTAAATAGCTAGTGCTTCCATTTCACAGAAGTCGGCCTTCAAAGCCTCAACACCACAATCCATAAGAACCTTTTACTGGTGGGTTATGACTAAAGTGTACCCAAGCCAGGAAAATACCTAGTTCTGGAAGCCCCAGCTGAATCTGGTGATGGTTGGCTGACAGGCTATAAAACTTATATTGGTATTCAAGCTTATGTATGTCAGAGACTCTAAGATACTACTCTTATAACGAGCATAAAAAAGTCCTACTTTCGTACTCTGCTCAATGACGCATTGTCATACATATTCAGCTTTTCAAAGAAAGCAAGGGTATAAAATGTGAAACGATCCACGACAGATACTCCAACCTGAAGTTAATAAGACGTTCATGTGTAATAACTGCAATTGTAGAAGCAAAATAAAAGATTGAAACTTCAAAACAGGGTATACTAGGTCCTATATGTTTAAAGGATTGGTAAACAAGAAAATTCTATCTTCTTAGCACTTACATCAGAGTCCAATGATGAGAATATGAGTTCTCCCCCTTTCATGCTACTTCCAATAGCCAAAACACCTGGAGAATGAAGCTGCACAATTTAAAAAGGCGTTTCCTTTCAGCATCAAAACCTGGTTAGGTAAATCAACTTTTTTAAATGTATGCTAAAGTTAAAAGACTCAGAAAGTCACGCGTCCTGGGTCAGGGCCCGGATTCGGAAGCTTGTTACCAAGCTCAAGCCTGAATGATATTAACCAGTTATCTAAAAAAGAGGCATCTCACAAAAGCCGAGGTGCACAACAATTGTAAACTTCATGAACAAACATTTGCGGATCTCATGCGGCGGAGCAGGTGTGTAGGCCCACAAACGAAACAGATAAC